>SPJY01035217.1:26130-132506 GCA_005191435.1 Raddia distichophylla
GCCGCCCCCGCCGGCCTGCGTCCTGCGCCCGCCGACCTCGCCGCCCCCGCCTGCCTGCGCCCGGCGGCCTCGCCTCCCCGCCGGCCTGCGCCCCGGTGACTCCCCGGCGCCCGCCCCGCCGGAGCGCCACAGCCTCGCCGGGCGCCACAGCCTTGCGTTATCTGCTATTAGCCACAGTTAGTGCATAAATGGTATTCTGGAAAGGATTAGCTAAGAGATGGTGGTATTTTGGAAACTGTGTTTCTTTCGATGGTATTTTGGAAAGACAAACTTATCTTAATGGCATGAGAGCAATTCTCCCTTTCTTAAGAACATCCAAATCAGGGTGAGCGTATTGGAGACACAGTTGTAAATTTAGAGACTTTGTGTGTAAATTTAAAGACTGTGAGAGGACATTTTAAAACAAAAACCCTGGTATGCAGGCTGTAAATTCAGAGGTTCTAGGTTATGGAGACCCTATCTAGTATGGTCTAAGCACAAGTAGGATTTAACACCGCTAATAAGTTATGTGCCGGTAGAGATTATTGCTCCCATGTCCCAAAGTTGAGGGCTAATTGCTCCCATGCCCCAAAGTTGATAAGTTTTGATAGTATACTCTAAAGTTGAAGTTGGAAAAAACGTGATAGTTGAGGGACCAAACTGGCACTTAACCCTGTATTGTATTATAAGCTTTTGTATCATAATGCATGCTATTTAATGAGTATAGTTTTCACCCACGCGAGTTGTTTTGTTGATATGTTTCTTCTTTTCTTTTTATATTTAGGATCAGATAGAAGTGCCACACTCTGCAGTGACGGTTGCAGTGGATGGTTCAGAACATACAACATATAGCAGTGGTTTCATTCTTCAATCTGAGGATAATTATTCTTTCGTATTTACTTCTGTGCTTGGTTTAGAAGACATGGATTTAGATAGAATGGTTTTTTTGTCTACTTTAACGATGGAAAGAACAAAATTAAAGCCTATGTTGTTAGAGTTTAGCCCAGGAACTAAACACTCCTCATGGTCTCACACATTAAAGCTAAGGATTGCAGCAACCACAGGAGTATATCTGAAGCACAAAGACTACATTCTGCATTGCATTGGTCTTATACATGTCTTGTTTACAAGTGCACTTGCAAGTCCTATTTATAGACTTGCTAACCCAACCCATATTTCTAGAGCATTCTACAGCTAGCTATTAATATTTTAGTCCTAGTAACAGCTGGCTGCTTCTAGTATCTACTATCTAGTACAACCATGGATCCAAACAGTAGATCTGGATTGTTCTAGATGCTACCAGCTTCTCCATGCAGCTACCAAGTAGCTACTCCTACTATCTTCTAGTAAATGTTAAGATCATATCTAACATATGTGCTTATAAAGTTCCCAGGATATTCAGAAAAATTCTGTATTTTAATTGTCAAAACCGTCCAGAGGTATGAAATTGCCACTTTTGGTAATGATTCCGTGAGCAATGAACACAGTTGGTGTGATGGCTGGAACCAAGTTAAATGCCAAGGCCAATTCACCAATAATTCAAACATTAATAGGATGTCTTGGGATTTATAAAGGAGTGGTGTTATTTTCAACTTGTTATACATTGGATAATCAGTATAAACCAGTACCTGAAAGTGAAAACTATTTCCTGTTAACATGCAATATACAGGATGAAATTGTTACCTTGGATAATGTGGATGTGAAAACACATACATTGCATATAATTGTATCAGCCCTAGTATTTCGTACGAATGGTGAAATAATTGAGATTATATTTTCTGCTGGCGTTTGGAGCGATACGAAAGTTGGGATGGTGGGGAAACACGTAGTATCATGCATTCAAAGTTTTTGCGAAACAGATAAATGGAAGGTATGGCTGATGTTTTTTTATGCCAATTTTGTAATTTTTATGAATATCTTTAAAAAAAAATGGCTAAAGCTTGAATTTGGTACTTGTAAGAGAAACTAAAAAAATAGCGACTAAATGGTTGGCGGATATCAACAAGAGCTGAGATACAATGAGGCTAGTCAGATTATTGCGGTGGCTTCATCCAATCCATTTGAAGGTACTCTTTGAACTTTGTAAGCATAAAGTGCAAGAATTTCAAATGAAATGTTTGAATCTACTGATTTCAATTGTTTAACTATATGCAGAAATTCTTGAATATTTTATCTTGTGAAGAAAGAGAGATCAAATGCTATGCAGTATGGTACGCCAACGAAGTCAATCCTAGTTGAAGTTACTTCAGTTTCTTAAAACCTTGCAATTCGTTTGAACTTCATGCACATGAGTAGTATAAGAAAATTTTGCTGCAGTTGATGAAGCAAACATGCTAACTATATGGGTGGAAAAACATGGAAGGGTTCTTGGCCATACGGGATAATTCAATTGCAGGCGCATAGTCATGCATGCAGCTAAACAAGAAGGTGTTAAGGACAAGGCATTGAAGCCTTATTTCAGGCTTTCACCTATCCTTGTATCAGGAGTGCTCCTTACAGTTGTACCCGAGCCAACTAGAGCATGGTACTGTTGAGTTGGATAGGGAGGTTTCTGAGTTGCATGAGAGGTTGTCCTCTGTTATTTGGTGAATGTGCTTTAGTTTTGCAGCAAGTTCTTCCAGCTAACTACACAACCAATCCAATTGCTGGATGAGGATGGGGGTGCTGTAGTGCTGCCTTGGAGGGAGATGGTGCTGCACGGGGCGAGTCCAGCTGCGTGAGGCGACAGTGACCTGCCCGCGCGGTCAAGGAACAGGACGACGGAGGCAGTGCCGCCGACAGCCAGGAAGAGCGGCGGCGGCTGCAGGTGGGAAACACTAACCCTAGGGGAGCAGGAGATGCTCTGGCACCATGTTAGAGTATTTGGGAAATGCAGCTTGAATTAGATTGAGCCCAAATGGGCATTATGTACATGTACAAGAGGGAGAGAGAGGGCATAAATGTAGAGAGGCCCCTATAGACCGATACAATAGCTATTCTAACAGGTACAAGCTTTGCAGCTATCTGTATTCAGCACAACAAAAGATATGCCTCCCCTTGCCAAAAAGGTATGCTACAGAAGTCACTGCTAAGGTTCAGGGTGGAAGATTAACTCTGCAACAAAGATAACGAGATCTCTTAAATCAAATGAAAAGTTATGTTGCATGTGTGGAAAGATTTGCCAAGGGAATGATGTTGCAAGTGTGGAAAGATAGCGATGGAATGGTATGAGGCTGCCATTCAAGACCGCCTTCTCTCTCTTACTTTTTTGTTTCAAAATTTCACATTCTCACACTCTCTTGTGTATATAGGACCCCAAGAAAGATCATAATTTAACTTGATCAGATAGAATGCATAAAGAATTATAGTCAGTAACTTTTGCAAAATCAATTTTTTCCACTTCAGTGTAACACTTTAAAATAGAAAAGAGAAAAGCATTAGAACAGGAAAGAGATTTGATTTCCAGTACTGGTTGTTCAGGAAAGAGTACTTCAGAAATGATACTCCCTGTTTGAAACATTTTCGGTGTTGTTTCAGCACACCAATTTACTATTGCAAACATTTTATGATGCCTTATTGTTCAGGTTGAAGCTGAAGTACTGGTTGTCAACGAGTGGCAATGTGGTAAAAACCATTTCCAGTGTTGTCTCATCACGCTGAATCAGCAAGCTTGTTGTTGATGTCTCTTCTCAGGACAACTTTACTAGGTTCTCAAACCTGCTCTGCACTGATTAGTGATGAACTACATACCGAAAATTGCCATGATTTGGTGGTAATATCTTAGGAAGCCCAAGAGCACTAGGACGTTCTCGCAAATTTGCAAAAGCGTTCCATGGTCCATTCTCCTGGTTTGGAAGGTGACAAGCATTCTGAGCTATTGCAGGCCAATGAGAATTCCCAGAGTGAACTTAATTCCGATGGTAGGTCATCAACATCAGGTAAAGAAAATTTCACATTCTTCACACTCTCTTGTGATCATAATTTAACTTGATCAGATAGAATGCATAAAGAATTCTAGTCAGTACCTTTTGCAAAATCAATTTTGTCCACTTCAGTGTAACACTTTAAAATAGAAAAGAGAAAAGCATTAGAACAGGAAAGAGATTTAATCAGAAATGATACTCCCAGTTTGAAACATTTCCTGTGTTGTTTGAGCACACCCATTTACTATTACAAACATTTTCTGATGCCTTATTGTTCAGGTTGAAGCTAAAGTACTGGTTGTCAAGAGTGGCAATGTGGCAAAACCCATTTCCAGTGTTGTCTCATCACGCTGAATCAGCAAGCTTGTTGTTGGTGTCTCTTCTCAGGACAACTTTACTAGGTACTCAAACCTGCTCTGCACTAATCAGTGATGAACTACATATCGAAAATTGCCATGATTTGGTGGTAATATCTTAGGAAGCCCAAGAGCACTAGGACGTTCTCGCAAATTTGCAAAAGTGTTCCATGGTCCATTCTCCTGGTTTGGAAGCATTCTGTGCTATTGCAGGCCAACGAAAATTCCCAGAGTGAACTTAATTCCGATGGTAGGTCATCAACATCAGGTAAAGTTCCTAAACTGTGAAAACTAACACTGAGAATTTCCATTATATGCCAAGACAGCATGCTGAATGTTTCTTCTTTGAACCTTTTTTTGCACTGTGCTACCAACCAGTGTAGTTATATGAACCCTCCTTGTACTCTGTAGAGCTTATGTTGAATGCATGTTTTGCAAATTTGAGAAGTTTGGACTTTGGGGTGTGTAATTCCTTTTTAGTGATCTAAGTGTCGTGTACTATCTCTTTGTGTTTTAAAGAGAATTTGGAATACAAGTCATTTGGTTCTCCAATTCAGCCACAAACAAGTACAAATAAGTTATCCTTTAATCCAATGCAGATATTACACATTCTAGAAGTTCCACATCAAACTTGTCCTGGGAGAATCTGGACAGTTTCTCATCCGAAGATCATGATTGGCCACGTACTTTACATGAATATCTCACGGAAACTGAAAGTGATTCCATATTTTCTGATGATAATGATGGAAGTAGCATTCCATGTGCTAGTGGTCAAATCTTTGGATCTAGTAACTTATTCATCTCGGACAAAGCTCCAACGATAAGCAGTCTACCGCAGGGGTTGATGCTTTTAGAGGACAAGGTTAGTCATGCAATTTCTTCTAGGTGCACCTTTTATAATTTTACAGCTTCGCATCTTTACTGAATATGAGGTTGAGCCTCCAAACATGCGAATTTAAGTTTGACCTTTGAATCTCCTGCAATTAGTTGCCTGCACTAGAGTAGCTCTGTGTATTGTCCACATTTACACATTGTTAGGTGTTTACTTTTTTGGCTCCCCAACTTAACACTTCGTAGTTTCCTATAGTCCAGGAATTATAGCACTTGGCAGGGATTTATATTTCGGTAGAAGAAAAATTACAACACTGGCAATTAATTTCCAATATCATAACCTCAATCAAGTCTCCGCAAAATTAAATAAATGAAGTGAAAGTATGCTAATATGCTCCTACAATAAGAGCTATGAATATACACAGAGAGGTGTCATATTGGAAATGCTAAGTTATCATCTCTATGCGATCCTTATGTAATCCCTCTCTTCTGCAGCTTGAGATTTTGCGTAAGATTCGTCACCCACATTTGCTGCTGCTCCTGGGTGCCTGTCTGGAGAGAACTTGCTTAGTGTACGAGTACATGGAGAACGATAGCCTTGAGGATCGGCTGCAATGCAATGGAGGCACAACCCCACTCCCATGGTATGAACGTCTCCACATCGCATGGGAAACAGCCTTGCCACTTGTCTACCTCCATAGCTCAGGTCCAAAACCAATTATCCATCATGACCCCAAGCCCGCAAATATACTCCTCGACAGCAATTCCACATGCCAGATTGGTGATGTGGGCCTTTCAACACTGCTTCCGTCACGGAACTCCTTGTCGACGCACACACTCTACAAGGACACAGATCTAGTTGGTACACTGTTTTACATGGACCCAGAGTACCAAAGAACGGTAATTACACATGATTTTCTTTTTCCTTGAAGATAGTATGCTTCACCAGTGCAACGACGATGCAGAAGCATTATTGCACAAGAACCGGTGTGCTCTCCCCCGCGCCGCCCTCCAAGAAGGCGCTCTTCCTCCGCCTCTCCGACTCCACCCGCCCCGTCCTCCTCCCGGGCGCGCTCACAGTGCGTTCCCTTCACGCCCAACCCAAACCGCCTGGTCAGGCGCAGGAGGGTTGCTTCCTCAATGGATTGGCTAATCGGTTGCTGTCTGTTGCTATGCGCAGAGCATATGCCTGCACAGGGAAACTGGTGCCAAGTGTGCAGATTGTGTAGGGTGATACACCGCAGTACTAGCGTTGGATCCCCCTCGACGATTTTGTTCCTCGTCTAATCGATCGTTCTGTGGCGGCTTTTCGACCCACAAATCGCGACCATATTTCATCTCGATTTCGGCCTCCTATTCGTTTCTCAATTTGGGGATGAATTCACGCGGTACTGACACGTTGAATTGAATCATAGTTATTCAGCAAGAGGGCTCCTGTGTTGTAGGGTTGGTTAGAGTTGGAAATGGGTGAATTCTACAGTGAGAAAGGTGAAGATGGTAAGCTATGCTTTAACCGGAAGAAAGGTCTTGTTGTGCATGGCATTGATGTTAGGCCTAAGAAGTCTGCTTAAGGTGCTTCTAGATTTTAGCACACATATGGGACTAAAAAAATAAAGGAAATTTGTAATTGTGGTTTTGACACTTGCATTTAATGCTTATGGTGCACGATGTGCATGTACTCCATGGTTCTTTATGGCAAACTAAAAACTGCATCCACAAATTATTCTATCCTAGAACAATGCTTTATGAAAACATTTGGTTTGTAATATATAATTAGAATTTCGGTTTATCTTATTGTAGACCCTTTGGCCACTTGGCAAGTTTCCAATGTATATAGGATATGGCTATGGCTCAAGGTTCAAACGACTGCAAGACGATAAAGTATATTGCCCTGAATGCGATTTTGCCCCCCATGCAATATGCAAGATAGGCCTTGCATTTAATCAAATGACAAAAAATAGGGCTTCAATATTTGATGCTGATCCCTCACCCTGTCTCCCTCCTACATAGCTACACTTGGCCTAACATGTTGAATTCTCACCCCTCCCTCACCATCTCTCACTCTTTTTTCTAGATGGCTGGGGCTCATCCTCGCTCACCACCTCTCTACTGCCTCCCAAATAGATGTGATTGGTGGCTAGCTCTATCAAAGTATATACATGGTGGTGGGGCCCAACAAATTGCATGGGAGAAGGAGAGACAGGGTCAGCACGGGGATAAAGAATTGGAAGGACCTTGTAGTCAAAAATCATGGCGGTGGTGGTTGGAGGCCAAGTCCTCTTGGTCGCTGGGCGGGGCTTGGTTGGTATGTCGTGGGGAGCAGTCGGGCTAGTGAGGAGAAGAGAGGGAAAGCGAATGCAGGAGGAAGGACTGGCTTGCAAAAAAATAAAGTTTGGGAGGGGTGTCTGAAAAACACATGAAAGAGACGAGGATTTTCATGTTGATTGGATGGAGAGGAGGTACCTATAAAACTATGCACAAGTTTTTTTTATACAGAAAATTTGCTAAAACAATATTGTCTACAATGGGATTGCAAAATGACGTGCCCAACATGTCCCCGAACCGCTATGCACTCTATAACAATATTCATCTTTTTTAAAATTATTTTAGATTTTACACTACGCAATTCTTCCTTTGAACGAACACTCTATCCTTACATGTACAACTTCTCTGAATGCTCTTAAGCACCTTTACCCAGAGTTTTAAATGCACACTCTATAACACAATTCACTACACACTCTATACATCTCTCTAAAATTCCTTTATATTGTACACTACGCTATAAAAGATTCACTCTCTCCGATAGACACTCTATCCATATACACTTGGCCTTATTTGTTTCAACTTAAATTAAATTAAAATTTGTTATTTTTGTATGAGCCGAATGATGTATTACTTTGTAGTCATTTTTGTGGGGTTTTAATTAGTTCTTCTTAGGGTTAGTAAAATATTTTTTATGATTTTTTAACTTTTTAAGACGTCTTTTAGGGGGTCATATAATTTTTTCAACCGGCGTAGCCACCAAGAATCACTGGCTGTCACTGTGTGGCACCTTTGCCTTCGGTAAGAAGGCATAGCGGTCGCCTACTCGCGTAGCCGCCAAGACAATGCGCCGCGCGCTCTCTCTCTAATAAACGGGCCGGTCGTCTCGACGATTCCCACACTCGCCACCTGCTTCCCCTTGTCCCCCAAAAAATCTTCGCCATGGAGGCGGCCTGCGAGATCGCGCGCCTGCCGGAGGAGCTCCTCTCGACGGCGATCTCCCGCACCTCGCCCCGGCCCCGCGACGCCTGCCGCGCCGCTGCGGTCTCCCCGGCCTTCCGCGCTGCCGCCGACTCGGACGCCGTCTGGTCCGCCTTCCTGCCCCACGACCTCCCGCCGCTCGCCGACGGCGAGCTCTCCCCCGCGCCGCCCTCCAAGAAGGGGCTCTTCCTCCGCCTCTCCGACTCCGCCCGCCCAGTCCTCCTCCCGGGCGGGCTCACGGTGCGTTCCCTTGACGCCCAACCTAAACCCCCTGTTCGGGCGCAGGAGGGTTGCTTCCTCGATCGATCGGCTAATCGAGCTGGCGTCTGTTGCTATGCGCAGGGCATGTGGCTGGACAGGGAGACCGGCTCCAAGTGCTACATGCTATCGGCGAGGACGCTGCATATTGTGTGGGGTGATACGCCGGAGTACTGGCGCTGGATCCCCCTCGACGATTCATCGAGGTTCCCCCTCCCTTTCCAATTCGGACGAAAATTTCCACGAATTTCATTGAATCGTGTTCCAATTAGGGCGCAAATTTTCGCGAATGATATTGAATCGCGATCGGTGACTACTATTTGTTACTCAAAAGTATTTGGTGGAGGTGGTGTATATACGAACTTCCCGTCTGAATCAGGACCTACATTGGCGATTTTGGCTTGCCTCCAGATAGGAGTATATTACTATGATGCACCCATGGATGACAAGTCTGGATCAGAACATAGATAGGCGATCTTGGCTTGGCTCCAGATAGTATTTTACTATGATTCACCCATGGATGACAAGGTTGACAACCAATCCACGCATCGCATGCCAAGGTCTTTGCAACTTTGGTATCGTAAGAAAAACTAAATGCATCACAGAATGTAGACTTGACACAAAGAACATAACTCTCTTGAGTCTGATGTTAAGTATTTCTCTGAATTCGTGATAAATTCTTGCAGCAGCTATGTGGAGCTGCATGTTATCTCATGGGTATCGACTGCTCTAACCCTTTGTTTATGGCAGGTTCTCTGAAGGTGCTGAACTCAAGGATGTTTGCTGGTTGGAAATCAGTGGCAGGATATCAAGCATGATGCTCTCCCAACAGTCAACCTATGCTGCTTACATGGTGTTTAAGATAGATGATGAATCCTATGGGCTGGACGATCCACTCCAGGAGGCATCAATCACCATTGGAGAGAGCACATCAATCCGCAGAGTTTGCCTCCATGACTATGACAGTGAGGATGAGGATGGCAACGATGAGGTTCCTGAGAACTATTGGCCTATGAGACCTGTGCCGCGACGAAGGGTCAGGAGGAGAAACCGTCGCGTGGTTCCTTCTGGAGAGAACACACCAGTCCCGCAGAAAAGATCTGATGGTTGCGTAATAACTTCGTATAGCATACATTATACGAACGAGGATGGGGATGGCAATGATGAGGTTCCTGAGAACTATTGGCCTATGAGACCTGTGCCGCGACGAAGGGCCAGGAGGAGAAACCGTCGCGTGGTTCCTCCTGGAGAGAACATACCAGCCCCGCAGAAAAGATCTGATGGTTGGATGGAGTTGGAGATGGGTGAGTTTTACAACGAGGAAGGTGAGGAAGGTGAAGATGGCGAGGTGTGCATCACCCTCATGGAGATAGAAGGTGGGGACTGGAAGAAAGGTCTTATTGTGCAGGGTATTGAGATCAGAGCAAAGAAATAAGACTAAGGTGCGTCTAGCTTAATAGGATTAAGGCACATCTGGGAGTAAAAAAATAAAACGCTTCTAGCTTGACAGGATGAAAGGCACATTTGGGAGTGTTTTGTGTCACTTGCGTTTGCTGCGCAATGCTGTGGTGTGTGCTTATTTTGGTTCTTGAGGACAAACTAAGCTATATATCTGTACAAATTATTCTACCCTAGAACAATGCTGCTTGAGTGAAACGATTTGGTTTGCAAAATTGTAACAAGAGACTGGGATATTTTGGTTTAAGCACCTGGGTTATTTCTCCGTTGCGCCTGTATTACGCTCACGGAAGAAGAGCGCCAGCCAGCTACAAGTAGAGGGATGGGATCCGTAGCGCGTCACTCAGGATCTGTGATTTGTGAAGCAGGCAAGGCAACCTGCCTCTTCCATCCTGATTGGACTTGGAGGCTCTATGAAAGGGAAGAGTTGCAGTTGTGCTGCTGACACGTAGACCCCACGCAGTCAAAATTCAACCGCCATGGTGCAACTACAGAGAGGATCGCCGACGTGTGATAGAAGTTGGCTCGTCATCGTAGTAAAAGTACCACAACTACAGGGGTTTTGCTTTCCTATGAAAGAAAAAAATTGGGGTGAGAGAGGCTCGAACTCTCGACCTCAGGATTACTCATCTTAGCTATGAGACCTACGCGCTAGCCAACTGCGCCACCACCCCATGTCTTTAAAAGTTCAATCCCAACATTTATTAAGGAAAAATAATAATGTTCCAGGCAAGGCAAGCCGTTGTGCAGAATGCATAGCGAGTGGTCAATTCTTACGTGTTCTTTTGGGGCGACTGGCTAGGAGCATTTTGAGGTTGCTAGCAAACAAACTTTTGCGTGCTGCCTCACATAGATATACATATACTCTATCATAGAAAAGCGATAGTTTTGTGTAAGCTGAATCTGAATTGTATGAAAAATGCTGTGCTGAGCATTGCGCATTATATTGATAAAAAAGCGATATATATCGATAATTAGTGATCGATTATGTATTTTGAAAACCGTAAAAGCAGTTATTAGTAACCGGAGTCCCGAGGGGGGGAATAACACCTTTACCGATTAACATCCAAGGTTGGATCAACGGGAATAAAAAGGAGGAAAACAATCAGAAATTTTCGTTCAAAAAAAATCAGAAATGGTTATTATCATCTAAAAATAGGGAAAAGTCGATGGGCAAAGTAATCACTAATCAGAGCGCGCTTAATTTAAGCGCCTCCTATTATGCGGCGGCGGCGTAGTCAGACTTGTGTTCGTCCATTCCAGGAGGCGAGAAGCCGAGAAGAGAACTCCACGTATCCTCCAAGCTGAAAGCCGACAAGCGGAGCCTCCGATCAACCACCCATTTGGATCTCGCCTCCTCTACCTGCTCCGCTCCAAGGTGTGGATTTCTGTTCCTCGTCTAATCGATCGTTCTTTGGCGGCTTTTCGACCCACGAATCGCGACCGTATTTCATCTCGATTTCGGCCTCCTGTTCGTTGCTCGATCTGGGGCTGAACTGAATTCACGCGGTGCTGATACGTTGAATTGAATCGGAGTTGTTCAGGAAGAGGGCTCCTGTGCCGTAGGGTTTTGCGCCGTTGGGAATCCATGGCGAGGAAGATGCTCAAGGACGAGGAGGCGGCCGCCGCGGCCGCCGCCGGGAGCTACGACTACGACCTCTTCGTGATCGGCGCGGGGAGCGGCGGTGTTCGCGGCTCTCGCATCGCGGCGTCTTTCGGTGCCAAGGTTGCCTTTTCTCTCCCCCTTTCTGAGGGTTTTTTTTGGGCGCTATCCAATGGGGAGTGTCCGAAACCGCTTGCTTGGTGTCGAGGTTTTGTTTAATTTGCGTGATCTGATTAATTTTGGAGACGTGTTGCAGGTTGCTATCTGCGAGCTCCCATTCCACCCCATTAGCTCGGATTGGCAAGGAGGGCACGGCGGGACGTAAGCATCTGCACATCAATAATTCTGTACCCCATTAGTTGATTCTGTTTGTGATGTTGTTACATTCTGATCCTATGATCTGGCTGTTGGCCTAGCTGTGTGATTCGTGGCTGCGTCCCTAAAAAGATTTTGGTGTATGGGGCATCTTTCCGGGGAGAATTTGAGGTGAGTTGTGCCAGACAATTGCTCCTGTTAACTAAGCATGGGTCACGGTTAAGCTCTGTGAATATCATTGCCTTGCTCTCAAACCGAAATTGTCCAATGTTTCTGTACGTCTTTTATCTTTAAAGTACAGTTCAGCATTGAAGCTGCTGACTTGACACCCCAAAACCAAAAAAATCCAAAACCCTTTCTATTTCAAAGCCTGCCCACCAATTTGTAAACTCATCCTTCGAAGCTAGTGTGCTGGGTGCCCATTTTTTCATTGCTCTTTGTGTTATGAATGCAGGATTCGAAGAATTTCGGGTGGGAAATCAATGGGGACATTAACTTCAATTGGAAAAAATTGCTGGAAAATAAGGTCAGGGTCGTAACCGTGATTCTAATTACTTTCCTCATTATTGTTAGCCGTTACAAATGTTGTGGCCCAAGATTATAGAATTAATATTCTGTGCAGACTCAAGAAATTGTTAGACTAAATGGAGTATACCAGAGGATCCTTGCTAACAATGGTGTGACAATGATCGAAGGGGCAGGCAGTTTTGTTAATGCTCATACAGTTGAAGTCACTCAGCCAGATGGTTCAAAGCAGAAGTATACGGCGAAACACATATTGGTAGCCACTGGTAGCCGAGCTCAGCGGGCCAACATTCCTGGAAAGGTTTGTATAACGTTCCACTGATTTTTTTTTTGATATTGTGTAAAGCCTTAAATAAAAAAGTAATGCACTACTGCTAACATGTTTTGTTAGCCCCTTCATATTCTTCTGTCTGTGTCTCTGAAGCTTGTGTTTTGGTTTTATGATGTTTAATTTTCTACCCTCTGACCAATTAGTTGTGAAAGACCTTTTCCAGTTCTGCACATGAATGGTTCTTCATATACCTATTAAATACTGAATTGACATTGCAAGGCTAAAATGCTATTAGTTTTGTCTCTTACTTGTTCTGAGTTATTTAGGGGACAGATATTACATTTCGTTACTTAACCAGTGATACATTTTTGCAGGAGTTGTCTATTACTTCCGATGAGGCTTTAAGTCTGGAGGAGCTACCAAAACGTGCTGTAATTCTTGGTGGCGGGTATGGTTTTACAATATTTTTTAGTACAATGAGCCATACTGTTATTAGCGATTTGTTCCAACTTAGTTATGTTGTTGTGGTGGGTTCATTGTAGATATATTGCTGTTGAATTCGCATCTATATGGAGAGGGATGGGTGCTGAGGTGGACTTGTTTTATCGAAAAGATCTTCCTCTAAGGTATGTAGTTAATAAGGAGAAAACCCGGATATGCCGCTCTAAAGATGTGCAGCCCATGGAATCTCCCTGTAATAAACTGTCTGCATTACTGCATAAAAGCATTCAGATCTTTTACCCAAACATTGCACTGCCCAGTTTCAGAACACTATTCATGCAGCTTGTGCAGTTGTTGATTTTGTATCATACTACTGTGTGCCGGATGTTGCTAGCATCATCTGTTTTGTTTCAAGGGCCACCTTTTTCTTTGTTGTAATTATGTTAAACTTAAACATGGAAAAATCCGCTAATAGTTTGGTTTTACATGTACTAAAAAGTGCATGGTTTGCTTTTTTAGCTTTTGCACTGAATTATGATTTGATATCATATGTAAAGATTCTGGATCCTGGGCATATGGGCGTGCTATGTGATCATAACACATCTACATAACAGAAATGCTGCTATTGGCAATTGTTATCATTATAAGTTTTCGTGTTTTGGAGTACCCGGACGTTACTGTGAGCAAAAGATGAATGTAATGTTACATTGCTACTTGCAGAGGTTTTGATGATGAGATGAGATCAATTGTTGCAGCAAACCTTGAGGGAAGGGGAATTAGATTGCATCCAGGGACAAACTTATCTGAGGTGATTTTATCTGAGCTATAAAATCATAAGCTTCATTAATTTTCACATTTTCAGCATACCAATACCATGTGCTTTTGATCAATTTCATTTTATGAAAAACAGTTGAGTAAATCAGCCAATGGCATAAAAGTTGTGTCTGACAAAGGGGATGAGCTCATTGCAGATGTAGTTCTGTTTGCTACAGGTAACATTGGCCTATTTTTTGATTTGACGCTAATCTTTTTATAGTATTTCAACACTTCCTGTCATCATGAATCAACTATTGGAGAAATGACCCCCCTACTTTTTCTGTATGCGGAACAAAAAATGTGGTTCCTCTGAAACTTCTGATGGTCTGTATTTTTTTTGCTAAAAAAAATCTATATTTGATAGAGATAACTAACAGCTGTCATGGGTATTGGCCCACAAGCCAACTATGGAAACATGAACAGTATCCAAGTGTAATATAGAGGCGTTAACAATGCCCATGGTCTGTGGCATGATTAGGTTAGTACCATCAATTAGAGATTAGTTATGATAAGATTAGATTGTTTGGGATTATGAGATTATCTATTAGAGGGTGGCCAGGGCAATGTAATTGTTGATGAAATCAAGCAGAAAAGGTACAATATTAGTCTATAGACTATCACCCTACTCTTGGAGTAGATTGGCACAGGACCCAAGGGATGCGATCACGCCGAGGCTGGTGATCGCACTCTAGGTGCAGGTAGATAGATATAGACAAATCCCTCGTATAGAGGGCTGACCCTAATAAATAGACTCCTAATCTCTACAACCTAATCTTATCATAAGTAATCTCTTATTGATAGCATTAATCATTCCCTAACCTCTTAATCTCTTAGCAGTCCAGGCCACACTGCCACAGTACTGTGGGCCTGTGGCTGTGGGTACTGCTCACACTGCTAAGTACCCGCAGGTACTTCTCACGTGTGCAGTAAGTGGCTAATAGGTAATGCCTATGATTATACTTATTTGTTTCACATTTTGATCTCTTGTGATTCAATTACCATGAATCAAAGACTCTTTTTGGAATGTATTATACAACTACTTATCCAGATATTGCAATGGGATGCAGGTTGCACATTGTTTAAACCTTGTTATTTTGTGTTGTTTTATATTGAGTGCAGGTCGAACACCGAACACCAATAGGCTCAACTTGAAAGCTGCTGGCGTCGAGGTTGATAAAATTGGAGCTATAAAGGTTTGTTTCTTTAGTTCTTTCTCTACCTGTTAGCTGATATGATATATTCATATATCTGAAATTTGCTTATGTTTTTCTTTTTAGTCATTGAGAAACCTACTTGCAAACCTGGGTGTGACCATCTTAGGCATTTCAGTTTTCCACTATTTTCTGAATTGTGTACTTTGAGAATTTGAGTTATATAATTAGTATTTATACTTTTCCTCTCTTTAGGTTGATGAATACTCCCGTACATCAGTTCCAAGCATATGGGCTGTGGGTGATGTAACGAATCGGATTAATCTGACACCTGTTGCACTGATGGAGGCTACTTGCTTTTCTGTACGTGTTGACTGTATTGTAACCCCCTTAAGCAAAACATTTTTTAAAGTAAAACTGATTCTGCTAATGTTCTTTCTTTGTGTGTGATCAGCAACTATTTATCATCTCATATCTTTAATTGCAGAAAACTGTGTTTGGTGGCCAGCCAACTAAACCCGATTACAGAGATGTACCTTGTGCTGTTTTCTCGTAAGTTGTAACCTTGATTTCTTTCTATTGGGTAGTGCTATTTTTGTTTTTTAAGCAGCTTGCTTAGTTACATATGTACTGCAGATTTCTGTGGCGCAACCTTTGTAATTTCAAACATTTTCCGATAAACCTGTTGTTCTGAACCATATTGACAGCTAGCTAGAGAGTAGAACAATAAGTTAGCTCATTTTCATGAAGGACACTTGCTTAGAGCACCACTGTTCGTCCCCCTTGAGCTGCTGCTTTTTTAAGATTATCTTCTTTTCCTCCACTATCATCCACTCACTGCATTCATAATATGATATTCCTTTTTGTTGAATAGCATTCCGCCACTCTCTGTAGTGGGCCTAAGTGAACAACAGGCTTTGGAGGAAGCCAAGAGCGATGTTCTTGTTTACACTTCAACTTTCAATCCAATGAAGAACAGCATATCCAAGTAAGTATTATAAGCAATGCAACACCAGCTGTCAAATTTTATTTTTACCTTTTCATCATCGCACTGAAGATGTTTCATTGTTAAAGCTAATCATGCACCCTATCAGTGTGCTATTGTTTTATAGATCAGTTTTCCTGGGTACAGTTTATAATTTGGTTTGTATTTTAGACGACAGGAGAAGACTATCATGAAACTGGTAGTTGATTCTGAGACTGATCGGGTGCTTGGTGCATCCATGTGTGGACCTGATGCACCTGAAATTATCCAGGTAAGTATAAGCAAAGTTCACTTGTGTATTTTCTTTATAAAAAATCTTGGTGTTTTAGGGGAAAAAATCATGGTGTTTTCCCACTCTGTTTGTGGTATTCTACAACTGAGCTTCTGCAAAATTCAGGGTATTGCTGTTGCACTCAAATGTGGAGCCACCAAAGCGACCTTCGACAGCACTGTATGTGAAAGGAGATTACCCTCACATGTAGTCACATTATGACTGCACTGTGTATAAGGTTTTAAGGTATTAATTGGCCTTGCAGGTTGGAATTCACCCATCTGCGGCGGAAGAGTTCGTGACGATGCGGACCTTGACCAGGCGCGTGAACCCATCTTCCAAGCCGAAGACTAGCTTGTAGGCAGATGAATGTTTTGGACCAGAAATATATTGCCCGTTTTGATTTTGTGGTCAATGGTACTCACGTCTGACATTTCACATGAAAGCGAACAATCTGTATTTCATAGAAATAAGATTTGTCTTACCCCTGCATGATCCCATTCCAGTGGGCTTAGGCTGGCTGGGGGGTTTGTACGAAGTAGACCAGAGGAGAAGCTTCTTGTTGTAAATAACATGGTCCTGACGGTGGTGCATGCAGCCCTTCGTGCCAAACTGCCAATCCGCCTTTTATTTTGAGCTAAGATCCTACTCTGCCTTTCATCCAAAGAAAGCCAAGCCCTTGTGTAGTTGTATATTGTGGTGCTAGTTTGTGTTCTTCTATGCCTGGTCCTTGGGAAGATGGTCCCTTGTATTTTTTCTGCTTACGGTTTTGCCTATGCTCTATATATGTCAAATATTCCATCCCTTCAATCTCCACTCCATTTTACCTACCTGGTTCCTCTGCCGTGACTGCACGTGCAGTTACGGCCACTGCAGGTGGACCTTGGATTCACCTGGCGATGGCTAGTAGCTACAACAGAGGATCCAAACGGCCATTTCACTGTTAATTGCTCACTTTATCTTTTTCTCTAAATTTTCTTCGTAATTTATATTGTACTTGAACAAATCTTTTCTCCCCAAAACTACCGTATTTTGAAGCTCGTGCCACGAATGCTTCTGTTGCGTCGCATGCGGGGTTGGTGCTGTTGCCTTCAATTCTACCATCTACGCATATTTTTTACTCGTTTCAGAGCCCTGACCTCGGTCTGCTCATTTCTGTGGGCTGCGACGGCAAGGTTTTGGCATGAATGCTTGGCAAGCAAGTTGCCAACTTGCCAAGTTGCCAGCATGCTTTCATCCGAATCAGATTCAGCTCTGCCCATGCATGCCCCGTCCAATGCCGAGCCGTACCCTGTGCACTAAATATCCCAGACGCGGTGTCCGTGCAGGCTTGCCCCGTACACTCCCTACTCCATCAACTCCTCAAGTGCTCCGCTCAATTGCTCATGCAGCAGCAAGCCAGCAACGCAGAGTGAACCTGAGTATACATGCACCCACAAAAGTTTCACACAAGTCCTTTTTTTTTTAGGAAAAAAGCTTCACACAAGTCTTGGCACTGCCCATGGCAGCTGCCATGCAATATGCAAGTCATGGCATTGTCCATGGCCCCTTCATGTCAGGTCTATAATTGACTGTAATTATGCAGGTCATCGAGAAGGCTTCTCTGTCGAGCGTACAGCACAATCAAGCAGTGAAACTAATCGGTAACGTATAACGTGCGTCTCTGAGACTCCTGACTACACTAATGGTCTTAACCGGATGGCATCTGACCAGGAGATAAAATCCAAAGCCCTAGTAATCAATTCTATGCTGACTCGGCTGACTATGAGCACAGATTTAAGTTCCAAAGCCGAACCCTAGTTATATACTAATCAATGCTCTGCTGACTCGGTTGACTGTGAGCACAGATTTCTTGAGATAACCACGCACGGAATTTGTTTCTGATGGAGATTTTTTGTACTGCAATTTGATCGCTTGGTCAGTGGCTAAACACTCGGGCTTTCGAATTTCCAAGTTCTTCACTGTACTAAAAGAAGAGAAATTTAACTAGTACAGTGCTTCACAGCTATGCCATGCGTTTTTCTTTATTTTTCTGTCTCCATAGTCTAGATGCTCCTTTGTAATACATGATTCAATCAACTTTTTTTAAAAAAACTGAAAATTAGATATGGAACATTGCAATTTATATTAATTCCAAAATAAATCAGAACGCTCATGTTAGTCACACATGAATATTCAAGGTGAATGCAGAAAGCGTATAATGTTACAGCTAGCACCGGTACCCCTTCCATTTACTGCATCTTATGGTCTAGTTCCTGACAAGGAAAGTGTCCTTGATTGCATTTATAACGATGATGCGACATTCCAATATCTTAGGCTTTGTTTGAAATCAAAGTTTTTTAAAACCACATTTTTACGATACTATGGTTTGCTAATTATTTTACCAAAATATCATGGTTGAACCATGTTATTCCTTAGAACTACGAAGTGTTTGGTTGTAAAGTTTTTTACCAAAATATTGACCATAAGTAAGGAAGAGAAGTGAAAACTTTAGTTTGGATTGGAGTTTTTAATACTCCAAAAATACCATGGTTTTGTCCAGACCATGGTTTTCAAAATAAAGTTTTTTACATGGCTACCAAACATCTCATGATATAAAATACTATGGTATTCTCAGAAAACATGGTATTGCCTAAAAACTATGAAAATACTTTGCTTCCAAACAGGCTCTTAAGGCGCAAAGTCAAATGAAGAGGCGGATATGATGATAAAGATTGTTATGAGGTGAGTTTGTGTGTGTATTTCTTGCACCCTCAAAAAAGAAGCTGTATCTAAAATTCGAGTTCAACTAGCTAGGATCATCGATATGATGGACGCCATCTCGCTGGTTTAGCACGAGGACAAATCCGAAACAAATGATAATGCGTTTCCATATGTATAACGAAATATTACCTTTTATTGAATTCTTGCACGGTGGTCACACAGCGCTACAGCAGGAAGGGTTCGAGGAGCTGAAAGCTGCTGGTAGTGCAGACGGCAGAAGAAAGAGAAGGAGAAGAAGGGCTCCAAACGAGAATGTAATCAAAGATTTTTTTTTTTATAAAAAAATATGTCATGAGAAAGGAGGAGGTGGCTACAATGCTACATAGATGTTTTTGAGCAAAGGTTTTTTTTTTTTTGAGCAAAGGGATAATATGCTACATAGATGCAGGTACAACCGTACAAGATCTGACGATGGTCAAAGTGTATGAAAAATCTTATACTCTGTGAGAAATCCATGTCAATATTGCAATGGTGATTGGAGTAGTAAGTAGCAATAATTACATATCACCATCGACACGAGGAAGCACAGCCAAAGTAGGTTACGCGAGGAGCAAATTGACTGATGCTGCTTGCATTTCCATATATGCTTGCCTTGCACTGCAAAACACGGAGTTGACAATTGACATTGCAATATGTGCTATTCACTGTGCCACGTATTTTATTTCTTTTTGACTCCTTTTTTAAAGAAAGGTGCTTTATTCAGTCATATTAATTAGATATATAAATATACATGTTCGGTTTTTTTAGAACATACATGTTCAGTTAAAGCATCGCCAGATAGTATCCACACCGCAAGTCGGTAACACATATTCGAGTGTGCATCCTTTTATTTTACTCCTTTATTTATGGTTTATTCCATAATAAAAGATGTTTCTTCGAATCGAAACGTTCTGCCCATGTTGTCGTTGCTGCCCCTTCCCTATCCCTGCACCACTACCTTGGTCCTTGCCTGTGTTGCTGCCGCTTTTAATTGGTCGTCCGAGTTAGACTCGACGTGAGCTGCCGAGCGAGCCTTGGGCGCGGAGAGGGCCACGTGGCGACGAACCGTACCTCCTTCGGAGGAGAGCCGGCGGGAATCGAACCCGCGTCTCCCACGCGAAATCCGTCCGCGCTAACCAACCGGCCGAAGTCGCCGTGTGCCTGCCAGTCGTACGGGGGAAATCATTTTATACGTTAAAACGAAACCAACGGACTGGATCTGCTCAGCCCGCGTGATCCGACAGCTGCGGCGGCGCCGGCCGGGCAGGCGAGCCACGTGGCCCGCCCGGGGCAGCGGCTGCGAGCCTCTCGGCTTTGTACTATTTATAGATACATGTTCAGTTTTTTTAGAACATACATGTTCAGTTAAAGTATATAACACCACAGATAGTATCCACACCGTAAGTCGGTAACACATATACGAGAGTGCATCCTTTTATTTTACTCCTTTATTTATGGTTTATTCCATAATAAAAGATGTTTCTTTGAATCGAAACGTTCTGCCCATGTTGTCGTTGTTGCCCCTTCCCTAGCCCTGCATAGGGGTGTAAGTGGGAGGCTTCGCGGGCACCCGCATGCCCGCTTGCTTCATTAGAAATACACTATGCCCTATAACCCTTAGTGTATTTTTAATGAAGCAAGCAGACAAGTGGGCGCCCACAAAGCCTCCCACTTGCATCCCTAGCCCTGCACCACTACCTTGGGCCTTGCCTGTGTTGCTGCCGCTTTTAATTGGTCATCCGAGTTAGACTTGGGGTGTAAGTGAAGGATAGAGGAGGAAGAAGAGTAAATGGAGATTGAAAATTTTAATTAGGTTCAAAAGGCAAAAAAAAAAACCTGTGATACATGGCATTTCATTGAATAATCTCGCTTCATAATGTCATGTTTGCAATGGTTGTGGCGTTCAGCTAAGTAAAACCTTTGCAGTGATATGAACGTAGCTAACCCTATGAAAATAACCTGAAAGGCCAGAGTTGTTTCCTAAAACTCTCAAAACATAGTTAAATTAACCAAACATTACGAATTCTTTAGAATCCTGAAGCCAAACCTTCCTGCCAATTGCCGTTATAAGCATGACCTGGCTAGGTGTTGACTTCAGGAGAACACAGGCTAGGCAATATTTTTTTCACTTACCAACGTACCGGGTCCAGCCTATGCCGTTTGGTACGAAGTCTCTCCCTCCCCAATCGACTGCATGCATGCGACGATCGAGGGCCACAAATTAATGTCAAGCTCACATCGATAATTTTAATTGATCTGTTACTGTTAGACTTTAAGTGCAAAAGTCAAGCATATATAATACAGCTCCTCGTGATCAAGAAAGCTGCTAGATAGCTGTCTAGCCAGCTAGCTAAACACCTACATGCACTTGACACTAGACACAAGTCAACCAACGTTAATGACGAGCCTCAACATTAGCTAGATGAAACTGTGAACTAATCTGCATGGGTCATCCTTTAGAACAGTGGCGGAGCCAGGACTTTCGAAGAGCCTGGGCACGACCTAAACTAACGCGTGGACTACTAAAGAATGCTACCGCATCATATAAATAACACAAGCGAATTTGAGGCACATAATAGTCAATTTTCACTCAAATCATTGTCTAACAATATTTCACATAAATAAAATGAGAAAAGCATGATAAATACCTAAATTAATAGAGGCCTAGAGAGAGGGGGCGAGGGGCGTCGTCGCCGCGTCGGGCGTCCAGCGTCGCCGCGTCGGGCCGTCGGCGTCGTGCCGCCGCAACACAGAGCGAGGGCGAGGGCGGCCGGGCGGAGTCACGGCAGCCGCCAGCCGGCGAGGCGAGGGGGCGAGCCGCCGAGCCGGTGAGGCCGTGATAAAGACATCTCATGCTCTGGTAGAGATATCACACTTTTTTTAGAAATATTATTCACACACAAAGTTTTTTTAAATATTATTTAGAGTCAACTCTTGCATTGAAAACGACACAAATTTTTATGCACACTCTCTCTTCATCACATTATCATCTATTATATATGACAAGTTTTATAAATGGTTTAGAAACAACTAAAATGTATCATTATACATGCTAGACACCCTGATGATCAGATCGATCATGAACAAGGAAACAAGCGAGATATAGCTGAAATTGTCCGGAAGGAGTTGGATAGCCGCTTGGCATGTGTGTCCAGTGACTAGCTAAGAAGGAAGCATGAACGCATGCATGCGTTCACGTGCATATATGAATCGACACACGCATATATATATAGCTATCGACATGAAGAGAAGAGACACGCGCGCATGCAGCAACATGAAGAGCTGAAGCAACAATCCATCAACATTTCCTAAGAAAAAAAAAACAATCCGTCAACATTAAGGAGGTTGGCCGATCGAGTGCCAACCAATGCCAAGAAAGAACCTTAATTTCAATGCATGAATACATGATCGATCATCGACGCTCCAATCTCTCTGAACAGTCGAGCACGTATCGTCCGTACATGCAGCTCGATCGTTGAACTGTCTATTCGCCCTGATCACACCATAGCGATGCTGATGCATGCATGCATGCATGGCCTCTTGCCGTCAATTAATACTTGCACAAGTACAGCCGCTGCTGCCCAGCCTGGGGAGAAAAGGAGGTGTGCGTGCATACCTGAAAAGAGAGTTCAGCAAAGGAGGAAGAGTACCGAACAGTTCTGCTTCCAGCCATGCCTGATGAATATTATATCTCTTTTTATTCATCTAACTTCTGTTCAAGCATGCATGTTGTTCAGCATTGATCAGGAGGCGAGGGCAGTTGCTACAACAGCAAGCTAGCTCAGGATGCAAATGGGCATGAGCCAAATTTGCCTTGGAAGAAGATAGCCTATGCCCATCTCACCTGGCTTTCCTCGTGAGATAAAGCAGCGCCTTTCAGGTGCAGGAAAGCACGCTGCAGCTACAGCCGATCCATCTACGGAGTAATTCAATCCGTGCTTGGGTTGTGTGCTAACCCAGATCTGACCAAACGGCAAGCAGATGAGAGGCCTCTTGTTTAATTATCGCTAATCAGTCTTATGGAGAGAATCAATTAATCCTTTTCCCCTCTAACAAAGCATATATGCCAGTATGCAGTAATGCAACTAGGTTACACTTTGTACCCCTCCAATCTAAAATAGTACTAGTTATTTTAGACATTAACACCGTCTTCATTTTATAATTTGATCAATAAAAGCTATTGTAATTTATTCTTAAAATACAATTAAATTTCATTTGAAGATGAATTTATTTATATGATTATTATGTGCCCATTCTAAATAGTTTAAAAGTAATTTATGGATAAAGTTAAAAAAAAGGACTTAGAACAAGTCTAAAACGACTACTATTTTAGAATGTAGGGAGTATTAGCCTCTAGCTTGCCGCCTCCATGTATGTAAATACAGGTAGAGTTTTCGGGTGAAATATAGTCATATTTTCTTTACTACAAGAGTTCACCGGCTTTAAGCTTGGAATTTTTTATGATTGTTGTTGGGCTATGTTTCAAAGTTGAGTCGCAATACACAAAATACCCTCTATTACATGGTAATTAATGTACTATATGCTTCAAAGTTAAGGAGCAAGTTCACTATATACCCTTATTTTAAATTTTTAACAAATTTTGTCATTCATAGGCATGAAAATAACCTCAATGCCCCTGGTTCAATCTCTCCTGTTTTTTCCTCGTCTGTCATTTTCTTCTTTGCCCGATACTTGGTTGGCTTGTAATTAAGCACGCATGTAATTACCTAAAAGGGCCAGTGACATTCAGGAAATTAATTCAGGGCAAGGGATCGAGGTATCCATGCCCAACTCCAGTTTCCTTGTAAAGATATTACAACATACAGTATCAGGATGTTGTGTTCTTGGCAAAAGCTCAACCAACAAAACGGATATGAGCAGCTCTGATGCTATTTTGAGTCAGAGCATGCCCCCTCGATCTCTATACACTGTTCAGTAGGATTTCTATGTCAGTCTAAATTTAGAGTCTATGCCTGTGTCTCCATATTTAGAGTCTCTCATCCAATCTTTACATTTTTTTTAAAATAGAGACTCCGAGAGAGAAGAGAAATATAAGAGTTGAATAGTATTTTACATATAGGATATAAAGATCAAAATTTAGAAAATCTACGGTTGGTGTTCTCGGTTGATCAAATGTGGTAAGAAAAAATATTTCTTTTAAAAAAAGGAATTAAAAGGAAGAATTAAGGCTAAATTAATGCACTGGTGTACATGATACAATAGCACCTTGCCCCCAGATTTCATGGGTCCTTTTTTCCCCGGCGTATATGTACGAACTAGAGGTACCATTATTAATTGCCAGTAACCAGCTGCTATACAGTGGATAGTGGAGTACCAACACAAGCATGGATCGATATTAATTAATACACGTATGTACTGGTGCAAGATCAAGTGAGACGTCCTGCATATCTCCACGGCTAGATTTGTATCAAGGCCTTCACACACACACAATATATAAATAAAAGGGAGTGACTCCGTCCCAGTCGACCGGGCACACGCGCGCCTCGCTCGGGCCCAACCGCCGGCAAGCGCGCGGCGCAATCCAGTCGACTGGGTTTAAGCAAATCCGCTAAATAAAAGGATTCTTTGTTATGTTGGCCATGATTAGCTATATTATAGTGTCTATATGCCATAAGTTGAGTGTAGTTTTGATTGCTCCATGATCATCGAACATGGTTGTGTATTTTTGAAGGCTTTTGATGACATCACCTATTTATAGGAGATGTGTTACACTTAATGGTTCTCTTATATTGTGCCAAAAGAGTAGACATAAATGTAAGAGTCCAATTCGGTAGGAACATAGATCAGACAGAACGCAACCCAAAAAAATTCTGAGGAAACTTAGTTTGTAAAAAAAACAAAGTCTAAGTTTCATGCTAAGCAACCGTATATGTAGAATCCAGTCTGTTATAAATACGTGGATATAGCATCCAATCAGATAAAATCATGCTAAAAATAGTTTTCAAAGCAAATAAGCTTGTTTTCATGGAGCATTATCTTTTATCGTCTAACAGACCTACATTGTTATAATTTACTAATTTAGAGTGAGCATGTTGTGTCTATTAAACCTTGTACGTTCTACTAATAAAATGGATGAATAGATTTATTTGTAAAATCCACAAAAATTATAACAACTTTCCTCCCTAGCAATCTCCAAGCTTCAGCTACCCTGCGAATGCAGATGATTGCCCCCTTTCTTCCTTGTGCATGTGTCGCTTTCTGCGCCTCTTATTCGTTCTCTGGGCTCCAACCCTCCCTTTTCTCTTCCATATTGCTAGTGTCATCGCATCCCACCCCCTCGGGTTAGGGTTTGCGTTCGAGGTGGGATTCACCCAATCTCTAGGCTTAAAGGGAGGCTGGGGAGGCAACAATTTGATGATGGGAGGGAATTGTGGTGGGGGCAGCAAAGCGGGCAGCGACGACACTGTTAGGAGTAGAGAAAGACGGTGAGTAGCGGTGGTAGGTGGATCTACAAAGTGACGACCGTATTACGGCGCACGAGGCAACATGGCGATGAGGGGAAGGGAGCAGAGCAACAAGGTGGTGAGAGTACCGTCGACTGTGGGTGGTGGCCGTGGCGGAGCCAACAATTAATGGAGGCACAAAAACCAACTTTGCCCGAAGAAGAAGAAGAAGAAGAGAGGAGGAGCGGCAGCGGATTCAACGAGAGGAGGAAGGAATGAGAAAAAAATCGATCGGGCAAAGATTTCTCGTGTCTCGAATCGTAATTGCAATGAAAATGCTTTCAGGATGACTGTATTTATAGGAGTATATTTTTTTGGTAGCTAAAGGTTACAGAACTCGGGCTTGTAATACATATAAATGGTGAAAATCAGAGGCTGGGAATATTACGGAGTGACTAGAAATGGATCGAGATGGATAAAACGAAGACTAAAGTTGAGCATGCCGGCACGCACGCGTGAGCCGAGTTGCTGCGTGATCGTCGTAAAAGCTGAAAGAGATTAAAAAAAGAAAAAGAAAAGAGCAACGCGGTGCAGAGGCGAGGATCACGGAGAGCAGGAGTACATGCCTGCCGCCAAGCGCGGTGACGTACCATGCCGTTCGCCATTCACTTTACTGTGGAGTGACGAGTGTATGTAGTTACTGAACCATACTAGTATATATGCATGCTTAAATTAAGCTGCAGAGTTTAACTAAGTAGTATTAATCCAAAGCTCCAATTAGCTAGGGGTCGAAAATGGAAACGGAAAATTCGTATTATCCGGCATCCGCATTCGAAAAAGCACTATTCGTATCCGATGTTATCCATATTCGAATACAAACATTAAATGTATCCGACGCTATCCGTATTCGAAAAACGATATCCGTATTCGCATTATTCATATTCGTATCCGATGTTGAAGTCTTGATTTATATCTATGATGAAACAAAAACATTCGAAAAATGTAATATCCGAAACCGTATTCGTATCCGAGGATATGCGGATTTGTATTCTGGTATATCCGTATTTGAATATGAGATTATCCGAATCCGTGTTCGTATTCGCTTAAAAAATATAGATATGAATACAATAAAGACACTATCCGATCCTTTTCCACCCCTACAATCACCTAAGGCAGCGGAGGACAAGATGGTGGCATGACCGGCTTGCGTTGTTCACCGTAATGCAGAGCTGGTGTTGCTCCTTAAATCTCGCCGTCCAGAGCGGATCGAATGCTTCTCCTCTGCTTAATTCCTCTCTCTTTCTCTCCTCGTTTTCTCACGTTTCTTGGAACGATACAAAGTAGAACTAATGCATGTGCTTACGGGAGTAATTACCTAGCTTGATTAATGCAGTAATTAGTTGGGCGTTGGACGCAGCCATGTCCATGTTGGAGTTTGCAGTAGTTGCAAGGCATCGTTCGTGCCCAGCGCTCAGCACCTAGCTAGTTTGGGCTATATATACCCCCGTCACATACACACTGTCGTCACTCACTCCACTAGCTTGCAGCACAATCGCTGAAGAGCTAGAGGTCATGGAGGTGCTTCCCCTCGTCGCGGCGGCGCTCATGGCGTACGCGGCGGCGTACCTGGTGTGGCAGGCGGCGGCGCGGCGGCGGCGCGCGCGGTGCTACCTGCTGGACTACGCGTGCCACAAGCCCTCCGACGACCGGAAGGTGTCGACGGAGACGGCGGGGTCGGTGATCGAGCGCAACACGCGGCTGGGCCTCGCCGAGTACCGCTTCCTCCTCAAGGTCATCGTGAACTCCGGCATCGGCGAGCACACCTACTCCCCGCGCAACGTGCTCGACGGCCGCGAGGAGTGCCCCACCCACCAGGACGCGCTCGACGAGATGGACGCCTTCTTCGACGACGCCGTCGCCGCCGTCTTCTCCAAGTCCGGCGTGGCGCCGCGCGACGTCGACCTGGTGGTGCTCAACGTCGGCTCCTTCTCGCCGGCGCCGTCGCTGGTGGCGCGGATCGTCCGCCGCTTCGGGATGCGGGAGGACGTGGCGGCGTACAACCTGTCCGGCATGGGGTGCAGCGCGGGGCTCATCGCCGTGGACCTCGCCCGGAGCGTGATGGCGACCCGGCCGGGGAAAACCATGGCGCTGGTGGTCACCTCCGAGTCCTGCGCCCCCAACTGGTACACCGGCACCGACAAGTCCATGATGTTGGGGAACTGCCTCTTCCGGTGCGGCGGCGCCGCCGCGCTGCTGACCAACGACCCGGCGCTCCGCCGCCGCGCCAAGATGGAGCTGCGGTGCCTGGTGCGCGCCCACATCGGCGCGCACGACGACGCGCACGCCGCCGCCGTGCACCGGGAGGACGCCGACGGCCGGCTCGGCGTCAGCCTCAGCAAGGCGCTCCCCAAGGCCGCCGTCCGCGCCTTCACCGACAACCTGCAGCGGCTGGCGCCGCGCATCCTCCCCGCCGGCGAGCTGGCGCGGTTCGCCGGCCGGCTCCTCCTCCGCAAGCTGCACCTCCGGCGGAAGCAGCAGGCTGGCGGCGGCGGCGGCGCCAACCCCAAGATCAACTTCAAGACGGGGGTGGATCACTTCTGCCTGCACCCCGGCGGGACGGCGGTGATCGAGGCGGTGAGGAAGAGCCTGGGGCTGAGCGGGCACGACGTGGAGCCGGCGAGGATGACGCTGCACCGGTGGGGGAACACGTCGGCGAGCAGCCTGTGGTACGTGCTGTCCTACATGGAGGCGAAGCGGAGGCTCAAGGCAGGGGACAGGGTGCTGATGGTGACCTTCGGCTCGGGCTTCAAGTGCAACAGCTGCTACTGGGAGGTGCTCCACGACCTCCACGACGCCGGCGCCTGGGAAGACTGCATCCACCGCTACCCGCCGCCGCTGGAGACCATCGCCAACCCCTACCTCCAGAAGTTCGGCTGGGTCAACGACGTGCAGGGACACGACCACGGCGGCGCCTTCCCCTTATAGTTAATTAACCTACGCCTTCCATGCATCCATGCATCGCAAAATATACTCCTATTTTATTGATATATTCACCTCCAAGAATCAGAATCAAGCCAGGTTAATTAAATGGTTAATTAACATGCGTGCGTGTGGTGCTGTTGTAAACCTGCTGCTCTTTGCATGATACAAGCTACATGCTAGGGTGTAACATGGCAAGGTTAGAAAGCCAGTGCTATGTAAATGTGCCGAATTTTAACCTTTACAGGAATACAATTATATATCTTGGTTAAATTGAGCCTTGGCAACGCACTAATATACAAAACAACAACGAAATTGCTACCTATCAGCTTTCTGAGAATAACTGAAGTCTTAGTTGACGCATTTATCATAGTTTATAACTAAATCTTCATGTATATGATTCGATGTTATACAAAATCTGCAATTCAACCGTAAAAAAATTGATGTACTATTTTGGCAGACATCTTCAGTGATCTATGGGTAGCCTCCTGTGTATCTTGTTATTATTACAACAACTAAAAAATACTATCTTTTAGTAGATTATTGCATCTTTTTACAACATCAAACTATATGTAAAATTGGTTACTCCCTCCATACGTTTCGCTATATTTGTCCATGTTCATTGCACACAGGCCAAAAAGACAGTTAAGCAAAAAAAATGCATTGTGATGACCAATCTACCCTTAATGAATTTGGTTGGCTGCATGCATGAATTTAATTGGCTATATGCATTTAAGCTTTCTTATAAACAACTGTTTCACCAACTATATTATTAAAATTAATTATAAAACATTCTTAGTTACTACAATAGACAAACAATATGAAATGGATACTTCCTTTATATGGAAATGGATGGTGTATTGACTAATGTAAAAGACGTCAAATGAAATTTTCTCCCTTTACAGATGTCCGATGAGGAGTTGCGTCCCAACAAAAATTAAGTTGTGCCTAAATTATTGTATAGTGATTAAATTGGGCCTTGGCAATGCTGAAATTGGGTGCCATATACTCGTTTTGTTTAATCTGATAGTAAAGTGGGGAAGAGACAGAGTGAAAGAGAATGGGGGAGAGGAGAGGTGGAGGGAGAAGGGGATGAGAAAGGAGTGAGATAGATGGGGAGGATGTGACAACGACGTCACCCTCAATCGCGCCCACGAGCGCGAAACAAGCCACATGTGCTGTCACATCAGCAAAATCGCCTATAATTCGGTCGAAGGACTGGTCATGTCTGGTTTTGAGAATTTTAGAATCAGTTAAGTCTGATTATGAAGATCAGGGATCAATATGCGGCTAGGGTGAAAGTTCAAGGACCAAATAGATAATTTTTTAATTTAATTTTAAAAACAATGTTATAACTAGTCATTAGAAATGTTGCCTATTTGCTATCTATAGATGACATGTTTATTTTGGTGATGTTTTTTTCTCTGGCGCCGATGAAATGCCATCGATTCAATTCCCATCAAGCAACATCCCTGTTTAGGATAGTTACTGCTACGTACCAGCAGTGGCGAGGTCAGCTAGCTAGCCACGGAGAATGGATGGACGCGCCATAAATATTGCTTTGCAGCTGGTCTCCGTCACTTGTGGATCGATCGAAGTGGTCACCCTCTTCCATCGGTTGCTACTTGCTGCTGCCATAACAGCCATACAAGTTTCGCTAGGTAGCCAGCTAGTACCAGGAGTACATGCATGCAAATGACGCAGAGTGAGCATCTCCATCCGAACCTCTAGTTACACGCTCTATAACCTCGAATTACACTCTCTATAACACTATTGATTGCACACTATTTATCTCTTTAAAAATTCACCACACTTTACGCTACAATATAAAAAAAATTCCCCCTTCAACGGACACTATGTCTCTATATATACACTTTATTTTACGGCTTCTCCTGCAGATGCCAAGATCAGACGCCGATTGTGACATCCGTCTTCCCATCAGCTATCTCCAAGGAAATATCGTCTAGACCTTGATGAATGGATGACTAAATCGGCGCAATCGCGTCATATACATACGAACTAGGGGTTGCTGTAACCTATGTGATCTGATTCTACATATAGGTAAAACCGAATTGAGATGAATCCTAATCCATAAAGGATTCTTGGTGGTTCCCTCCGCTAAAAATATGAGAGGCACCCCTATATAATTGGTTTCTCACATATTGAGATTAACAAAGATTTCATCTCATATGTTCTCTCTACATTCGTGTCCATATACTATGAATTTGTGATGCGCACTGAACTTGTGAGCGGTGGTCGCCAAAACTGTACGTTGGCTATTGTGATCATTGGGGGTAAAGTCGAGATAGCTACAAGAGACGGCCGATTTATTGATGGTCAAAACTATCGAGATAGCTCGACACAAGGTTTTCTCGATGGAAAACTAGATCAAATTTACACTAGTAAATAACTAAATCTACATATAGTTGGATGTTGTAAAAAGTGTGCAATTTAAATGTAAAAAGTTGATGTACTGTTCGGCATATCTTGACTTCTTGAGTGATATATGGATATCCTTTTTCGTATCTTCTTTTTGTCAAGGTGGGGTTGGTTGCGGGCATGCAGATGAGAAACTGCCCCGCTTTGTTGTGCGTCGCTAGATACCAATCGGAGGGAGCGCGCTGGTTTGATTGCACGGTGCACCAGCTAGCGCGCTGATTGCACAGCAAACGCAGACCATTTCCTCTTCTCTACATATAAGTCATGAATCGTCAATCGTCAATCCTCCCAAGTCATGAATCATCACCTCAAGGCTTCAAGACCTCAACAACAATTGAGGAAATAACCAAGTAGGCAATGCTGATGAAAAATTGAGAGCACCAGGTAGCATTGTCCAAATTGATACATGGATGGAGAAGGAAACATTGTGGGCTTGAGGCCGATTCATGGTGAAGAAATCCATTGGAAGACGTGCACGATGCTGAAGAAATCTAACATGGGAGATGGACACAGAGAAATCCAGCATAGAGGCTGATGCTAAATGTATGATGTTGAAATCGAATGTACTTGTATCTGAGTGGTGCTGCCCTTCTCTACCGAAGTTTGAATCCACATATCTATCTTACAATAATTGGATGCATCTGCAGCTGTTCACCTGGAATAAAATCACTCGGCATAGAAGACAAGTCCAAAAAAAAAAGCTGGAACAGAGGGAGGGGAGGGGTGGCAACATCGCATATGGCAAGCGCGTTGCCGTGCAATAACCTAGCCGCGCGCTTAGGTTCTGAATTCTGATCACTCATCAGATCTCCACGCATTCACATGGACAGGTGCAGCTAGCCAAACCAAAACCTAACCTATCCATTTACATCCATATGCATGCATCAATTGAATTCTTCGAGTACTACTGCGTGCTTAATTTTGAGCAAGCTGTTCGCTGGCCGTATGCGATGCAATGCATGCTTGTTTTTAGGGAGAAACATGTAGGACACCTCAATTCTGCAAGAGGGCTATAGCTCGCTAGCCCAGCTGTACGCACGTGTACGCCAGTTTCTTTCATCCGATCCCGTTGGATTTGTCCGGCACAATTCAATTAATCCCATCTCCTACTAGCTGCCACTGCTATAGTCCATCAATTCTTCCCGAAAACATAGTACTCTGTCTGAGGGAGCAGTAACGCTTGCACGCCAAGTTCAGTTTTAACAAGAGCAAGCTTGCTGCTTTGCTTGCCTGGAGCTGGCCGGAGGCTGGAGCTGCTGTTTTCAATTCCTAGCTAGTACTGTTTCCAATTCCTGCTGTTTTCGGTTCCTGTTTTAATGTACGTACGATTGGAATTGGCAATGGCAAGGGTGTCACGACGTTCAATTCTGCCATGCACCATCTCAGCTGGCTAAAAAAAAAATTTACGGCAATCAATGGAGTTGCCTCAGACTGACGCCAGCTAATTCTGCACGCAATTTTGCTTTTACCAAAGCCAACCTGCAGGATCTAAGGCACGGTAAGTTAGTTTAATTTACATGCACAGTGCTGTCCGTTTTGGTACTGACAACTGATTAATGGGTAAGAGCATAGCTAGCAGAAGCTCTATATGGTGTTGTAAATTTGCAGCACGTATAGAGTGTCTGGTAGGTGAGGGAATCTTTTTAGAGTGTAGTGTAAAGTCTGAAGGGACGTTTGCAGCGAAGCTGTAAATTTGCAGCATTGGAATTTGCAGCAGCTTTTAAAGCTGCTGCTAGCTTTGCTCTAACAGCAATTAAGCAGTATCTTGCTAGTTAGCTGCTGTGTGAAGTGACGTGGAGTTGGACAGAGATAGCACAAACAAATTAAAAATAGAAATGCCAGTGGACAGGATAACGTTTCAACGGCTTATGATGTTTCATGTTTAATGTGGTGTTTCACAAACGTTTCATATGTGTTATGTTTAATGAGTGCTTCATATGTTTCGTAAATTGTTTCACATGCATGGTGTCTCATGTGAAACACCTATACCGTACGAACGGTATACCATTCGCTAGTACCTCTCTAACACAAATTAGAAGCTAGTTGTTCATTCATTTCGCTGGTTCTTGTGTAAAGGTCAGCTCAGGTCGATCTGCGAGCGCAAGCATAAAAAGCATCATCAACAACTTCTCCATATTTTGATATTTTTATGTCATCTCCAAATCACTACTCATCCCCTACATTTTCATTCTTTCAAACACTCTCTATCCTATACAAAATATATAGATTAGAGAGAGAAACTTCAAATTTAGAGACTTCCATTCGGTCTCTATATTTAGAGACTAAATCTATTCACAACAATGAAAAGCTACTCCCGGTGGCAATTGGCAAAGCCCTCAGGTAGGCTGGAAGGTTACGACGCGTCAGTACTACGGCAGAGAGGAAATCACTGGAGGATTTCGTTTCGTTTGGGGCCGTCCACTTGCTCTGGCCACATGTTTTCATCTCAGCTAAAATAGCCATGCACCTTCAGGCTTGGCAAATTAAAGCGTGTAGGATGCAGGCATATGAGTGACTGTGTGGGCGATGGCCGGCATATGTGTGCCATAAAACATTATTGGGCATTATTATGTTTACATGTCCTCTATGGTCTCCTGGAGCTAGCTCATGCATGCATGGACCTGCAGCCTAGCTAGCTTACTGACGGTGGCGTACGTACATATGTGTGTATAGCTGTGGTGCGTGTTGGGGGAAGACGGCTGTTATACATACTCCATGTTGATGCTTCGATTCAATTCCGTCACGTACATGCACTGCCCTATAAAGCATCCAAGACATTGCACGGCGTAGTAGATGGAGCAGTAATGTGATCCCAGTTTGCTGGGTCCGTCTCCTCCCCCTGCCATCGCACCATTTGGGGAGTTTGGAGCCCCACAAAATTCAAATTCTTCTTGTGGCTTGCTCTGCAGGGCAAAATCCTGACATCCGACCAGCTGCTTCTCAGAGGTTGGCCCAATGGCTACTTCTGCAAACTTTGCCTGCAGAATTTGGAGACAGTTCACCACATGTTCCTGCATTGTTCGTTCTCTACTGCCATCTGGCAATCCATCAGTCGCTGGTTCCATCTAGCCTTTGCTTTACTTTACTTTTCACACTTCTACCTACTATTGAATGAATGGATCCTCTATTCCTTCCAAAAAAAAAAAAGAGTAACGTGATCCATGGATGACAAGCACTCTCTCTCAAGTCTCACCCCCTCACGGCCTCGATCACCTCCCAGAGAGATGTCGACCATGCCATTGCCACATGCCACATGGTATCGGTAATCCACCGACTACACTAGAAGACAAATGTACTGGTGTGGAATATTTTTCACCGGAATACGCAATACGGCTATGTGGAGACCAAACTGCAATGAGCTGCAATTGTACGTCCTTGCTTCGAAATTACCGGTGAATTGTATCATGAAAAGGCTGTGCAAACTTGGAGGGTCAAAATCTTACAAAAATAGCTACATAGTGCTACAACGCTCGACTTGCACAAAAATAACAGATATTCAACTATAGCTTTTAATTTTATTTTAAGAATGAAAAGAACAAGGCCGTCGATAACTAGTGCTATATGTTTAATATATAGGAGGACGTCTGGAGGGGAGCATAAATATAAATATTAATGAAACAAACGGGGGCCAACTTTAGGCCTTGGTAATTTCTCTCCTCTGTTCATTTTTGGGCTACGTCGACACCTATCAAGATAAATACAAATTCCTTCCACAAACTCGCTGCAATCAGCACTCTAACAGCTCAACCGGGACAAGCAACCAGAAACCACTCTTCCTTATTTGCCTCTGGAATTGATACAGCGCGATCCACAACGTCGCCAAGCTCACCCCATTCTATGCCTCGTCCCTACAAACATCAATTATCTGGAAAAATTGCCTAGGTGCATTACTTACTATTGTTACTTCCACAACTTGACGGAATTGTCGTGGCTCGCAGAAGCCACCATTCCGGTTACTGGTGACTGCGCCAGCGCCGCAATTAGACCTTCATGAGCCTGCACTGTCAAGCTTTGGTTCTTCACCATATTCCATAGCTCTAGGGACTGCAAAAAACACACGACAAAAGAACAAACGAGAGAGGCATCAGAGTTGCTGCAATCGATGGTTCCAACACAAGCTGTCTATGCCTTGAGAAAGGATAACGCAACAGCTACAAGACCCAGATATAACAAGGCATATTAACAACCTTCTACTGTTGTTATCTGCTAACTGTCCAAAATACCAAAGGTAACTAAGTGATAAGTTTGCTGGTAAAAACATTGGGCATGCACTTTCTAAGAATATTCTAAGAATAAATAGGTTGAACTCAAATAGAACTGAACTACTCATCAGGATACTACCTGATAGCCTCCAATCACCAGAAGATTGCTGTAGCTTGGGTGGAACACACAAGAATGGAACTTGTTTCCATTTGAGCTGACCTCATGAATACACTCTCCAGATGATATAGACCAGACCTTAACTAGATCCTGACTGACAGATGCAAGGTACTCCCCAGTGTTGTCCCAGCACACTGACTGCACTTCTGTGTTATGGCCCTGAGATTACAAATCAAGCACTTCAGGTTCATGATTACTTGTCAAACACCCCAAAAAAAAACATGACAAGAGATTCGAAATGTGCATTGGCACAGGCACTAATGAAAGGAAAATGTTGCGAAAGCAACTGCCAAATAAAAAGGATGAACGAGAAATGTGTCGGTGTTCAAGAGCTCAACCTGCAGGGTGTATTTTTTGTTATACGTTTCAACATCAAATATGGAAACCACACTTTCAGCAGCAGCTGCCAGAAACTGTCCTGTGTTTGGCTGAAAACGGACTTGAGCAGTACCTCCCTATCCAAGAAGAACAGCCAGACCAATAAAAATTAAAAACTGCTCAAATCGTGTTCGTCCTAATTATTAGTTGAATTATTAAGGAATTTTTAAGTGGTAAAAACAACAATATCAACCTTCATGGAGCGCATGAAGGTAAGCTGAGTCACATTCCAGAACCGGATTTCACCATTGCCATCACAGGAGCACAAAATGTCTGTCTTCTTTGGATGAAAATCTAGAGATGTGACCTGGAAACTATGCGCAGGAAATGTATGCAAGGAGAATCCAGGCTGCCATACAAGAAAAGTTCAAGTCTCAGAAGCAATCCCCTACCAAATGAAAGTACATGTGCCATATCTTCAAACTCAGGGGTCAAGGTTGATGGCACACTTGAAACATTTTTTATAGATTATATGTACTAGAATCTGATACTCCGAATAGCATGTATATTTATTATTTATCTGGTAATTATTTTGCATGATGGCGACACCTCACATTGTAATTTTGAGACATGTACAATGTGGAATAATTGCAAAAATATCTAGTACTATGACAAGTGCTCTAATAGAGTGCATACCAAGTAATGTTGCTAAAAAAGGCAACGAGACACAACAAAATAGTATCCTGAAAAATTGCTTTTTTATCATTAACATTTGCATGTATATAAACAACTTACATTTGCAGCATCCCATAGTTTAATCGTTCTGTCAAATGATGAGGTTGCCAACTGTGTAGAATTAGGTCTGAAACGGACATCAGTGATAATGAGTGTATGCTCTTCTTGTAAATGCTGTGTCTGGAAAGTATCCATGTTCCAAAGTACAGCCTAAGAGAACCAGAATCGGGTAAGGAGCCATACTCAAAAACACAAAAGGGTAAAAAGGTGCCATTCTTAAGAGGAGAAGGTTCATAATAGAATGGCATTTACTGGTACCTTCTTCTCATGTCCTGCACTAGCCAATATTTTTCCATCTGAAGAAAAGTGGCAGCAAACAACTTTGCTATTGCTTGTTCGCCAACAGTTTACCTCACTGAATGTAAAACCTAAAAGTGACAAGGACATATCTTATCTTATGTTTGCAAAACATTAAAGACATCAGAAATACTACCCAAGCACCCATGCTTTGCTACAAACAAGCACCCATGCTTTGCTACAAACAAATATTGCATTACTTTTCACTGACATATTTGATATGTTTGGCTAACGGTCCCAGCTCCGCTTACTGCCTTTCACTCAACTGTCATCATGTACTTTCACACACTCAGCTCCGTTTCTGGTGCTCAACTGCACTTTTGCACCCTCTAATTTGTTGTATCTTTAGTTGATCAAAAGTTTTCCTAAAATACAACGCGCTAAATAAGAAACCTAGATAAATAGCATTATTTGGTATATCTTGAGCTGATTGAGAACTTGCTTAAAAATACAACAAACTAAAAAAAGAAGGAAAACCCAAATAAATAGAAAGCACGCTTACAATGTTTGGGCTGTTTGATAGGATGTTAGGTAGAGATTTGAAGTTGGCCCTACCACCACGGTTAGGCTCTTTTTAATAGTATAAATAAAGATTACCTTTTGAAGCAGATGGGTTAGGCTCAGCAGGACTTCTTTTAAGTGCAGCAAAAATATCTCTTGCATCTCCATCATCATTGGATAAGAATGATTCAACATTGTCTTCCAAAGAACCAACATCACCAAAATGTTCAAGATCATCCTGTTAAATATGAGTCACCTTACATATCCATCTGACATAGAATGAACATCATATAGATCCAACTAAACATGTTAAACTTATGAAAAGGGAAAGCTGTAACCATTTGATTTGAAGAAGATGCCAGTCCAGTTCCGTCTGCACCATACATCATCATATTTTTAGAAACATGGCGCATATTGCCAGCCATTCCAAGTCCATCTCCAGGTGTATGTGTAGATGGAGTAGATGGTGGAGAGTTGGCTGAAGGACCCACTGTGTTTCCTGTTCCAGTGCTATTTGCTGCTCCGGAAGATGTAGGTTGCTTTCTTTTTCTATTGTTCTGAAGATAAAAAATAATTACAGAACACCAAGCAGAAAACAGCAAAAGAGCAAGGTAATGCATTTTAATAAAGTATGGATAGTTCAAAACTTGAAATAGTTTGGCAAGAAATCAAAGGTCAACAACCTGTCGACGACACTAAAAAAATTATCACTCGCAAATATGCCATTTATAAATATGTAATGTCATGGAGTTGGACACTTGGATTTATGTAATTCAAATAATTTAGTCACAGGGAAGAAAGTTTCACCAAAAAAGGAAAGGAAGTCAAAGGTCAACTTGCCGCTTTGTCGACAGACCCCACCGCACCCAAAAAACAATATGTCGTTTAAAACCTATAATGTGATTGGATACTTTTTTTTATTACTGGAATAACAAGATAATCTGGTCACCAAATTTTACATCCCGTTCTCCATAAAACACTGTGATCCTAACCCCCCTCCTGGCATCATTTTCAAGAGAATTGTTACCAAAGAGAACTACCAAGAAAAAGGTATATTAATTGTTAAAGCTATCGCATATCACCATCACATCTATTGTCTTTTCCTGGTCTTCTCAGACAACACATTAATTCCCATTGGGTACAATATTGATACATTTATTAAATTCGTAGCGGTCACGCTATACTACATCGGGGTATAGCTACACCGTCGAAAATAACTATAAAATACACCACATGTAACTATAATTCTTACAGGAATTAACCATCGATCACTACAGCGGACAAAGGTAACAATCCATAGTTAGTTGCTACAAAAATTGTAGTCATTCGTATGTATTATATAGTTATTTTCTATGGTGTAGCTACACCTACGAGGCTAGGAGTAGCATAGGGAATCTAAATTTGTAGTTTGTAATTTATTGACAGAAGGATAACAGTTGGGTGCCTTGTTTGTTTCAGATTAATGTAACGTTGCGTTTTACTATAGCAAATTTGTGATCTCCTCAAAATACGTCTTAACGAGTTCAAAAAATTATGAAAAAAATATTTTACAAACTTTAAGAAGTACTATTTAAAACCCCACAAGAATGACTACAAAACATTACATCATTTGGCTTATACAAAAATAACAAATTTTCATTTAATTTAATTTAATTTAATTTAATCTGAAACAAACAAGGCCATAGTTTCACTAGACAGATGTAAACTTTGTAAGGGTAAATCTGCACATGAATGAACTTTCAAGAACAGAAAGATGGTTCCCAGGGTAGGGTACATTGTCAGTACCTGTTGCATTTGCTGCTGCTGGTTCTGCTGCTGCTGGTTCTGCTGCTGTTGCTGAAGTTGCTCCTGTGGTTGCTGAGAAGATGTTTGCTGCATCTGCATAATTTTCAGATATAGTTATATTCCAACAAACTAGAGAGATAAGAGCATGACCAATGGGAGCATAACTTAGGTCATCCTAACACTGTAGCAAATAAATTAGAAGAGATGAAAATGTAGATGAACAGTAAAAAGGAGGTATAGGCTGGGCCGACCTATGATAGGTCTAGGTTGGTGATGCTCTAAGAACAAAACTCTATTTAATGAAAATAGTGATGGACACTTCTGGACAAAACCAACCTTCATAAGATATTCTTGGTCTGGTCTGACTTTTGGTGAACTGGACTGCATTGGGGAACTAATGCAACCATCAGTCCCAGAAGGCTGCCCATCTTTACCATTCAAGCCACCCCTAGTTAGTGCTGTAAATCTTCGGGGATCCATATCCCCATAAATGGTTGAGTTGTTAAGGTTCCCTTGTGCTTGAGCCTGTGCTAAGAGTTGCTGCTGTTGTTGCGGTGACATAAGTTGAAACTGTGATTGTGTTGAAAGGAATGGCTTCTGCATTGGAGCACCTATATTTGGCCTCAATTGGTCAATCCCCTGTAAGATGACAGGATCAATATTAATTTGTTATTAGATTTCACATAGAAAAAAGGTGTACAGGGTTCCAATAAATATTGGGGCTTACAGTTAGTGGCCAGCCCTTCAAAGGTAGACCACTCACTCCTTGGCTAAGTCCTGTTGATAATAGAAGACATCACACAAGAAGAAAAATGAACAAAACAAGAAAAGGGACATTTGCATCTTGGAAATAACATCTGCTTATGAATGCTACATCCAAAATATAGCCCCCATCAAAAACAACCAAAAAACATAGAAGTTAATCTAGAAAGAATAACCTTCAAATCAATTTGCTTCCGAGTTCTAACACTATATTGCATTCAGCAACTTTAGCCATAGGTGATACAAAGATTAAAAAAAAAAGGCTATAAAAATTCCCAAAAGTCCACCCAAAACAGTATCAAGCAAGATTCAAAAAATTGCTGATCGGCGAGCTAGGGATTTAGCGAATAGACGGGATTAATACATGGATTAATCGGAGCTTATCATAATTAGTTAGAACTAATTGGTAATCGCTGCTAGGTGGAGGACTACCAATTAGAGATTAATCAAAATTTTTAGACCATATATCAAGTCCATCTCTAATTCTAAATACTCTATGTAAGGATAGAAGCTCACTCATTGACAGGACAAATCTGACATTAATAATAGGCTAATAGCCCTATATGTGGTTCAACCAACATTTTTTCAGGCCAAACAACTATATGGCCCTGTACTTAATTCAAAAAAATCAAGTCAGGCTCGTATAACTAAAAATACCAGTTTTTACAATAAGAGGGTACTCCCAACAACCAAAGGAGTTCAAAAGAGATCCTACTTCCTAGTGCAACTAAATTTCTCCCAAAACCTCGGTCTAGAAAGAAAAAGGTAGACTAGAATATAGAGGAAAGACTACCTGCACCACTTAATCCTGGTTTTGGCTGAATTATTCCCTGTCCATATAAGGATGTTGGGTCCATGGGCAAAGATCTTTGGGCTACACCCATGTTCCCTTCACTCTTTATATCCTGTTAGAAACAAAAGAACACATTTAGTGGACTGATAAAAAACATAAACTGAAAGAACATCTAGGTAGATGTCATAACCCACAATAGTCTGCTGATTCCGACCCTGCATTAGAGTTGTAGATACATTTCCAGGAGTCCCAGGAACTAATTGCCTGCTTCCATTTAAAAATTAGAATAGCAGTAACAATTCAATATATTATCAAAGTCTACCAAAAAAATGGGTGGAGGATCACCCGGTATGATTTGTTGCTGCTGACTTGAGAAGAGCCATCCTACTAGCATCAAGAAGCTGTGATCCCTCTGAATCCACTGAATGAGGGTGCTTCAAGCGCTCTTCATACATCTTGGCAGCCAAAACACTGGCTGTTGATGGCCCCAGAATGCCATCAGAATTTAGGGAATTTATTGGACCGTTAAGTGAAGAATGGCTTGCATTATTTCGTTGTAATTGAGCATGTCTTTGCTGGATGAGTTGCAACTGTTGCATCTGCATCTGCTGTTGGTGCTCTCTTGCTTTTATTTGCTGTGCCTGTTTAAAGAGAAATTTACATGGGGTGGATTAAAACGATCAAATGATGCATGGAGAATGATAAAGTGATTTGGTGATTCCATGTTACCTCTAGGTAAGCCGCCGCAACCTCAGAATGTTTCTCGTTTGTCCTTGCAATAAATATATCCCAAAAAACAGACCACCACTCAAAGAGAAACCCTCCAGGAGCATCAATTGCTGCATGACAAATCAAAATTTACCATAAAAATAACTGGATAGTTCTACTATGCGTACAACTAATAGACCGTGGATGAGAGACAGCTCCACAGAAACCTCGTGCACAAGGCGTCTTTGCCTCTTTGGAGTGGGCGCACCACACACATCTAGACTAGATTATTGGTAAGGCATATTTTTTTGTAGGAATAAGTCCATCTTAGGTACCTCAATTATCGCGAATGTCCGAAAAACCCCTAAACTATGATTTGGTCTGTTTTACATACCTAAACTTTCAATACCGGCTCAAAAACCATCACAACCCTGTTTTTGTTCGGTAGTTTTGCTGACGTGGCACCATGTAGTAGTGGTTTTGCTAACTTGGATGACACGTGGTGCCACTATATGGCGCCACGTCAGCACAACACTTAACAAAACTAGGTTGTGATGGGTTTTGAGCTGGTATTGAAAGTTCAGGTATGCAAAACAGACCAAATCATAGTTTAGGGATTTTTTTGGACTTTCACAATAGTTGAGGTACCTAAAATGGACTTTTACCGGATGGGTAATTTGGGAGCTTCACAAGATATCTTCTATACAACAGAGTATAAGATTTATGTAAGGTGGGGCAAGCAATTGGAGAACCATACACGGAAGGAGGTTCTGATCTGCCAACTTATCGATTAAAAAGTCCCAGCAAGGCAGAAGGTACTACTAATAAACCCTTCATAATGTTCATACTTTAGTAAGCAAGAAGTTTCATTATCTAAAAAAAGTAAGCAAGAAGTTTGTTTAGAACTAAAGAGGAAGGTTGAGTTTCCAACTCTTTCTTGAATGATATTAGTTCAATTCCCAAATTTGGCCTCGTGTCCCTGTCCTGTTTACTCATGTAATATTGCTACCACCTACTACTTCTACTGTGCATGTGAGCCGACATACAATATTACATTGGTAATGTTTTCCACTCTAGTTCTCTTCCACTGCACTATGCAGATGTACCACTGTCTATGCTACGGTAAAGGGGCTTCCTCAAATAACAAAAATCATACTCAATTATACCGTTTATATCGTAATATAGTTTCTAAATTCTAAATTTAGACATCTCCAATTGCGCGACACAACCGCAGTTCCATTATTTATCATCTAGCTGAGCTTGACATTTACCCTACGAGCCCATCCCCCCCAACTACCACAAACTAAAAACTACTCAAGGATTCAGAAGGTGGAAGTTTGTTATATTAATTTCTATTTTTGTCATTTTTCCTTATTTAGTCTCGCTAAAAAAAAGCATACTTGAAAACACACACTGGCTTTTCTGGAAATGAAAAACTCCAACTCGTCTGTGTAATCAAATGCAATCAATTAACAAATTATGGATGATAGATGTTAACTCAATTGCCATTAAAAGCTCATTAGTGGCTCTGTATGTCAAGATAAATCGTGATTTCTGCTGTATAAGCAACACCACTAGTAAAAAATATATGTAGATTCTATGTTGCATGCATCAGCAACCAAAAAAATTCATGTTATTTCTATGTTACACACATCGGTAACCATCCATAATTCATTATAATACCATCATGCACTCCACCACTACAGATGCTAGCGATCACTACTGTAGAATTTCAAATTTATTGAACCGCATTGAAAATCCTCCCAATAAACCGAATCTCCGGAAAAAGTAGTTAGGCCAAGGAATGCATGCAATATTAATTGTTACCTTCACCAAAAATAAGATGTGCCTACAAGCATGCACAAACGTCGAAAGCATAAATGCGCCACCAATATTGTCGTCATCTCAATAATGATAGCTAACGACGACTATTACTTGCATAGCTGTGGCCAGAGGGGATGTGTATTCTGCGAAAGCTATGCGCCCATTTTAACCACAAACACTCCAACTCCTCTTCAAATTTCAAAAACCTCCAAGCTATTTAGCTTGAAGTTCCTAACCCTCTCGATCCTGTGTGCCCAAACTTCGGTCAAAACTTTTGAAACCCCTTTTCCAAGCCTGGATCCTCTGCATTGACATGGATCAAAATTACCCTCTAGATCAGTTCAGATTTCGAATTTCCAGCCCTATTTAGTACAAACCCTCCCATTCCATTCGGAAGGTGAAATTTTCGGCCCAACATAACCTCAAAACTCTGGCACCCCACTTCACATTCCGAATTTTCGTCCCAACCTGTAGCCACAAACTCACCTAAAGCCACAAAGCCTGCTCACAAGCCAAACTTAACCCAGTAAAGGATAGAAAAAGGAGTCGGCTAGAGAAGCAGTAGGGGTGATTACCAACTGGATCAGCAGCGACCTTCCCCTCCGCCATGAACGCCTTGGCCGTCGTCTGCAAGTTCCTCTTGAGCAAATAGTCATAGATATATACATCAAGCCTGCAGCACCAGGACCGGGAATTAACCCTAACAGAACAGCAAGAAATCCGCAGAAACCAGCAAAACAGCACATCGAAACAACTCACATCTTATCCGCCTCCCAATTGCTCTGCGCCATTCTGCAGCCACATCAAACCGAGCAAAGACAGCAGAAATTAACGGCGGGTGCAGGCGAATCGGGCTCAAATTCGCGGGAAACGAAGGGATCAGAGCCCACATTACCGGTTGGGAGCGATCTCGCGACTCTGGGGTCAAAAAAAAATGGGCGCAGAAATCAGCAAAAAGCTCCCGCGAGGTGCCGCCGGAGGGGCGGCCGGCGGAGAGGGATCCAATGCCCGATCGGAGGCGGCGGCCGTGGGGCGCTCGGAGGCGGCGGCGGCCCCAATTGGTGGGGTGGTGTGCCGCTGTGCGTGCGCGTGTGCGAGCTTCTGTGAGCTCTCGTTGCTCTCGCTTCGCTTCAGGTCGGCACCGCTTCCGAAGGAAGGAGATGAGCGAGAGAGATGGGTGTAGAGACTAGAGCGAGATGGGAGGGGAGAGAGAGAGAGAGAGATGAGGAGGCATGGGTGGGGTTTTGAGGCCGGCTCGGGATGCTGGACCGGACGCCGGTTCAAGAAGGTTCGGATGCCAGACGGGCAAGGCAATTTTGCAACATGGTCCTCCGATAACCTCTATATTGAGTTTGTGGTCTTTCCATCCTAGACCCGTTCTTCTTGCTCTATCTTATCTAACTTATCGACTTATCTATTGATTTGAATTATCTCTTTGAAGTAGGCTCAAGGGTCTGATCCTCTTCGTTCAACTTATATTTTAGAGATTTTAGAAAAAAGTCTTTTAGATAGAAAAAATGAATTTAAAATTTAAATTATTTTTTTAGTTTAAACGAAGATAAGTAAATAGACGGATAAATCAAATAAGTCAGATAAACTGTAAAAAATTTAGAACCTTTTTTTTAGCTGATTTGAACAGCTGAATGGTTGGAATGACTGAACTTCGAGAGCTTCCCGAGGTAGTCTCGATATTCGAATCCATTTCGTTTGACTTGCTTTTAAAAGCGTAGGGACCCGCCTTCAAAACGGTGAAAAAATAGACTTAAAAAACTCAAAACATATATCTTTTCAAAACGCAGATAAGTCGTTAAGCTGTTAAGCTGAAAAGAACGGGGCCTTAGCCTTATTCTTATTGTTGCTGAAGATATTTTTCCTCATCCTTATACGTGCGAGTAATGCTTTTCTTTTAAAGAGCACAGCCCCTTTGCTCTCCGTGGTACGTTGGATTGCTGCTAAATTTTGCCTGCAACTCGAGTGCCAAAAGCGTGCTTTGCCAGCCAGAAGTATTAATACTCCATTAGCTGGAGTTTTTTGGAAGTTGCATCTTATGCAAATTTTGCATAAGAAGTCCATAAACAGGTGGCTTTTTACGTGCATGCCTAAATTGTGTGAAAAAAAAATGAACAACTACCGTAGAAAATTTGGCATGGCAAGAGTGAGAATGAGCAAATCATGCTTTGGTTTGATGCATATGGCCGCCATTCCAAACTTTCTTTTATCACCCCACATTTTCTTAGGCATGCGCTATGCAATTTGCCTCCCATTACTATGCTGGTCGTATATATCAGGCAACGCTTTTGTGGCTAGCAATTTGTTAGTCATGTCGTATGCATACTTAAGAGGGGCTAAGTCAATGGACTAGAAAGCCATGCCAAAAGAAGCCAAACATCTGTAAAAGAAAGAGACAATTATGCATAGCTCAATCGGTAGTATCTCGATTTGAAGTTAATAGTTAGGAGTCCGACCGTTGATTCTCACTTCTCCCTAGAATTTAATCCTAGGAGTAAATGATATTAGTGGGTATGTATATGCCATGTGTTGTGTGGCAGTGCGAGTCTGTGTACACATGTAGTTGTATCCCTTCTAAAAAAACTATGAAAGCAAGAGTACGTTCATGCCTGATAAGTTATATTTTAGAAAAGTGTGGTTAGCCGTACTTTTGATAAAGAAAATGAACGGCATAATTAGTTACTAGGGTTTGCTTGGCAATAAGGTTTAGATTTTTTTTTGAAACAAAACATCCACAAATGACAAAGAAGAAGGGCTAAGGCCTTGTTTGTTTCAGATTAAAGTTGAGCTGCGTTTTACTGTAGCAAATTTGTGGCCCTCTTGAAAGACATTTTAAAATTTTTAAAAAATTATGAAAAAAAATATTTTACAAACTATAAGAAGAACTATTTGAAACTACACAAAAATAACTACAAAATATTACATCATTTGGCTTATACAAAAATGATAAATTTGCATTTGATTTAATTTAATTTAATCTGAAACAAACAAGGCGTAAATCGAAGTTACGAAAAAAAACTTTGCTATGAAACGGGGTTACGCGAACTTGTAAAAAAATAATGGTTTAAGAGTTAGCATGAAACTGAAGATAAGCTCTGTATGAAGCATTCCACAGTTTTTTTTTTTGAGAGAAATTCATAGCATTTTTAAAAACTATAATTTTACCTAAAGATCACGAAAATACTAGGTGCCAATTTGCGGAAAAATGGTCGGGTGCAGGGCCGAGAAAAGAAAGTGGAGTAGACTCGGGCCCGAAGCAGTAGGCTCGGAGGCGTGGGGATTGGAGCACTTGATTAGGTCCGGATTACCATGGTCCTCCCGGTGCGCAGGCCAAACACCAACCACGGAGGCTAGCCAATGGCATGGAGGGAGGCGCTGACGTGGCGCCAAATCATTGGCCTCTGGGGTCTCTGCTGTCTCGGGCGTGATCCCTGAGAGATGGGGGTGAGGTTGTGAGCTTTCACACTGACGATGTCTCGCACGTTTGGGCTCCCCCGGAGGTCTGCTGCGTCTTCATTGCGTAGGGGATTCCAGTACGCATAATAATATTGCAGTTCTTGCCAATCCTGGATAATCTTTCCGTTCAGGCAGACCCTAAGCAGGTGTCTACTTGAGATTCATGAAAATAAGCTCTTCCGAGTTGTAAATTGATGAATGTTTATGTTGCCTCTTTGCCCTTGTCACTCTTTCAAAAAAATATAGCATACTCCCTCAAAAAAAAAAATAGCATACACCCTTTTATTATTTTGAGTATAGAAAAGATTACAAAAACAAAACATCATGAACATAATCTATATTACCCTATGTGTGAAATTTACTATATCCTTTCTTTGCGTTTTTTAATTAACTAATAGAAATGTATTAAACCATTGATCAAAGGGTTATATACTCCCTCCGTCCCAAAATATAGGGCGTATAAAAATTTTCATCAAGACCAAGAAATCGTGTTTAAGAGAGTAAATCATCCTTAATTATCCCGTTACTCGAAGCATCACAAATTAATCTTTAATCTTTTGCAAGCATGCATCTCCTTTCCATGCGCTTAATTAATAGCTTTAATAGTTAAAGCTAGCAAAAACATGCATTTCATAGTGTGAATAGCTTAACTATACAATATATTAAATCATTGATCAAAGGGTTATATATAAAAGATTATTATACAATACAAACTGGCATGGATTTTTCTTCGGTTACTTTCGGGGATCACTGCCCTGTTTCTGCGGGATTCGTTTTAGGGTAGTGCTCGGTTAAAGCGTTAAGCAATTCATCTCTTTTTTGAAGCATGATGTCATGATTGATTGGGTTGGTAGTTTTTATATGTAGTACATGCAAGATGGTATTAATATTAACAAAGTAAGACAGGCATATCACCCATCGTTGTCGATAGTTAATTTGGTTATTAGGCCATATGCTTAATGGAAAAAAAGTAAGAAATCAAACAATCGGTAATTTGGGAGTTGGGACAAAGGACGGTTTTTTTTTTCCATTCAATGATTTAAAAGGAAATAAACTTGCAAGCTCAAGTGCAGTAATTTTTCTCTTCTATTCTCAAAAGATCCTTTATTTGAGACAATCCATTTTACGGTGACACAATGAGAGCTTTCCAATCTTTGGGGCAGAGCAAATCCACAAATCTCTTGAACAATCTTAATTTGGTCAATCAATTCCACCATTTTGTTTTGTGGATGTAAATGAATGTGCCCTAATTTGCCAGCACGAAAGATGATGTACCCTCGTCTTAGTGTCGACATGGTCCTTTTTCTCCTCTTATTTGCTTTCCTTTCCTTTTTTTAGTCATAGGCAAGTTGAAGCCGACACCAATCTCACGAGTTGTTTGGTAGTCGACACCATCACCAATGAGGTGACTTGAGAGAAGGACAACAATGAGGCATGGTCAAGAAGGATGAGGAGGGACTCTGCTGACATGGAGGGAAGAGGTAAGGTTGCGGTTGCTATGAGGGAGGTGGAGGGGGAGCGGGGGCTTTGATGACCTGGAGGAAGCAGATGGAGTCGATGGCCAAGAGGGACAAAGGGGCTACGACGACCTTCATGGTCACGCCGCAAAAGGATGCCCTCGTGCCATGCTGAGGTAAGCCACTTCTTTGCACCATCTGTGAAGCCATTACAACCCACCATTGCCTCAAACGAGCACTCCAAAGAGTACCCCATGCCTCCATCTTAATCTTTTGTTATCTACCACCCGTTGTTCGTCACTACGGTGCTGCTACGCCAAGGTCCTAATGCCATCACCATCACCATTGTCGTCCTAGCCACCATCGCAACAACTTGGTGATTGTTGTATTTTTCATGACCGGAGTTGGGCTTCCTCGTTAGAGCCAAGTCACTTTGAGTCGCCACCCCTCCTCGCCAGCTTGCTCTTTCCATCCCTCTATATATGTGGTCGTGGGAACAAACCAGCCAGCCCACATGAGTTCGTGGCATCTATGTATATGGCAAAGAAGAATGCCACATCAAAAAAAAAAAAAACTTTGAGTGCACTGTCAATGAAACCTCTAGAACACTATTAGTCAGTTGAAGGATGAAATTAAAATTTTTGACAATTCAAGGACAAGTTTACCCAACTTAATTTTAACTGCCGTAGGCAAACATCACAAAATAGCAAAGGGAGGACAAGATGGGACAAATGACAAACTCTAACCCTAAGAAATGATATAAAAAACATAAAACTTCAAGAGAAAAGGATGCCATTACATGCCCTAATCCGTCCACGGTCACGGGAGTTGGGGAGCAAGGGACCGAAGAGCTTTGCCGGTGGAGCCACCGCCTATTTCTTCTGCAGCCCGTCCCGACTCCCGAGTCCTGACTCCTGATGCATAGAAATTGGACCGAAGCTATTTTTCTTCTTTCACAAAGTCGCTTGGCTTGGTTCAAGCCTTCTTTTGTTTACAAAAGAAAATACTCGTAGCTAAGTTTTACGAGAACAGTTCGCTGCTGTAATTGACAGTAAATCGTTGGGGAAGCCAAATCCAAATTTCGGCTTTAATTTAGGGCCAGGATTTCGAATTCCCACGGGGTTCGAATCCCTGTCTGGAACAAGCGTTTGAAACGACACCGTCAGACCATTCAAACTTGATCAGCGCACACAAAGCATCTGAAAACACGAGATTGCCGACAGATTGAGCTGCTCGTAAACCGGAACCGACGACGGCAGGAGCAATCAGATACTAATAAAATAGGAAATGTCCAGGTTAAAATCGTCCCAACATGCAGGCAACAAGACAAGATGGAATGGAAGAGGAGATGAATCAATCCCTTCTTCTCTCATGAGCTGAATTCCATAGCCATTTCATGGCATCTAGTCCAAAGATCTTTTTTTGAACAAAGTCTAGTTCAAAGATCTAGCTCTGCTGCATGGTGGAGGCGTTGCCGTGGCGCTCCATGACCCGCCGCATCGCCAGCGTCGCCGCCTCGCTCGCCCGCAGCGTCCCGCTCGCCATGATGGCCGCGAACTCCCTCATCACCTCCTCCTGCACCTTCCCCCGCGCGCTCCCCAGCGGGTCGACGGCACCACCAGCAGCGGCCGCCTCCCTCATCTCCTTCTCCGCCTCCTCTTCCTTCTTCGCAGGTGCGGCCGGCGGCGCGGGGACGGATACGGAGGCTGGCGTGGGGACGAACTGCGTGGCCTGCGGCGCGGCGTTGCTGCGCAGCGTGGCCTCGAGGTTCTGGATCATGGGCATGATGAGGGGCCCCATGGGGCTGGACATCACCTCGTTGGGGAGGTTGAGTATGTAGTCCGGGACGCCGGCGCCGACGAGGAACTGCGCCACCTCGTTGCTGAAGTTGTTGCAGTTGTGGCTGAGCAGGCTGTACGTCTCGGCGGTGTAGCGCGGGGCGATGTCGCGGAGGTAGTCCTCGAACACCTCCCGTGGGACGTGCGTCACGCCCAGCTCCACCACCCGCACCGGCCGCCCGTACGGCGTCGTCCCCGCAGGCGACGACTGGATCCCGCCGCCGAAGTAGTACTCGTTCCCGTACACCACCACGCCCGTATGCCTGCCATCACACACCAAACCCAATCCTTTTCCCCATCAGAATCGCGTCCACACCAAATCGAACCAAATTTCGACGATCAGATCGAGAGGAAGAGGCGGGAAGAAGAACTGACCAGATGGCCTCGATGGGCTTGCCGAGGAAGGAGGTGGAGAGCTGCCTCGCGAGGCCGTTGCTCAGGTCGTACGCGTTCAGCGACACCTTGTGCCCCTCCTGCCATTGACGAGCAACCAAACCAACCCAGGAACCCCCAGTCAGATCTCCATTGGTCATATGAGATTCAATTCAACGCGTCTAGGGCAAGCACCAAACGAAGACGACGAATCAAAGGGAGAGCATTACCTCCGCCATCTGCGTGCAGAAATCGCGGGACGAAGAACCGAAGGGATCGAGAGAGCAACCAACGCAGGTAGGACACGAAGGGGGCTCGAAGGAACGGATCTGGGACGGAGGCCGCGAGGAGTAGGAGACGCGGGTGATAAATAACGAGGGCGATTAATTAGGGTTGGGTTTAACGGGGGAAGCTTCTGGGGATGCGTGCGGTTTTGATGGCCGTCGGATGGGAAGCGGAGAGAGCGCTTTCGTTGCAGATTCCAAGCGCGTCGCGATGGGGCCGGAATCTTCTAGAAGCCGGGAGGGACAGGGACGCGTGGTTGGTTAATGGTTTTTTTTTTTTTTATAAAGGTAGTTGGTTAATGGTTGGAGTTTTGTCAAACTCGTGGTCTCGTGCTTGTTTGTTCGCGGATCGTTCCAACTTCATGGATGCACGGATGGAAACGTGTTTCTTGAGCAAGAATTTTTAGAGTGAGCCTGTGACTAAGGTTGCCATAACTTGTCACGCTTTATGTCAACAAGCAAGTTTGATCAAGATAGGTATGTGTTTGGTTCATAGCCATATTTGTGGCAAGATTCCTTCTTTTTTATGTGGGTCCTATACGTAAGTAAGTGAGAAAAGTATGGCAAGATTCCCTTAGGCTAGCTAAAGTGTGACTAAGATTTTCATGAACTATGCTTAGGCAACTTTGACAAGTTAATTGTGGCAAGCTGTGGCAATATTGTACTCAAACCAAACAAGCCTTAAATACGTCACTGAACAAAAAAAAAACTCTAGCCTCCTCTAGAAAAACTCAGTATGGACGATTCCTAGCTTGACTATGAGACTGTTTTGACTTCCGCGGAGGCTAAGCTTATTTGTTTTATGTTTGTTTGGCTGAAATAAAAGGCAAGCATGTTCGGAGGGTCTAAACTGCATGAATAAATTGATTGAGTTTTAAATGGGCTAAATGTTAAGCTAGGCTTGGATAAGTTATTGAATCTGATTCTTAAAATTGTTTTGCTTCATTTATGTTATTTTTAGAACTTTATGTAGTTTTGTCGAGTATTTTTATGTGGTTTCAAAGTTTAATGTAGTTTCAAAAAGAGTTTTATGTGATTTTAAAAAAAATTTATGTAGTCTCATATAGTTTTATAAAAGTTTCATCTAGTTTCATCATAATACATACGGACGCCACATCAACCATGCATTTCTATGCAAACTACTTAACTACCTCATTCGTTGGAATAGTCCTCCGTTCGTTAGCATTTCTGATTAAATAAATAAGTTGGTTGAGTTAAAATGAGCTAAATGTTGAGTTTAACTTCAAATAGGTTTTTGACTTTGCTTCTTGAAGCCAAATCGTTACATTTATGTTATTTGTAGCTAAAAGGCAAAATCATTTTTTAGTTAAATTATAAGACACTCTGAACATGATAGGTTTTTTAGTCTAACTTTTTTTTGGTAAGCTCACCACTAAAGGCTCTTACCAAAAAAAAAACTTAAAAGAAGTGGACCAGCTTCAAGACTAGATTCAAATGACTCTCGAAGCTCATCTTAATATTCAATTTAGCTAGTTTATTCATTCATATTTATGTAGCTTGGCTACTCTGAGCATTCTCTAATACAAGGTATCTTACATACGCGAGGGAGCTCTGGGTTATACTCTAAAAATCTGCTAATATAAATGATTTACTATCTTTTTTTTGAAAGTTGAACTTTTGGGGCTTCTAAAATATGCTTTTTGAAATCTGTGCATATAAAGAAAGCAACATGGTATTATTATCGGAAGTTGAACATTTGGAGCTCATAGAAGCGGCTTCAAAAGATTGGTGCAATTGACTTGAATTTTTTTTAGAACTTTGAGAAAATGCATGCTTTGAAATTTTTGAGAAAAAAATACATAATCATCTAGACATGCATGGACACCATAGGAGAAGATGGATAACCAATGGTAAAGTGAAATGACACAAACATTGAAAATACTCAAAGATAAACAACACATGAAGTTGGGTAGCATGTGCTATGGTAACTTGGCTAGAGTAGGTGCCAAGAAATGAGAGTGGAAAATAAAAGATGCCAGAAAGAAAGAAATGATCTCCAACTAATTTTGACGAGACATTTGCATAAAATATTTTTTCAAATTTAATTGTCATACTTCCAAAAACAAGAATGCTTAGTGAGACTAGCACTAATCATATGTAGGAGCAGTACTCTACATTTTTCCTCCTATATGTGTGTCATATAATACCCATTATAATATTTAGACCACTGATTTTTAGATTGAATATATAGCGTTACACAGTTTATATTCCTCATTGTTTGACATTGGGCCACAATAAAAAGAGAAATCGGACGTTGTTTGAGCAAAGATCATTTTATCTTTCTATTAAAAATTGAGATATTAATAAACTTCACTTGTGATTAGACGTTCTAAAGAGTTGCAACTAAGGCCCTGTTTGAAAGCAAAGTTTTCTAAAACCATGGTTTTATCATACCATAGTATTTGAGTGTAGTTAACATAAATACCATGGTTTTACCCAACCCCCTTGAAACCATGGTATTCCTAGGAACTACAAACTGTTTGGTAGCAAAGTTTTTACCATGGTTTGCTAGCACAAATGAGAAAACTTTAGGTTGGAGTGGAGTCTACAATACTCCAAAAATACCATGGTATTGCCAATACCATGGTTTTCAAAACAGAGTTTTTGAGGTTGCTTCTAAACACCTCATTGCCAAAAATACCATGGTATTCTCCAAAACCATGGTTTTACCTCGAAACTATGAAAATACTTTGTTGCCAAACAGGCCCTAAGTTTCGTTGAGTTTTATTGCAAGTAATCCTCAATTACAGTTGAGAAGGTCGAGCATCCCTCCTTGTCAATGGTCAAGTAGTCAAAATGTTATTTAAGTTTGGAAATGTTCTGATTGAATTGCTGGTCAGCATTTTAGAATAAGTTATTAGCCAATCCGAGTTGTCCATCATAATATTAATGGCATACGACTTACTATTTTCTCATCCATGAATTGTTAAGGATAGATGGTGTTGGACACAAAAAAAAATTAAAATAATGTTAATGATCCTTTAATTAATTTATCCCGTAATTAATTAATTAATTAATTAATTAATTAAGTGGATAATCATTTAACGAGATAAGGACTTCTAACTAACTTGGTTTTTATCCAAATTCATCTTTATCTCTTTGTTCTTGGATGCTATATAAAGGAACTCCCACCACTAATAAAACTCGGCTATCATCCCACTGATGCCCCGGGAGAGACTTCTCTCGTGATTAGAAAAGGAGTGGAATCGATCTACACGGCGGCACTAGCTCTCTGGGCGCGATGTCCATCCACAACCTACGGTGGCATGCACCTGGAGGATTGATCTATGTTCAAATCACATGAAGCAATTACCACTTCGGAACCACGGCGGCGGGTATCAAGTCGGCGAATCACGAGCGCTCCAGATAGAGAAGAAACACGTAGATGAAGAGCAAATATCTGTACAAGACCAATCTACAATCGAAGACCAAGAAACATCAAAGGACGAACTGACGAAGCCGATGGATCAAACAGAAAAGGGTGCGGCTCGGTGATGAACTAATCTAGATCGAGAAGGTGCATGAAGAGGCGATCCATTTACAAGCAGCAGGAAGACTCGATCGAGATCAGCCAAGTGATCTACATGCACAATTATCTATGAGCGCTGATCAACTAGCCACGTACTTCTACATGCGCTAGAAGACAAAGCAAGCATGCTGCATGCACATGGAATCGAGCAATCGCCAGATCGGGGAGTAATTAACACTAATCTTTTGTTATTGCTATATTGGCTTCTCTTCCAATTCTCAGGTCAAGGAGAGATCAATCACTAGAACGGAGGTGGACGTTCATACGCACGGGAGGAGAAGGATTGACGGATGTTTATCCCGTCGTGATCAAGAATATTAAAGAAGATGGCAGCACCCCTCCTCTGTTCTCGCGCGCAGCCGCGCCACCACGCTGCTCGCCTCGACACCGCGCACACGCGCCCTGACATAGCCCTGCCGCCGGCCCTACGCCACCACGGCCAAAGGGTCGCGGCCATCCTCGTCGACAGTTCAACTCAACACCGTGGCTCGCGTCGTTCTCCTCTGGATCCATCAAGCACGGCGAGCGGCGGCGACGGCGCAAGGCGGCCGGACCATCATCTCCACCCGTCAGCGGCGGTACGGCCGGAGGCGACGACTTGCTCGCCCCTGTCCACTCCCACGCGTCGGCGGCGGCGGCGGCGGCGGCGGCTCTTTCCTCTGGATCCTAGCGCGGCGGCGGCGGCGGCGCCCTGTTCTCCATCGACGGCGCGGCGCGTCCAGCTCAGCTCCCGGCGAGGCGGCGACTTGCTCGCCCCTCCTCTTCGTGCGCGGCGGCGCGATGACATCTTCCCAGTCAACGGCGCTTCTCTCCACGGCGACAGAGGCTCGGCACCAGCGTCTCTCCATGTCCTAGCGCGGGTTAGCGGCGACTTGCTCGCCCTCCTCCATCTCCAACGCGGCGGCGCCCGTCTCCAGATCCAACCGGCGGCCGGCGGCGCCTTTTCCCCCAACGGTTAGCGGCGACTTGCTCGCCCTCCTCCATCTCCAACGCAGTGGCCCGGCGTGGCCGCCTTCTGTCCTCGGCACGGCGGCGGCACAGCCCTTACCTCGGGATGGCGGCGGCGACCCCGATCTCCCCACCACTAGTGGGCCGGCGTGCCCTCTGTCTTCCCCATCCACGGTGGGTGGCGGCGCAGGCGGAAGGCGCACCACCGGACTTCCTCCCCACGCTGCAGGCGGCGGTGCGACCTCCTCAGGCATCCGGCGGCGCCTGACTTCCTCCTCTATGGCGCGGAGACGCCAGTCCGGCTCTGCTCCGCGGCGCAAGCGAAGGCGTGGACTTCTCCACGGCGGCGCGGGCCGCCCCTCACTTCCAGACTTACCGGCGGCAGCATGGCCCCCTCGAAGGCTCGAACACGTGGGCGGCTGGCAACTCGTCTCCCTCCGTGTCGGGTGGCCGGCTTGTTCCCCCGTCTCCGATTTCCCATCGGTGGCATCTGGCTCGTCACGCGGCGCGGCGGTCCGCGCTGACGGCATGAACTTCACCGGTTCCTCCCCCATGACGCGGCAGCGACCGCTCTGCTCCTCTGCGCGGTTTGTTACTCGTGCCTTGCACTTTGTTTTTGGACAGAGTTGTAGATATAATAGATCATAGTAGATGTGGACTCCTGTTTTTAATCCTCACCGTTATAATCTGGCCCTATTTGTTATGAACGGTGTAGATCTTTTCTTTTTCTCTAATTTATCACGTTTAATATGACTCTTGTTTTTAATCTAGACCGTTATAATTTGGTCCCACAATTGATCGAACGGCTGAAATAATCTAGGTGATGTGGACTAACTTGGTGGCTCCGTTTTGCCTTCCTTTATATATATAATATAATAGATAGATAGATTTTACACCTAGATTTCACACCTACTCCCGTTATGCAAAGACCCAAAGAATATCATACCTCCTCCCATCACGCAAAGATCCAAATCTCTATGACGCTGGACAATAGGATTTTCACTAGTTTGTTTGGTCCTATACTATACATGTTTCTTTTTTCTAATTTGGTGTCCTATGTGCAGAAATTGCATAAATAGCTTCCCACAATAGCAGCCTAGTGCAACATGAAGCCTTCCGTGTAGGCCAAGCGCAGAGTGCCACCGTCCCCACTGGTTGGAGCGCCACCGAGCTGCGGCGAGGGCCATAAACAATACCCATTTCAAAAAAAATTGACTAACAACACTACTCTGCTAGTTCCATTGTCATCTCTATCGTTTTTAAGATTAGAATCAACAGTGATACATGTATAGAACTGCTCCTAGAGCAGATGGTAAGGTGCTTGTGTGTAACCACCCGAATTCAAATCCCCACGGGGATGGTAAAAACCCAGGTCTCACTTTGAGGATGTGTTATAGTTGTGGGAACGAATCGGCGGATCCCTGCTGTTGGACACAAAAAAAAAAGAAATCTTTACTAATTAAGCCTGTTAATTAATCCCGGATAATTATGGAATTGGATGAGAACTCGTAACTGACTTTATCTCTGGTTGGTTGGCAATGTTTATCTCCTTCTCGAACCACTGTAAAAGAAAGGGAGCCTATACAGCACGGTCATCCGTTGGAATCGATTCCAACGGATGAGCTGCCCCCACTCGGCTTCCACTCCGCGTCCGCCTCGCCCCCTCACCCCGTCGCTCCCTCAGCCTCGTCCGCCTCCGCGCGCCTCCGCCACCTCCCCCGCCGCCTCCACCACCACCCCGGCCGGCCTCTCCGCCGACGAGCCCCCCCACCGCCGGTCCGCTGCCTCCCCGACCTCCCTCTACAACCGGAGGTACCCACATGTTCCCTAACCCGAACTCTAACCCGCCGGCGGCGAGCTCAACATCGGCGACGGCGAGGTGGCGACGGCGACGAGGAAGCCGCGGGGAGGTGGGGGAATTAGAGGCGGAGGAAGGATGAGGGGGAGCGCGTGGGGCGGCTAGGGTGGAGAGGGGCGGAATGCCTCCGTTGCAAAGGCTCGGGACGGACGTCCGTTTTCTAAGATTTCTATAAAAGAAAACGGTTTTGCTTAAACCCAGGCGACTGGGCACCAGCCACTCCCAAAAGAAAACGAGGTTGATCTGCACAGGGGGCTTTTGGCTTTTCTTCTCGCGAGCTGGGCGGTGAAGCAACCACCTGGAACAACCCGACGGACCGACGGAAGCCACAGCAAAATTGATCAGGCACGTGCTTGGAGGAGAAAGAAAAGAAGAAAAGGTAAGGAAGATGTGACCATGGCCGTCTCTTCCTCTGTTCTCTTTCTCCCTCTCTCTCCTTCTCTCTCTCCTCTCTCCTCTGTTCTGGACGCGAGCAGCAAGGGCGGCCTCCAGTCTCTTCTTCAACCACGGCAGCCCGGCGTGACAAAACCTCCATGGCGGCCCCCCCAAGCCGGCGGTGATGGCGCCTCACTCCAGCGCACGTACAAGGCGACCCCGGGCTTCTCCTCCTCGGCCCAGCAAAGGCGGCGGTGGGATCATCTTCTCCAATGCATGGTTGGCGCGGTGCTATCCTCTCCTCCACGCGCACAATCGGCGCCCGGCGTCTACCTCGCCCATGGGACGGCGCGGCTCCTTCCTCAGCATAGCAGCGGCAGCTCTCTTGGCGGACAGCATGCATGGCCATGGCTCTTGCTCATGTATGTACGTATATATACGTACGTGTATGTTGCATGTATAAGCTACTGTGCATGCATGAAACCAACACGGCGGCGGCGGCGGCGCTAACACAGCAGCCCGACTCCTCTTCACTGACTGTCACCGCGCTGGGCACCAACGGCACGTGTGTGCTGGTCATCCTTGCACTGAAATGCTAATTAGCACAAAAACATGTATTCCGTATATGTATGCGTATATGTGTACGTATGCCATCTACTTGGATTGCATGGCTTGTGAGTAAGAAGCAAAAGGAGATAAAGTTGCTGCCGACATAACAAAGAAGCTGCTCTTTGATGCCTTTTCGTACCCAGACTCAGTGTTAAATGGAGCCTAGAAGCTCAGAGCTAATAGCATGCATGATAATGCCATAAAGAACACTGAGAAGAGAAACTCCAACAGATACGTAAGCTGCACCGCCCCTTCATCATGACGTCGCCAGGAGAGCATTACATATTGGAAAATATGACGGCCGGTGTCCTACGTGGCACTGCGCACCGTCACCTTCATCAAACAAAGAGACGCGGCCAACATCACATAAAACGGTGTTTCAGCCTTAGCGGAGTCACATTCCGCTAAGGGAAATCCTCCCCAACACGTCCGCAGCCGAAAACGGAGGCGCCCGAACCGACATCGCATAAAATAATGATTTTTCCTTAGCGGAGACATATTCCGCTAGGGAAAATCGTCTCCCAGCCCCTTCCGTGGATTTTCCCTTAGCGGAATCACGTTCCGCTCGAGGAAACCGAAGACTGACTGTCGATGACTCCGCTATCGATCATGGGGGCCGGCCATCCAGTGACCTTCTCCAGCGACCCCGTCAACACCGGCGGGACCTACCTGTACATCAACGTTAACGGGATTCCATCTCGTCCAACAAGCGCGGCTCCGAAGGTGAACAAGAACCTGAAGGCTAACGGTATCGTGGAGATCCCAATTCCATGGTGTCGACGTACCTCCTAACAATGAACTTTCCGTTAGGGAGGAGAAGCTCCAATATCAAGACCCAAAGGTGAACAAGACCCTGAAGGCCAGCGGTATCGTGGAAATACCAATTCCACGGCACCGATATATACCTCACCGTTCCTACAATATCAAGACCCAAAGGGAGAAAAGACCCCAAAGGCCAGCGGTATCGTGGAGATCCCAGTTCCACGGTACTGCACTCCTCTCCAACAATATCAAGACGATGGTGATCAAGACCGTCCACATCAACATCCAACCCTGAACATGTCGGAATATCGCCGATGACGCCAACATGCTGTCTACTTCAACTCTACGTCAAGTGCCAAGCCGTGCATCTCCCAAAGTACAACTACACCAACGTGAAGCCTGAAGACACAAATTCAAGCGACACGGGCGACAATAGCCATACAACGGCTGTGCTAGGCACTACGTGGGCCATGTGTTACCCCACGTATCCTACCGTCGCCAAATTACACCCTACATACACCCGCAGCACGGTGAAGCACAAGACGAAGAGAAGAAGAAGACAGCCTCGCGTTTTAATCGGAGGTGTTCCGCGCGTCCCCACGCAGATGTAATTAACTGGATAGCCTCTCGAGGCACCAGGATCCGGAACCATCACCATCGTCTACACAGGATGGCCAACTAGCATGACTACAGAGTGCAATCTCAACAGGAACTTGTATTTTATTGCGATAATGAAATATCAACGCTCTTGTCCCCTTCTTTTGTGCGTTTTTGATAAATGCACTGGCACGCCTGCAAAATCCCAGCGGAATTTGTGTGCGTCACACCTGCAGTACTCCTTTAAAAAAAATAGTGATACATGTAAAGGAATCTCATACCTCCCTTGTCGAGGAAAGATACCTCCTCTTGTCACGCAAACACGCAAAGACCTAAAGAATATCGTAGCTCCTCTCGTCACGCAAACACACAAAGACCTAAGGAATATTGTACCTCCTCTCATGACGCAAACACACAAAGACCTAAGGAATATCGTACCTCCTCTCGTCACGCAAACACGCAAAGACCTAAAGAATATCGTACCTCGTCTTGTCACGCAAACATGCAAAGACCTAAAGAATATTGTACATCCTATCGTCATGCAAACACGCAAAGACCTAAAAGAGGCTCGAAGAGAATTTGCGCTATTTGGTTGGACTCTATATAGGTGTAGGGATTTAATTGCATTTGGTCCTTTTTTTGCTTGAAATAGTTAATGCTTTGGTTATTCATATGCTTAGTGTTGATTTGATGATCGTTTCATGTAGTGTATGTGTTTATGGACTAATGTGGATCAAGTTGAGAAATACTTGTTTCTGGTGTTCACAGGTGACCCGAATAGTATACGGACGCCGGTGTTTGAACACAAAGGCTTTGAGGAGCGCAAGTTGGAGCAGTCCAAGGGGAATTGGACGATTGGAGGACTTGGCACCCAAGAAAGGGAATGATGACAATTTTGCTGAAACTGTGGTGCAAAGAGAAAATGGTTTAGGTTTCGATTTGAAGAGCAAGGAGAATTGAAAATAGGATATCGGGCCACCACAAGAGGGGAGCTTCGAGGTAGAGAAAAGGGAAGTTCTTTTGCCTGCTAAAACTTCTGAATTTTGGGACGCATTACGAAATTCGGTTCGATCCTACAAAAGTTTTCCCACTGTGATATGTACGTAGGAACCTTTTGTGCTTAGCATGCATGTGAGAAAGGTTTAAGGTTGTGGTATATGGAGGGGCGTGCTTTCCACGCCAGGGGACCGTGTCTATATATAGCCATGTGCATGAAGGTGGGCTTCATCGATCAATCGAGCATACAAGCACTAGCAACGAGAGCACATCTCCTTTCGAGATATATAGTACACAGGCAGTTATCGGCAATATATAGCCGGAATCCTTTGTTGAGGTCGACGCATCGAAAGGGACATGGCGCTGATGGTGATTGCCTTTCCTCTAGTGATTCTCTCATTTTAGTCAACATTACTATTGCTAGTTGTGTATTTTTCCTCTTTTTAGATGATAAATACTACTAGCTGTTGGCTGTTCTAATTAGTTTTACTGTTTGTCTCAACATGCATGTGTGAGATTTTTTGATTACCAGACCCGATCATAAGTTTCATAATCATTCCTGACGGGTGGAAACGGACAGGATAATTATCTCTGATGGTAGACCAATTCTTTTTTTAACCGTAGCTAGTTTTTGTTTTATCGTTAAAAGTTTTTTAAGCATGACTTATATTTTTGCATGTTTACACTAAATTTTTGAATAAAACGAATAGTCAAGAGGCATGTTCAAAAGTCAATAGTGACTTGTAATTTGGAACGGAGGGAGTAGTATATATTCATTTTGCATCAAATTAGGTTAGCAGACACTTCCGTTTTGCACCAAGGTACATAAAAATATAAGTTCCAATTTATAAGCACCAAAGTTATGCGGTGAAACCAACAAAGAGATCGATGAGGATATGCCAATTAATATGCATGTAAAACTCCAATATATCACTGATGCTTTGCATGTGTGCATCGATCTCTATACCTACCGGCCTCCATGCATGTATAGGTGACGACTGCCATGAACAAGGTTAAAGTGCGAGCCATCCCGATCGTCCCGGCGATCCAGGCGTACACAACCTACGATGAGCTTCCGGTGCTGGTGCGTGTGGAGGCACCACCGGCGGCGAGGAAGGGTGTCCCCGTCGACCTAGTCGCCCTGCTCGACATCAGCGGCAGCATGAACGATCCAGCGGCGGCGGCGAAGAAGCCGTCGAGGCTGGATCTGCTGAAGAAGGCCATGAAGTTCGTCATCGGGCAGCTCCATGACGGCGACCGCCTCGCCATCGTGGCGTTCAACAAGAAGGTCGTCGCCGACCACAGCACCGACATGATGGAAATGTCCCACAATGGCCGCAGCTATGCGACAGAGACTGTGGACGAGCTCGTGGCGAAGGGCGACACGGCGATTAAACCTGGCTTGGAGCAGGCCGTGAAGGTACGTGCTACTCAGCTCTTTCTTGTAAAGAATAATAACGTTCCACCCTTTTTAATTAGTACACCCAAATCAAATGGTAATAATTTGTCGAAAAAATCAAATGGTAATAAAAGTGAGAGAGGGTAGCGAAGGTGTACTACTATTATTCTTAGTAGTAGTAGTTTGATTTAGTATTTATTATATCTTAATTTACAGATATACTCAGTGAACAAATTGCAAAACTGCTATAATACAAAAATAACTTTGACAACAAATCTAATAATACCATTTTACATGTGATAAAACAAAACAAATTAATAGTTTATAAAACTTCAAGACCGCTATAGCACAAATATTCTATTGCAAAACTCTTGCCGCCCTCCCTCCATGTGTCATTTCAGTGCTGTTCCGACCCCCCTAAACCAACAAAGCATCTACCACCTCTCGCCACCAACAACTCGATATCCTATTCGCCTCCCGTCCACCAAGTTTTATGGAACACTATGGTACTGCACTTTTTATGGATCAAGCCAAGCACACATGGTTCAAATACACTCATCATTTTACCCTCTAGCTAGTGGTAAGACTTGTTTACAGTACCGTTGGATCAAACAGAATCATGACCACCCTTAATATTAATTAGTTTAGGTGCGTACGTTCTAGCTACTTGTACATCTTTATCAGTGAATTGGTCACCGTTTGTCACTTGGAGAGAGCCACGGCACATGCATTGCCGTATGTCCTTGCCGTTCTGCTAGCTACTACATAAATTGACTATAGTCTAGCGCGATATGATCTCACCTGTTTAATTTTACGGTACATAAAGTTAAAGCAATTACAGATCCTTGACGGGCGGTCGGACAAGAATACTAGCCGTGTAGGCTTCATCATTCTGCTGACGGATGGACTGGACAACAGCGGGATCAAGTGGAACGACGACATCCTCCCCAAGGCCGACCCAGTCAGGGACCTCCTCGCCAAGTATCCCGTCCACAGCATGGGCCTGTGCGCCGCCCATGACCCCAGGACGCTGCTCTTCGTCGCCAGCGAGTCCCGTGGGACCTACTCCTTCGTCGACGACGGCAGCAACGTCGCCGACGCCCTCGCCGTCTCCCTTGGCGGGCTCAAGACCGTCGTCGCCATCGACATGGCCGTCGACATCGTGGGCTACGCCCACGACGGGTTCCAGCTGAAGAGCATCGACTCCGGCGGCTACAAGAACACCGTCAAGAGCAGCACCAAGGGCGCCGTCATGGTCGGCACCCTCTACGCCGGCGAGGTGAAGAACTTCGTCGCCCACTTCAGGGCGACATCGAGAGACCCGGGGAGCAACGAATACGTGTGTCATCTTCTCGCCAGGTACATCGACATCTGCGCTCCAGGCGGGGCATCCGTCAGTGCTGACGTGCCGGGAGTTTGGATGGTCGTCCCAAGGGTGTGGAACCTCTCCCCCCAGCAGCAGATCCCGTCGGCCGAGGTGCTAGACCAGATCATCAGGTTCAAGGTGCTGGGCATCTTGGCCGGCCTCCAGAAGGACAGGTTCGATGGCCTGAAGCACAAGCACGTGCACGCCAAGAAAGAGGACGAGGATGAGCAGGAGGCCGAGGCGAGGAAGGCCAAGGGCGCGGCGAGGACGCTTCGCGGGACGTGGGAGGAATTGAAGAGATGCGACCAGCAATGGAGGGACGCCCGGGAGAGAGGGCTGGACCTGCGGGGCCTCGAGGAGGACGTGGAAGAGATGGTGGTCAGCCTGCAGCGAGGCCTCGGCGTGGCCGCCATCTACTCGTGGATGTCCAGCCACCAGATGCAGCGCGCCACCGCCATGGGCTCGCTTCTTGCCACCAGGTTCCTCACGCCGGCAATGAAGGCCATGGTGCACGAGGCGCAGCAGGTGCTGCAGCTGCCGCCGGAGGACGCCCGCGACGAGGCGGCGGACAGCGTCGACCGGCAGCTGGAGCTGTGCTGCGCGCTCAAGCTCGAGGGGCCGCTCGTCTTCAGGGAGGCGTCGCCGTCGCCGTCGCCATCGCCGTCGCCGCTGATGATCTGCGCGGCCGCGCCTCGTGTGCGGAGCAGCAGGAGCATGCCTATGCATGAATTAGAATGAATCCCCGTAACCCGTGCGTCCAATTAATGTTTACATATATACAGTACCATGAAATAAGCAGCATGCATTGCATTGCATGCGCGCGTGCAACCGTGCGTGCTCTATGGAGTACTCCAAAATGTTTGTTATTCGAACCCCTATCGGTCGCGTTATCTGTTGGAGTTGTCGCGTTATATATGGCACAAATAAAACAGATGTATTTGTTCTCATTTAAGTAACGTCGTGTGTGCTTGTGTAAAAGGAGAAAAAAAAACCCTAGAAAAGCTGTGCAAGTTTAGCAGCACAAAAAAATCTCTGATGTCTTCACCTTCTACCTTTTGAGTTCTTCTCTGTTTTGGCGGCTTCCCGCGCGCCTGTCCAAATTAATAGTGGGAGTTCAATCGTTGTTGCATGCAGCTGATAATTGGAACTGCTTTTCCTCATTCTGACTAGCCTCTTGTTCACTTACGCGTCCAAGCTTGAAGAGGAGTGCGCCAATGTAAGGTGCCAAGGGGAGAGGTTGGTTCACTTCTCGAAAGATTGCATCGTCGATCTCCCCAAGAAGAGTAGCTCCCACATGGATCATCATATATGCCTTTGAACAAGTATGATATGAACCAACTGATGATGGGAGGAATGCGATCCCTATTTCCACCCCTCACAAACATAGTGCTCCTCAGTATCACATTCATAAGTTGTAATATCCCCCTTTTTTAAAAAAAAAATTTGGTGATTAAGGCGTAATTAAAATTTGATATCTCCACGAAAGTTGTAGGAATTTGCTGTAGATTTCCGTAGTGTACTTATTTACTGAATTTGGAGTTGTATAAAAATATATATGAAAATGAGAAGGCATGGGTGCTGCTGAAAACAGATTAGAGATATGGAATTGATTAGAAGGTTTTTGGCTTTACCACTACCTACTTATTCAACTAGAAAGTGTAATATTCTTTCTTTAGATTCTGAATATAAGGTTGTTTCTTGGTCTTAAACCTTTTTGGAGAGGATTTCGTATTTCATCCTAAACATATAGTAAACCGATAAGTGTCGAGGAGGGTGATATTGGTGTATTTGTGCATAGAGGCGTTTATTTACTGTTTATATGAGTTGCTCGTTGGGTTGAATATTTTCGTATGCTTTTGCCAGAATGTATTGCTAGTTTCCTCTCACCACGTGTTGAGGTGGTCTTCGGAGATCTTCGGTTAAAGGCAAGTAACGTAGCGGTGGTTGCTTTCGTTATGGAACTCTCATGCTTTGCATGCAATTATAATTAAAAGTATGACCTCGTAACAGTTAATCTAGGATTAAATTTGTGTAGTCATGGGTTATGGAATATCATGGTTTTATTATTTGTTGAGGTGGTGTTGGAATGAGAGGTCGTCCTTTTATACTTTTAATTCTATGATGTGATATACTGTATCTAAGATTGGCGTGGCAATGTTTTTGTTGTTCTAATTCATTCTTATGGAGGAGGTGGTTATGTATTAATGGCTTGGTTTATGGTATACTAGTATATCATATTGGCATTCATGTCATTTGCACATACATGCATATGGAGAAAAGGCCGGGTTGTCGCAACTAGCCGCAACCTCTTATCGATACAATGGTGTTTGCATCAGAGCTTGGATGGTTTGGAGTATTAAAACCAATCCAAATAGCTCTTGGTGTTCATGGCATGAATTCATTTTGCATCATTGCAATGTTCTAGGGCTGGTGTTAAAAGGTGAGGTGCTTCTGGAATCAATATGACGTATTGAACATGGTGGTATAAAGGTTAGAATTGGTGTGGTGCGTTGAACCTGGTGATATAAAGGTAATGTGTATCAGGAATATGTGTGGTGTATGAGATGTTGGTTCAGTTACATCTAAAAATCCACTTATGTGTGAGGTATGATGGTTTCATGACCGTTACTTGCTGAGATTTTATCTCACCCCTCTCTTTCCCCCTTTCAGGTATAATGCTGATGAAGGAGCGACATGCATATTGGGATATGGGGCTAGTTGGCACTAGATTATTGTCAGCACCACTCATATATAAAGATTAGTTCTCCAGTTTCATTAACTAGGAATATAAAACCTGATGTTAATCATTATTTTTTTGAGGTGTTTTACTTTTAGGGAATGTTTCATGTAATTGTTTATCTAATAGTTTTACCTTGTGGTTCTTATTTCTCTCATTGAAATTATGCTAATTAATTAGTTAAAAGTGTAGAGTAGTGGTTTTAGTAGCGTCGTGGAGGGCTGGGGTGTTACATAAGTGCCGGCTCTGCCCTCAGCTAATTTGCCTTGTCAGTGTTGAAATCCTCAGCATTTGGATCAATATACATGAAACTGATCTCCTCGACGGGAAGATAGTCGGCTTGCCCGACCCTGTGATCAAAAGCCAACAAATTTAGATCCTGTCCTGCATCAACTATACCAAGAGCTTCATTGCATTGAGAAATAGTGATCCCATGGATACGACCATCAACTAAGTGGTAGAAATTGTTTTCGTTTGATCTTCAGCTGGTACCACTATAGGAAAGACCTCATAAATGTGATCTTCATCCCAAGTGAACTCTGTGTTGCTCAACAGTACAGTGAGACCCAGTGTGGAGTCAAAATAGTGATAAATGTCAGGCCATGCCACATCAGTAATCTCATCCCAATCAATATAATGAGGACTTCGAAATCCCCGCTTGTTCTTTGAACAGCATGTGTACAACTGCTTCTGAAAGAAGGGAACCATGCTCGGTACTTGACAGCCCATTTTCTCCTCAGAGCTGCCATGGACAAGCCAAGTATTGACTCATCGATCTCCTCATCCTCAGGTAGCACACTCTCTGCAGCACCAGTGTCCTCTTGAGCATCCTCATCAATATAGGTCTCATCATCACCATCGTCATCACTGGCAAGAAAATCCCCTGCCAAATGTTGCGTCCAATTAGTCTGTCCTTGCTGCCTAGCAGTCCTCCTCGAGTTTGTACTCTCCGCCTGTACGAGTCCTCCTAGGTTGAGAAGGAGCTACACTGCCCACAGACGTTGTATCGTCATGTGAGCCCTTGCCGCGACCAAATGCCTTGCCGACTGCCTTTCCCAAATTCTCCAACTTAGGAGCCATCCCGGACAGTGCACAAACTCAAACCTAAGTTCTCCTAACGACTCCACAAGCCTAAGACACGAGCGTGGGAAAGGGAGGTTCAAAACCTTGGTCTCGGTAGAGATGGAAGAAATTGAATCGATGTGTCTCGGAGGAGACTTACTGAAGCCTAAAGGAACCGAGAGCCCACCGTGCGTAGGCCTCTCCTGGAGAGGGTGAGGTGAGGAGCAAGTGGGAGAAGAATCCGCACGAATCGGGACCCCTCCGTCCAATCCCCGAGGAGGGAATCGAAGAGGAGGAGTGGAGAAGGCCGGTGATGGGTCTTGACGTTGGCGGAGATCGCCGATGGTGCCGCGCCGGCGAGGTGGAAGAGAGGCGGCGGCGGAGGCACGAGACAAGAGAGACGAAATAGGTAAGTGAAGAACGGTTCGGGCGAGGCTAGAATTATATTAGGTTTCGCGATGCTGGTCGAACCTGTCGAACGCGTCCGACAGGAGGCGGCGCAAACCGACACTTAGCCTGATTCCGGAGACAGTTCCCATCGGACGGCGTCCGACCGCATGGGATGACGTCCGATGGCGTTGGGCCCGTCCGACCAGAATGCCCTAGACTTAGAACAAGCCGCGATGGAGTGCCTCCACCACGATCGAATGGCGTCCGATGCGCACCGAACGCGTCCGATGAAGTGAAAACTTCACAGGACAGCAGTCTAATGCGAATTGGACTCAATCTGGTTGGAGAGAGGGCACTCTCCCTAAATATGACATTTAAATTAGCCCTTTGAAAGACAATTCCTTGCTTGTTCAAGATCCAAAGAATTCCAAACTCAAGTGAACAAGCTTGGAGAGAATTTTTTCAAACTAGCAGGGGTCTCCCTTATTGTAGTTGTTGAAAGTGTTATAAAATTATCCTTGCTACCGGGTGTAATCCAAGGCTAGATCGCACGCAAGTAGAAAATAATCAAGAACAAGAACACAATGTGCAGAGAGAAAAATCTTTATTGTTTCTCATCAACTGGTTACATAATAGATCAAAACCTCTCCTTTATATAGTGTGCATGTATGTCGGAGTCCATGGCTTGGTCCACAAGTAATGTGGCCCCACCATCTACCCGCGTACGGATAGGGACTAGTCCGTGCGGCGGTAGGTTTTACAACACTCCCTCTTGGACCATGCCATGCAATGCGTATGTCCTAAAAAAACTCCATAAAAACCAATGGAAAAAATTCTGCAGAAAGAGTACATAACATATGTTTGCTTGCTTATATAGATTTGCCTCATTAAAAATCTCATGTGAGAAACTGCAGTGAAGACTCAAGACAAAATTTATGTTACATGACAACAGATCGACGCCAACGCCATCTATCGTTATTTAATAGTCAAAGAACATTCCGGTCTCTATACGTACATAGCCATTAACTAAGAAAAAAATGCTACTCATCCGTTTCGTTTAGAGAAAAAAAAAAGGTACTTTATGCAACGGGCACTCTATCGTTGACTCATGCAAGAGTGCTAATGCATGGCAGCAACCAACTTTCAAGTCGAGGTCAACCATCAATCACTGGCTATAAGCAAGCTCCATATTATCTATACGTACATAGCATATAGACAATCCCTTCAATAGAAATATGGGATAGGTATAACATTGACTTGCTAAAAATGCCTTCAATATCCAACGGGCATTCTATCATTGAAGATGCCTTTAGTTTGGCTTGTGAGTTATGATTTTTTTTGTTATTTTTACGAGCTAAAAATTTTGACTTACTGATACCATTTTCCTGTATTTTGAAAGCACATATCTATAACATGTTCAAGGTGGCTTTGAATTATTTGGCTAGAAAATAAATTTAGTTTTTTAATCTAGTTTTTTTTTCTTAATCATGAAGCCACCTCTAAAAGCTCTTTAAAATAACATAAGAGAAGCGGACTAGCTTCCAAAAGCATAGGAACCTCCCAAAATCCATATTAGCATTTAACTAACTTCAACAAATTGGGTTAGAACGCAACATCTTTCATTGGAAGGCAACCGGAATAGTACCCGTCGAGCTGCTCCCTAGGGCGGTTCACCTGCGTCGCCAAAAACCCTAGCTGCTAGCCCTCCTCCTCTCCTCCCCGCAGCAGTAGCGGTGCCCTCCTTCCTCTCCCTTTCCTCTTCTATTCCCTTCCTCTAGGTAGCTCCTTGCTGCGATGGGACGGTCGCAGTAGTAAAGGGCTGGCCGAATCTGGCGGCAAAACATGAGGATCCGATGGCAAATGACCTGGGTCAGGAAAGAGCGTCCTTATCTCTGTTTGTCATTCCTGCCTCCCAGACGTAGCTCCTCCACTAAGAGCTTGGTCGAGGGCGGTTGCGGTGTCGTGAAGGTAGCGCGGTGATTGCGCCGCGGCATTAGCGGTGCAGAGGCGGCATTGTGCATCTACCGCATGCCCATGGAGGAGCGGCAAAGGTAGCGCGCATTGAGACACCATCTCGCTCTGTCTGGTGCTCGGCGAAGTCGACACTTGTGCTTCGCGGTCTGTCTTCTTCAATTGGCTCCTCCGTCTCCCCCTTGTGAGAGCTAGGGAGGTGTCTTGGTGGTGTGCGACCAGCGGCTAAAACTTTATTATTGTTGTTCTTTTACAGCCTCTCTATCAGTGTGACGTCAAGGGGAGGGTGAATCGGGCAAAAGCTTGGCTTGGTTATTACTTGGGCATGTGGTGGCGATTTTGTCTTGTGTCGCTCCCTTCTTGTTGGAGGCACCGCCGAGGTGCCCCTTCCCCGTTGTTGGATGAAAATCTAGGTGTCGATCTAAGCGACGACAGTGGTTTTTTGTTGTTGCTATCTTGTGGAAGGTGTCATTGTAGCCCTTTTCAACACTGTCGTGAATCATCAGTTTAGTTCAAGGCCGTTCCTGAGTTTTTGTGGGCTCGGAGCGAAATTATAAACGGAGACCCCCTAATATAAGTATCAAAATATTTTGATCGGGTTTGCTCGCTGGCAGGCGACTGCGCTCGCCGCCCGGTGGGCCCGCGCAAGGCGAGTGCGTGGGCGAGGCGGACACAGTCGCCTGCCATCAAGCCTCTCCCTATTTGTATACTACTATATATCAACTGAAAAGACATTATTCAATGTATTATAGAAATTGTTACAAATAAAAAGATAAAAGTACAAAAGTAAGAATTTTTTACCTCAAATATTTTGTAGATGTTGGCTTTAGTCCCACATCGAATATTGGTGATGGGGGAGCACAACTCAAAAGGTGAAGGCACCCCTCTCCCACAAGGCTAGTCTTTTGGGCTGAGTTGAGTCAGGACCTGGGTTGTGCTTTCAGTTGGACCAATAGATGTGGGGATCTGGGCCCGAGACCAGGTGTTGGTCTCGGGGGGGAGCCGGATTGCTGTGGGCCATGAGATGGGCCGGATGACAGCAGGCTCTAACAATAGAGATCATCTTAGAAATGTCTTCTAATATTTCTAGATACAAAATCATCAATGATGGCCTCAACATTAATGTCATCCAATAATTTCTTCTCAATACATAAAGTTGCTAGACCGTTTATCCTTTCTTGAGACATTGTAGATCTCAAATAGTTTTTCAATAATTTCAACTTTGAAAAGTTTCTTTCAGCTGATGCCACTTCACTGACAAACTCAAAAATCTCCATAGCAGATACGAGTCTTTCTCTGTTTATCAAGATCATTTGCAATGTTCTTAACTCAGAAATCAGATTATGTACCTCAAAATAAGATGAATCATCAACAGCGCGCCTCGTCTCGCTCTCAGCAGGAGGCATCGCAGCGCTAGGGTGGGGCCCCTGGGCTTGGGGTGCCCGGGGCGCAGGCACTACTTGCCCCACCCTAGGCACGGCCCTGAGTTCAACTCCTGTTTGTAAGGCATTTTTGGTTTTGCTCGAGTGCCGGTGTGAGGTGGTGTGGCCGGCGGTTGTAGATTTGGTGGTGTTGTGGTGTCGCTTGGTGCTTGCTCGCCATGTGGGCGAAGTAGTCAGGCTTAGCACGTGTGCTCCTGTAACACTTGATCTTGATCAACTTATTTATACAACTCAACTACTTTGAACATGCTCTAGGAACATGCTAAACTTTCGAAATCCAGTGAGACCAAGTAATCCCGCTTGTTCTTAAAACTCACCGCGTCAGTCCAACCGTCCGGCTAAACAGGGCTAATAACCGCACGCACTGCCAAAGGTTAATCAGGATATTAGCGAAAAGCAGCAACATGCACGTACGGGCTGGTCTCGGAATCGTGTTCTTTGAATTTTAGGCTCATGAGACTGTCTCATGAGCGTTCGATCCATATTACGCAATCGACGGAATATCAGGAGGATTACAGTACTGCGAGCAACTCCTTTTGAGCGCTCTGGATAAGATAACTGGCCCGGCCAGCACAATACATGCGGAGAAAAGAAGATGAACGACGGAGACAAACGAGGCACACTGCATGGGCATGGAACCCAATTAATAAGTCACTTGGGCGAGCGGTGGTGGTGGTACGGGCGGAAGCCGTGGGCGAGGGCGGCGCGCCAGGCCTTGTCGACGCCGGTGACCCCGTCGCCGCCGCACTCGTGCCCCTCCCACTTCTCCAGCGCGTGCACGATCCCCGCCGCCCGCCACGCGCTCATCACCTTCCGAGGCAGCCAGTTCTGCACCATCCATTCATACGTCAATGCACACACATATATACAGTTTGCCTGATGCATCTACTGATCTACGTAGTACTCTACCTCGCAGGAATGGAGGTTCTCCAGTGAGTCCGGCACCATCAGCGCCGGGGTGCCGTGGTACACGCAGTCGTCGCGGGCCTCTTTCGCGGGGAACTGCGAGTAGGGCACGAAATGGGCTCCTTTCTGGGCCTTCCTCTGCTCCTCCTCCGTCAGCCCGTCCCCCACCAGCCATACCTGCATTAATTGCATATTGGAAGAAGTCCACTTTACCCACTTCGACTATTGCAAAAGCTCGATTTTGCCCCCCTCAACTCTAAAACCGGGCATCCAACCTCCCTCAACTATCAAAACCGGTCAAATTACCCCCCTTCAACCAAAACCACCATGGTTTTGAATGACATGTCATCCTAGTCAGCATTTTTTTCTACATTCCCCCATCATTCCATTCCCCATCACCTTGCTTGCACATTTCAATGGGCATCCAATCCATAAAGGAGCTGTAAAAAGAGAGAGAGAGAGAGAGAGAGAGAGAGAGATAGGATTTTACAAACTGCAGTAGCATCAGCAGATTTACCTTGCTGCTGTAGCTGCATGACAACACCAGGTACTTGTGCATCTCTGGCCGCAGCTTTTGCTTCAGGAAGTCATGCAGCTCCCCGTCTACGACCTCAACCTGCATGTTATGTTTCACCCAGAAATTCATTAGCAATAACTAGTAAATTCATTTTCTGTCAGTTTTTTTGCTGACAACGAACAATATATATACCTGGATCTCCCGTTCGACGAGTGCCAAAGTCAAAACGGATGCGATCTTGTTTGCAGTTCCCAGGAGAAGCACGTCCTTGGTGCCCCGAGGGATCATATGGAGAACGGCAGCGACGGCCAAGCTGCTCCCATCCACAATCCTCGTCCTCAGGCTAGGCTTCCTGATGATGTATAACTCTCCGTCTCTGTTCAGCTCCAGTCCCTGCACATACAAAACGATTTTTTCGCAACTTTGATTACCACCGATTTTTCTTCTTCTTATTTTTGTTTGTTGGAGAGTTTACAATCGGTCGACCTGAAACACTAGCACACATATATATATGATATAGTACAATTGCTTATTCTGTAAGTTTCTGTATCTGTTACTCCGAAGAGAGAATTCAGCATTTGCGCTGCTTAAATCAGCTCCTTACTGCATGCAGCACTGCATGATCGACGCATAAACTCTATTTGAAGATCCAATGCCGACTAGTGGTAAAACTGTCAATGCTACCATGACTTGCGAGCTGCGATGCAGCGGTAAAACTGCATTGTAAAACTTGCCAACACCATACACGCTAGTAACTGCATGCATGCCTCTGCCAGTGTGTGGGAGGGTGATAAATTCTGGAGTAAAGAGATGGACGGATACCTACTGCTTGTACGCTCTCATTAAAGCCAGCGACGAACAGTAACAATTCATTGAAGATGGATCTGCCCAGCCTACGTACCTGGTTGAGCAGGCCAAGCGTCAGTACTTTGGCCCCACTCGCCTCTGCATCGGCCACTGCCTTCTCGATCAGCCGGCTCACTGCGTAGCCCTCTGTCTTGGACGTATACTGCATGCATGGATCCACATTTACGTATACCCACCCCAAGAAGAGACCATTAATTCATTCAACATTTTTTATACTCAAGATCAAGTGTTTCAAAGCTAGGTAGTGCTAATACTGTTGTTTCTTTAACTTTGATGACTAGGCCCTCGTTGATTCACAGCTTGTTGAGCTATAAAAATTTAGGTTTCTTAAAAAGCAAAAAAGTTAAAAGCATTTTAAAGTTTTTCTTATAAAACTTCGTGGAGTTTCGAAAAAGTTAATACAAAATGAGGCCGACTGCATGGCAGTCGCTGCCCAGGCGCGTGCCCACCTGTTGGCGAGGGCGCGGCGGCCGGTGGGGGCAGGCGACTGGGTTTGAGCACAACCGATACAAAGTATTTCAACTGGTTTTATAAAAAATAATAAATTTTTTTTTTTGAAAGAGGGGCAGGAGAACTGCCGTCCTATTTCATTGAATAGCAGGAGAAAATAAAATACAAAACCCGTGCAGACAAGGGGTACAACCACAGCACTCCGCTGCCACCCTGGTCAAAGCCAGACACACCTCCGGCCACTGCCGGGAACACCGCCTACAGAGCAGAAAGAAGGGATGCAGCCACACTGCTGCCACCAAGGCCAAAGGCCGAACAGGAGAGAGATACAAGGGAGGAAGAAGGGGAAACACCACCAACACTCACACAACGACGAGCGACTCCTGAAGCAGTAGACCCAGCGAAAACCAAGGCGCAAAACAGCAGCCACGACGCCTCCAACAAGGTAACGACGCAAAGAAACCGTCGCCGTCGCAAAACCGCTAAGGTTTTCACCCAGAGTAGGGAAGGTCCGAAAGGTGATGCCTCCAACGAGGGAACGACACCAAAGGTGACGCCAACACCAGCCCGAAAGGGCAGGGCTTTCGCCCAAGACCTGTCCTACTAGCGCACAAGGCAAGATCCGCCGAAGGTCGAAAGCACTAGGAGAACCGAGCCGCCAGCCGAAGACGCAGAGCCGGAGAGCGAGCACGTAGACCACCACCCGATGCGGAAGAAGCCGTCCACGCCACCCAGACACCACGGAGAAAGGGAGGATCTTGACGGCGGGGACAGGACCAGGTCAAGAGGTAGAGTACGGGGACGCCGCCGGATCGAAGTCGTCGAGCAAAGTCGCCGAAGAGGGGCCACCACACCTGGTGGCCTACGCACGGGAAACGAAGGAAGCCAGACGCCACGCCACCCAGGCGGCACAAGCCGAACCCTACCACTAACCTGGAAAGCGCCAAACCACGCCACCGAGCACCTCGCAGGGAGGGGAGGGCAAGGAGGCGAGGATGGGATCAGGCTAGAGACAGGGGTCGCCGCGCCGTCCGAAGACGAGTGACGGCCCACCACGCCACCACGGGAGGAGCCGAGAAGCCGCCGGACACACGCCCTTGGAGCCCACTTGCTCCGCCCAAATAAGATGAATCATCAACAGCGCGCCTCGTCTCGCTCTCAGCAAGAGGCATCGCAACGCTAGGGTGGGGCCCCTGGGCTTGGGGGGCCCGGGGCGCAGTCACTGCTTGCCCCACCCTAGGCACGGCCCTGAGTTCAACTCCTGTTTGTAAGGCATTTTTGGTTTTGCTCGAGTGCCGGTGTGAGGTGGTGTGGCCGGCGGTTGTAGATTTGGTGGTGTTGTGGTGTCGCTTGGTGCTTGCTCGCCATGTGGGCGAAGTATTCAGGCTTAGCACATGTGCTCCTGTCTTTTTTTTTTTAAAAAAAAACACTTGATCTTGATCAACTTATTTATACAACTCAGCTACTTTGAACATGCTCTAGAAACATGCTAAACTTTCGAAATCCAGTGAGACCAAATAATCCCGCTTGTTCTTAAAACTCACCGCGTCAGTCCAACCGCGCGTCCGGCTAAACAGGGCTAATAACCGCACGCACTGCCAAAGGTTAATCAGGATATTAGCGAAAAGCAGCAACATGCACGTACGGGCAGGTCTCGGAATCGTGTTCTTTGAATTTTAGGCTCATGAGACTGTCTCATGAGCGTTCGATCCACATATTACGCAATCGACGGAATATCAGGAGGATTACAGTACTGCGAGCAACTCCTTTTGAGCGCTCTGGATAACTGGCCCGGCCAGCACAATTAATACATGCGGAGAAAAGAAGATGAACGACGGAGACAAACGAGGCACACTGCATGGGCATGGAACCCAATTAATAAGTCACTTGGGCGAGCGGTGGTGGTGGTACGGGCGGAAGCCGTGGGCGAGGGCGGCGCGCCAGGCCTTGTCGACGCCGGTGACCCTGTCGCCGCCGCACTCGTGCCCCTCCCACTTCTCCAGCGCGTGCACGATCCCCGCCGCCCGCCACGCTCTCATCACCCTCCGAGGCAGCCAGTTCTGCACCATCCATTCATACATCAATGCCCACATATATACAGTTTGCCTGATGCATCTACTGATCTGCGTAGTACTCTACCTCGCAGGAATGGAGGTTCTCCAGTGAGTCCGGCACCACCAGCGCCGGGGTGCCGTGGTACACGCAGTCGTCGCGGGCCTCTTTTGCAGGGAACAGCGAGTAGGGCACGAAATGGGCTCCTTTCTGGGCCTTCCTCTGCTCCTCCTCCGTCAGCCCGTCCCCCACCAGCCATACCTGCATTGCATATTGGAAGAAATCCACTTTACCCACTTCGACTATTGCAAAAGTTCGGTTTTGCCCCCCTCAACTCTAAAACCGGGCATCCAACCTCCCTCAACTATCAAAACCGGTCAAATTACCCCCTTCAACAAAAACCACCATGGTTTTGAATGACATGTCATCCTAGTCAGCATTTTTTTTTCCTACATTCCCCCATCACCTTGCTTGCACATTTCAATGGGCATCCAATCCATAAAGGAGCTGTAAAAAGAGAGAGATATAGGATTTTACAAACTGCGGTAGCATCAGCAGATTACCTTGCTGCTGTAGCTGCATGACAACACCAGGTACTTGTGCATCTCTGGCCGCAGCTTTTGCTTCAGGAAGTCATGCACCTCCCTGTCTACGACCCCAACCTGCATGTTATGTTTCACCCAGAAATTCATTAGCAATAACTAGTAAATTCATTTTCTGTCAGTTTTTTTGCTGACAACGAACAATATATATACCTGGATCTCCCGTTCGACGAGTGCCAAAGTCAAAACGGATGCGATCTTGTTTGCAGTTCCCTGGAGAAGCACGTCCTTGGTGCCCCGAGGGATCATATGGAGAACGGCAGCGACGGCCAAGCTGCTCCCATCCTCGTCCTCAGGCTAGGCTTCCTGATGATGTATAACTCTCCGTCTCTATTCAACTCCAGTCCCTGCACATGCAAAATTTTTTTGCCGAGTGTGAAGAACAATTACCTACAAACCTTCGATAAAAGTTAAGGTGGCCGACGGTACATACTTTCCCTAGTGTTAGAAAAAAAAACGGTCGGCTATTAAATGTTTAACTGAGAGGGTGCAACAATAATTGACGGTTTTTAGGAAACCCTTGGCCATTTATGGGAATGGCCAACGGTAGAACTAAAACTCTTGGCCATCTAAAAGAATAGCCGACGGTTAAAAGAAAACCCTTGGTCATTCAATGTTGAAATAAAACTCTCAGTCATTCACTATGATGGCCGACAGTTAAAATAAAACCCTTGGCCATTTCAGAGAACCCTTGAATGGCCGAAGGTTTAAAACAAAACACTTGACCATTGTATACAAAATGATAGGAGTTAAAAAGGAATGCATATACAATTTTAAACAAGTGTATGAGGTGAGTTGGCTAGGTGGGAGAGTTTTATTAAATAGGTCATGGGTTCGAATCCTATGCAACACACATTTATAATTAACTTGATTTAATGGTAAAAAATGATGTCAAAGTTCAAGTATGTATAGAGAGGTTCATCCTGATAGGAAAATATTTTCCTATTTCATCCGTTAAATTTAGTCATATTTATTCCACCACATTTCCCCAGTGTTTACCATTTCCGTCGGTGTGTTAAACCTGCTCACTCATACTTTTCTCGAGTGTTCTCTATTTCCAACGATAAGTTAAAGTCACTCACCCATGCATTTTCCGAGTGCTTCAAAAACTGTCGGTAAATTCATTCCCGAGAGTTTCGTCGGTAATTGCACGAATTACCCACTATGGGTTGCCAAGGGGAAGTTACCGACAGTATACGCTTGGCCATATACATATCTTACGGTATTTTCTAATGGCCGATAGTATTTGCACACTCGATAAAAGTTAGAATTCTAGTAGTGTTTTGTTGTTGTCGCTTTCTTTGTTGGAGGTGTCATCGTAGCCTTTTTTCAGAATTATCGTGCATGATCGGTTTAGTTCAACTCCTGTTTGTGAGGCATTTATTTGTTTTGCTCAAATGCCAGTGTGAAGTGGTGTGGCGGACGGTTGTAGTTTTAGGGGTGTTGTGGTGTCGCTTGGTGCTTGCTTGCTGTGTGGGCGAGGTATTCAAATTTATCCGTGTTGGCAACGATTGTATTTTACTTGTGTCCTAGTGCAATGCACTGGTTTTTTCCTTTTTATTTTACTCCTTTTTGAAGAATCGACGGAGCTATTGTTCTTAGTATTTTAAGAAAACTCACTTTAGTTCAATCAATCAATCTATTTAGCTCCGTTATTCCAAACATGTCCTACGAACGTGCTAAACTTTCGAAATCCGGTGAAAGCAAATAATCCGGCTTGTTCATAGAACTCACCGCGTCAGCCCAGCAATCCGGCTATATAGAGGGCAAATTTTGCAATAACCGCACCCACTGCCAAGGTTAATCAGGATAGTAGCAAAAGCAGCAACATGCATGCACGGGCAGGTCTCGGAATCGTGCTCTTTGAATTTTACGCAATCGATGGAAGAACATGAGGAGGTTTACAGTAGTGCGAGCAACTCCTTTTGAGTTTTGAGAGCTGGACAACACACGCGGGGAGGAGGACAAGACAAAGGAGGCATACTGCGTGTGCATGCATGGAGCCCCATCACCACTTGGGCGAGCGGTATGGGCGGAAGCCGTGGGCGAGGGCGGCGCGCCAGGCCTTGTCGACGCCGGTGACCCCGTCGCCGCCGCACTCGTGCCCCTCCCACTTCTCCAGCGCGTGCACGATCCCCGCCGCCCGCCACGCGCTCATCACCCTCCAAGGCAGCCAGTTCTGCACCGTCATCCATCCCACATGCAAGAGTCATTACGGAGTCACAGCATCCATGTCTCTAACCTAAGAGTTAATCTCTTGATCTTTCTTTCTAAATTTTATTCATGTTTTACGTTACGTAATTTTGAAAGTTTTTTTTACGTTACGTAATTTTGAAAGATTTTTTTTACTCTATCAACAGCTCTATATAAATCTACGATGTTGTAGAGGGTGTCCGTCGTAAATGCATTTACATAGTAGTACCTCGCAGGAATGGAGGTTCTCCAGTGAGTCCGGCACCACCAGCGCCGGGGTGCCGTGGTACACGCAGTCGTCGCGGGCCTCTTTTGCGGGGAACTGCGAGTAGGGCACGAAATGGGCTCCTTTCTGGGCCTTCCTCTGCTCCTCCTCCGTCAGCCCGTCCCCTACCAGCCACACCTGCATCCCAATCCCCCATCACACACTTCAATGGGCATCCAATCCAAAGAGGAGCTGTAAAAAGGGAGAGATAATAACTGCAGTAGCATCAGCAGACTTACCTTGCTGCTGTAGCTGCATGACAACACCAGGTACTTGTGCAACTCTGGCAGCAGCTTTTGCTTCAGGAAGTCATGCAGCTCCCTGTCTACGACCCCAACCTGCATGTTATATATGTTTCACCCAAACATATCATTAGCTATAGTTACGGGATCGTCTTGGCATCAGGTGATTTAACTCTCAGTCGATTTCTATGGTCGTAGATCAAACACTTTTATAATACATATAAAAGATCTAACGATAGCTGTAGGATCGTAGGCGCTAAACACCCCTAACTAAGCGGAAGCAATCGATTGATATAGATCAAGCACATGCAAGATTATAAAAACATTACCAGAGACGCACACGTTTGATAACGCAGTTCGGCACCTGCCTACATCTGCGGGGCAATGATTCCGGGCGCTCCTCCCCAATCAAATCCTTTTACAAAGAAATACAGATCTACTCTGGTCTGTGTTACCTTGCTCTGCAATAGCTCCTGGCTACGCCTCACCCGAGACTTATCTAAAAAATCAATCGCATGATGATTAGCGGAAGCGAAATTCATTTTCTATCATTTTTTTTTTACAACAACGAACGATATATATACCTGGATCTCCCGTTCGACGAGTGCCGAAGTTAGGACGGATGCGATCTTGTTTGCGGTTCCCAGGAGAAGCACGTCCTTGGTGCCCCGAGGGATCATGTGGAGAACGGCAGCGACGGCCAAGCTGCTCCCATCCACAATCCTCGTCCTCAGGCTAGGCTTCCTGATGATGTATAACTCTCCGTCTCTGTTCAGCTCCAGTCCCTGCACATGCAAAACAATTTTTTGGCAACTTTGATTACCACCGATTTTTTTTTCTCATTTTTGTTTGGTGGAGAGTTTAATTACAACCGCTTGACCTGAAACACTAGCACATACATATATGATATACTACTATTGCTTATTCTGTAAGAGAGATAATTCAGCATTTGCACTCCATAATCAGTCCCTAAAACTGCATCCAGCACTGCATGATCGACGCATGCATAAACTCTGTTTGAAGATCCAATGCCGACTAGTTAACCTATATATGTCAATGCTGCCATGACTTGCGAGCTGCGATGCTGTGGTAAAACTGCATTGTAAAAAACTTGCAAACACCATACACGCTAGTAGCTGCATGCATGCCTCTGCCAGTGTGCCAGGGTGATAAATTCTGGAGTAAAGAGATGGAGAGGATGGAAAGACGACGGAGACCTACTGCGTGTACGCTGACATTAAAGCCAGCGACGAACAGTAACAATGCATTGAAGGTGGATCGTATTCGTACGTACCTGGTTGAGCAGGCCAAGCGTCAGTACTTTGGCCCCACTCGCCTCTGCATCGGCCACTGCCTTCTCGACCAGCCGGCTCACTGCGTAGCCCTCTGTCTTGGACGAATACTGCATGCATGGATCCACATGTACGTACACCCACCCCAAGAAGAGGCCATTAACCGTTAATTCATTCAACATTTTCTACTCAAAAACCAAGTGTCTCAGTGCTAGCTAGTGATAATACTGTTGTTTTTTAAGTTTGATGACCAGGCCATCAATTGATTCACAATTCACAGTTTCTTAAGTTTATTACAAAATATTCCGAATGGTTTGTAAAAAAATACAAATTTTGATCAAATCAAACCAAACCAAGGCCTTGTTTGTTTCACATTAATGTAGCGTTGTGTTTTACTATAGCAAAGTTATGATCCTCTCAAAATACGTCTTAACGAGTTCAAAAAATTATAAAAAAAAATATTTTACAAACTTTAAGAAGTACTATTTAAAACCCCATAAGAATGACTACAAAACATTACATAATTTGGTTTATACAAAAATAACAAATATCCATTTAATTTAATTTAATCTGAAACAAACAAGGCCCAAATCAAACCACAAATCAAAGAGGGTCTTATCGATGCAGTACTCCTTGTGTACGTACGTACCTGGGAGGTGTATCTTGGGATGACCCATGTTTGGATGTTGAGGTCGGCGAGGCGGTTGGCCTCGGACCTGAAGGTGGTGGGGAGGAGGGAGGTGAGGGCGAGCAGCGGGGAGGCGAGCCAGCGCGAGGCGGCGGCGGAGGCGAGCGGGAGCGGGAGCGGGGCGGCGGCGAGGGAGGCGGCGGCAAGGCGGAGGTGGAAGAGGGAGTCCGGGGTGGTGAGGTGCGTGAGGTGGACGACGTCGGGCGCCTCCTCCCTCCCCTGCAGCGCCCGCTCGTACAGCTCGTCGCTCGACTTGTCCACCGTCCCGTACACGTAGTCGTACAGCGGCATGAACAGCGAGTAGTTGCTGCGGAACTGCGTGTGGTGCAGCGAGTGGAACCTGCATGCACACCCATCGATCATCATGCCTGATGCATCATCATCCCATGCGTATATGCATTCATGTCAGCCTTTCATGCATGCATTAGTGATGAGTAATCATCCATTAGCTTAGTTTGCATGCAGCTGGGGTGGCGATGGAGCTGCATTAAAGCCAGCCACGTGGGCGTTCAGGTCGATCAGCCACAGGGTCTCAGGGAGTAGTAGAAATGTACTCCTACCAGCACTGAGCCACTGACAGGCGCGCAGCATTTCATTGACCGGTGACTGGTGATCAGTGAGCAGAGGGGAGGGCCGTGCCGGGGCGCTTACGATGGGGTGTACATGAGGTACTTGAGCGGGGGGAAGACGTCGAAGAGGCACTTGGGGACGAGCTCGAAGTTGCAGTGGCCGAGGTAGTTCATGAAGTCGATGTAGATGAGGTAGCCGTTGGTCATGGCGACGGAGCCGGTGTTGGTGCTCACAATGGTCAGCAGAGGGATGGCGAACAGCACGAAGTACACCAGCTCCTCCGCGAACGGGTGGATCACCGCTGCAGAACAAGTGGGTGAGATCGATGATGCATGCACATCATGCGCGGCGGCGACAATGGAGGCGCTCGAGTCGAGCTCGAGCTCCGGCGGCCGGCCGGCGACAATGGGGAAGAAGGTGCATGCGTACGTACAGGTGATGGGCTCGGTGACGATGGAGGCGTGGTGGTGGGAGTGGTAGCGGGCGTAGAGGTAGTGGTGGTGGAGGGCGCGGTGGAACCAGTAGTAGAGGAACTCGACGGGGCCGACGTGCAGGAGCACGGCCACCACCAGCCCCTTGGAGTTCCACCACGGCAACCCCTGCGCCCTAGGCACCACCGCGTTCACCACGTAGAACAGCAGCGCCGTCAGAATGATCTGGTCATCCCTGCATGCATCCAGCCTCAGCAACGATCAATTAATGTTGCAAATCGACAATGCATATAGTAGTAGTATTATGCATGCATGGATCGATGATGGTGATAGTACCAGTTCCTTTCCCTGTCGACCTGGTCGAAGTCGAGGCTCTTGGCGACGATGCGGTGCTTGGTCCTGGCCGTCTGGTGGCGGGAGACGGTGATCCAGAGCTGGGTGTAGAGCAGCCGCAGCAGCAGCGCCGGCAGCACGCACACGCTCAGCAGGTCTCGCTCCCGCGCCTCCCTCGCCGCCGCGAACCTGTACGTGCTGTACGCCGCCCATGGAGCCACCAGCGCGTACTGATGAACCATCCATTCCCATTCCCATTCCCATTCCAACACCACACCACAACAAATGAACTCAACGTTAATTAACGATGCATTCTCTTGCATTGCATGCATGGTCATGAGGAAATACAATGTGCAGAGCATGCATGCATGCATGCATGGTGAAATCGATACTCCAGTGTTACCTTGTAGTTGCCAAGACCATGCCATGGCCAGCGAGTGAGAGGTCCTGGCTTCGAGGCCATCGATATTTCTACTGCGAAATTGATCTCCCTACACAGATGGAGCTGTGTGGGAGATATATGTATGAGCTAGCTTATATTAGCGCTCCTTGTGACTTGTGAGGATGTGGATACTGCGATGGCAGGGGAGTTCTTGCCACCTTTATAGGCACGGCCATGTATGTATGACCTTGGCAAAGGCCGAGACAGAGGGCCAGAGGCTTTACGCTTGTGGCCCCTACGCTCTGCAAGAGTCACTGCCGGTACATGCCCTGATCGACCTAGATTCTAAGTATTTACATTTTTACTGTCCATTTTATTTACCGACGTACATGTGCGGTCTACAGAAGTAATACTAGATTCGTAGATCGTCCAGGTACACGGGAAAAAAAAATGAGCTAGCTATTTCATGTGCGATGTGCGATAAAATCTAAGTTACTTGTTTCGACGGATCAACATTACTATTTAAGACTAGTTGTTTCGTTTATTGGTTTCTTTCTCACTAAATCATTTTCGATGCTGTGAGCAAATTTGTTATTGAAAAAAATTGGCACTTACTTTTGAAGATCTTCGTAGCCTCAGACCTACCTTGGTTGTTATAGTTGCACATCGAGATACATACAGAGTCCCACCCTCTCCCATAGATTTTTGCCTCCAAAAAAATCGAAAATAAAAGTGATCACCTCTTTTTTCCTCCCCCCTCCCTCTCTCTCTCTCTCTCTCTCCCTGTCCTCCCTCCACTCCGGCCGAGCCGGTTGCACCGATGACCAAAACAGCGGCGATACAAGCAGCTGCATTGACCGCTGATGCTCACGGCATGGAGGCGGTGGTTCCTGTGGTTGTCATCGTACCGGCTAGATAAGATATATGGCCGGCCTCGCCGGAGACGGGACCAACTGACCAAGCGAGGCCATCGCCGACCTGACCGCTGCCGAACTCGCCGGAGATAACTGAAACGGCAGTCGGCCGTCAGGAGCCATATACAGGAGCTGCAGCTTTGGACAGAACACTTATCTTTTCGTCGTCGTCTTCTTCTTCTTTTTTTTTACAGTACTCCGTACTTTGCGCCGAATCAATGGAGCATCGTCGGGCGCGTCCATTTACGCGCGTGCATCAGTGCATGTTGGTGGCTCGCGAGGTTGCAATTCATCTCATCCTCGTCTCGTCTCCCCCGGCCGGCGCCGCATGCAACTGCGCAAGCACGTGCTAGCAGCATGCATGCATGCATGCATGCCATTTTTCTCCCTTTCCTTTTGAAGCTAGCTGCATCTGCATGACTGACGACAGCCATCCCTCTGGTCAGTGTGGCGGTTGTCGCAATGCACATCAATCACTCCGGTTCTTGCCATGGACTAATTAAGCGGGAGTAGCTGGCTTTTATGAATTTAGGGCGCAGTAAAATCCAAAGTCGATGGTGTTGGGAAAGGTCATAAAGGTCCTTTCGTGTGCTTGCGTTTTCAATTTTTTTTTATGCCGATATTCTTAACATGATGACGATGGGTTTCGATGTTGCTCATTTTCTTTGACCTCGAGTTAGATGTACAAGTTGTTGTGTCTATTTTTTTTACATTGATCTTTATAATCTGCTTTAATATGTGGACAAGATGACAAGAAACAGGGTTGGTGGTGGTGCTAGGTTCTGGCGATATTTTTGCGTACAACAATCATGTATGTTTTGGTTTTTTACATTTGAGCGCTTAGGTTGTCTTTTATATTCTCTTATCAGGTAGGGGTCTTTATGAAAAAGGATACGTGAACATGGATCAAATTTGTTCCTTTTCTAAAAAAAAAGCCTCACTTGTAAAACAAGTTTGAGTCCAAATAGGTTGAGCTCTCCTCTCTTTTTGCTGGAATATGTGGCGCTCATACCCTTTCGCTAAAAAATAGGTCGTGCTCATACAAATTCGACTCAGTCACATCTTATTGGGTAAATTTCATCATTAATTACTTGTAAATAAACAAATTCTAATAGGCTAGCATCTTCATCACCTCCCCGCGGAGCCGCTCCTCCACATAGATCCCCACAACGGCTCGGCAATGCCTCCTTCTTTGGCGTGGGCATCCAATGCAGCGACTTCGGCGGCACGTCGCCAATTTCTTTTTCACGATTTTTTGGCCAACTTAACTATTTTTACCACGTATGTCAACCATAATAATACAATAAATAACATTACACTAGAAATTAAATATTTTTATTTCATATCATTACCATTATCTATCAATCTACCGTGTTCTGCTAGGTTGCAATGTCTGCGCAATGATTTCGGTTTGTAATTATTTTTATTAAAATAACATTTATTTTTTATTAATTATTCGTACGAATATAGTTTGAATACCTAATTTTAAATTCGCCGCTTGGGAGAGCGGTCCAATCCCATTTGTGTCAATAGCACAATTTTAGTGATATTTTTATAATTGCGATGTTTTAAATGACAAAAAAAAAATCCTGCTACTGCTAGCTGCTGTGTGAAATAACAACTGGTAGGTGTGTCCCTGGGTCGTTAACGAGGGCCAGGCAACAACCAAGCACAGACGCCAGCATTGAAAGCCCGACGAGGAAGAAACATACGAAATTCTGAACAATATGCATTGAAAGCTGATTTCAGGAAGAATACACCCGAGAGGTTGAGTATTTGCTGGCCACGGTCAGCAATCCATCCAAGACATTTGTAATGGTTAAAGATAGTAGTTATTTGTAACCATTGTTATATCATTTATAGACCACTAAAAACAACTCATTTAATGGTAGATATGATAATACATTTTTTAGACAGCTTGATTACACAAAAAAATCTTAATTCTCGTATAGAGTTCACTCTAACAGTGAAGACGGTCTAAATTTCTATGCATACTCTCTCTGATGCACATCTTCATTCATCCGACATGACAAACCTTATAGATGAATGCTTAAAAACAATTAACACGTACCATCGTGCATGCGCTAACCTATAACATCCTATCATGGTGAGAGATTATGCATATGTGGGGTAGCTTCTAAGGTGGGACTGGTCTAAGGAAATTTCACATCAGCTTGTTACATGTGGCTACACTACTCTTAAAATCCTCATCAACAACACTATTTTATACCACCTCCATCTATCTCTCTTAAATATATTCATATTATACACAATACTTGAAAACATTTATTCTCTTTATCACATATACTCGATAAAAAAATTCATGGTTACAATGTTATAAAGCACCCGCTAGCTGCGGATAGCTTGTGGGAGCTAGAGAGACACAGGCACATGTCGCATATCTGCACGACGAGATGCCTACATCCATGTCCTGGCATGTCTTTGCAAAATGCCAATTAAATTGTGCGCGTTCATTTGCCCTCTACTTAATTAGCAACCGATCGATCGTAGGTACTGCCGCCGCTCTCTGTACTTACTAATTTGGCTTTGCATGCAAAATGAATACATGGAATGGACATCGGCGAGATTATAGTATTAGTACCTAGCTAGCTAGGAATCAGGATCAAACTCTTGTTATTCTCGATCGCTAGGAATTAAGGCAAAGGTTGACACGGCACATCCGTAGATTTAGGTCATATTCTTTTGAGCTGATCTGAACGGTTGAAATAACTGAATTTTGAGAGCTTCTCGAGATTCGGATCTGTTTCGTTTGACTTACTTTTTAAAGCGTTAGCACCCACCCTCAAAACAACGAAAAAATAGACTCAAAAAACTCAGAGCATATATCTTTTCGAAACGCAGATAACTCATTAAATTGTTAAGCTAACAATGTCTAAGGTCATCTTTAACGCACGATCTATTTTGTAATTTTTTTCAACATTGTTTATCGGTTTGATCTTTTTTTTTTTGAAAAGCTCATGAATAGTAAAAGGTTTATTCTTTTATAAACCTTTTCAATGAATAGTGATACGATATGCATTAATTATATTCTCAGAGCAAGTCCAATGAATGTCCTAACTATAGTAAACTTTGCCTTCAGTAACGGAGACCAGGAAAAATTACCGAAATAATCAACAGTTAAATATAAAATTAATAAAATAATCCACTTAGAAAAGAAATTACGAAAATAGCACCCACTCCCGCCGCCCCGCATGGCTGCCGCCACCCGGGGTGGCCGCAGCAGAGCTGCCGCCACCCGGGGTGGCCGCAGCAGAGCTGCCGCCACCCGGGGTGGCCGCAGCAGAGCTGCCGCCACCCGGGGTGGCCGCAGCAGAGCTGCCGCCACCCGGGGTGGCCGCAGCAGAGCTGCCGCCACCCGGGGTGGCCGCAGCAGAGCTGCCGCCACCCGGGGTGGCCGCAGCAGAGCTGCCGCCACCCGGGGTGGCCGCAGCAGAGCTGCCGCCACCCGGGGTGGCCGCAGCAGAGCTGCCGCCACCCGGGGTGGCCGCAGCAGAGCTGCCGCCACCCGGGGTGGCCGCAGCAGAGCTGCCGCCACCCGGGGTGGCCGCAGCAGAGCTGCCGCCACCCAGCGTGGCCGCGGGCAGCTCTGCTGCCAACTACCGCCGCCCCGCGCGGCCGCAAGGGCCATTATTGCATGTGTTGATTATTTCCAGTTATTGCATGTGTTTAGTTTAAAATTTAAAAGTATAAATTTTACCAAGTTTGGATAAATTTAATAATTAAAAAATATTAGTATATCCACAGTCATAGTAGTATTTACATGGTGCTTCCCCATCGAGGTGGCAAATGACATGAGAGAACCATGATTTCGCATTACAGAACATATTTAACTAATAATTACGAAAAATTACGCTTACACAATAAACGATACCATGACATATATAAAAGAGTAAATTGCACTTTTGCCCCCGAAAGTTGGACGAAAATCTCACTTGGCCCCCTAAACTTTGTTTTGTTTCACTTGGCCCCTTAAAGTTTCCACACAGGCTATTTTTTTCCACAGCCGGAGCCAACTTCTAGGGGTTGTGTTGCAACGGGATCCAACTTCTAGGGGCTTTGTGGCACCCAAAAACAATTTTCAAGTGAGACAAAACAAAGTTTAGGAAGCCAAGTGAGATTTTCGTCCATCTTCCGGGGGCAAAAGTGCAATTTACTCTATATAAAAACAGTGGCATGAATGACACAAACGCCGTTTGTTATAGTCGTGTGTCGACCTTACTTATACTATGCCTTAGGGGAATTGAAAAGTACGTCGTAACATGTGGGTGCCAGCTAGCTAGCCATGTTGCCTTCGGCATGCAGGGCACAAGCGTTCCGTGCGGACGTGCAACTTACGCCTTGTCATTTCGAGACGATTTTCGAGATCTGCGACCCTTGCGTGGAGAACCATCATGTATGCATCTGCTGCCATTGAAAAAGAATCATCCATCCACGATGTTATACGACAATCATTTATCTTTTTTGCACAGGATAGAAAGTTAGGTTACATTGTAAACTAAATGTTTTGCACAGGATAGAAAGTTAGGTTAAATTCGTTATATATGAAGGTGAATCCTGAACTGAAATATCAGCAAATAATATACCTAAACTGAAAGAACTGAAATCAAATAACTGAAAGCGAACTGAATGAGTGTGTGAAGGTTGCTGCGTGTGAAGTCTGCGTGAAGAATGAGTGTGTGAAGGCAAACAGCGGGCATACACTCAATTTTGTGATCACTGTGACTTCTAAACGGTATTAATTAGCGTAAATTCTGTAATTACTGTTTGATTAATTCAAAAGCTAGCACTGTTTTGTCGGTAGGGGAATATTTTATTATTTTTTCGCACTGTTTTGTCGGTAGTGAAAGGATCGCTATGCCGCCTAGAGGGGGGTGAATAGGCGAATAAAATAAAATTGCGGAATTAATAAACTTGAACAGTGACCAGCCCGTCGGATGTTCCGATGCAGATCGGATGTTCCGACTTAGTCCAGAAACCCCTGCGTCGGATGTTCTGATCTGAGTCGGATGTTCTGACAGTGTCGGATGTTCGCGTCGGATGTTTCGATCCTGGGTATTCTGGATTTGTCAAAAACCTGCAAAAAACTGATTTTCTCGCAAAACCAAGATTAGATATACTCAAGAATACTCAGAACAAGCCAACACTGATAGTAAAAACAACCAAACAAGATCAAGACAAAGAACACAACGATTTTTGTTTACCGATGTTCGGATCTTTGAATGGAGATCCTACTCACCGTTAGGGAAGGCACAAAGCCCGGATCACCAAAACCCTAATCCTCTTACCGGATGAAGCACACAGCACTCACCGGCGATCACTAGTTGAATTCTTTTTCTTGCGGAGGTAGATTCGCACCTTCACAAACTCCGGAGGCACGCCACACGAAGATCGGCGACTCACCGGCGACACCTAGCCGTCTGTGCTCAAGAATTGAATCTCTAATTCGCGGAGCACTTTGATTGCCTTGATCTCTCTAGATGTAGATCTCACAAGATGAACAAGAGAGAGACAAAGGTTAGGGTTCTTGAGAAAGATGATGAAGAATATGAATTAGGCTCAAATCATGTTGTAATCAGAGTGAGTAACCTTTGGCAGGTATTAGAGACGGCTTTAAATAGGGAACCCCGAAAACTAGCCGTTGCTACAGTTAATCACGCGTCTGATGTTCAGACCTCATCGGATGTTCCGACCCGCGTCAGATGTTCCGATGGAAGTTCCGATGGACCCCTTACTGGATGGCATGAAAAACGGGCAGACTGGATTACCATCGGATGTTCCGACCCTCGTCGGATGTTCTGATGGCATAGGTTCTGTATAGGGCGTATTTTAAGTGAAAAACTCACACGAATTTCGAGATACCTATTTTGAGCACTTAGAAACCTTTATATGCTTCTCCATTTCATCCCTCTTTATAGTACGGCATCTCTATGACTCAATAAATAAAGATTTACATATAAAAAGGTTGTCTTGATGCCTTCTTGCAATATATCCAAGTTTGAGGGGTACACTAACACATGTAAACATATACTCATGAATTTTAACCTATATAACATCTGTGCACAATTCTCCAATAGAAATATTAGCTCTATAATTGTTACTCATTAATCACCAAAATCACTAAAGGGCCTAGATGCAGTTTCAGGTAGGGGAATATTTTATTATTTTTTGCTCACTGTTTTGTCGGCAGGAGAATATTTTATTTTTTTTCACACTGTTTTGTTGGTCCGCAGCCACACCGGGTGGAGGCAGCTTTGCGCCGGCCACACCGGGTGGCGGCAGCTCTGCTGCTGTCACGCCCGGTGGCGGCAGCGCCGCGCGCGCCATGCCGGGTGGCGGCAGCCATGCGGAGTGGCGGGACCCGGTGCCATTTCGGGTATTTTTTTACCAAGTGGATTATTTTATTAATTTTCTATTTAACCGTTGATTATTTCGGTAATTTTTCCCGAAGACCAGCAGTGCTGCAGTAATGCCTTCACCTACTCTCCTTTCCGCCAGTACCGAACACCGATGACTACTATGATATCCTGCATGTGCAATGCGGCAATGCGTCCTCCGTATGATCGATTTAGGCCGGGTCGTACGGTACACAATTAAGGCTGCAACACTGCTAGTCGATCCCACCGTTTTAATTAATTAATCTAAGAAAAAATAGCAAGCATGCTCATGTCATTGCTAAGTAATTAATTTGGATCACTCCGATACGGGGAGATTCACCCACAGACTACCCAATTCGATGGTCGTTACCCAAACGACATTAATTTAGTCTGCCTTTACGTCCAAGACACAGTGCGCCTGAATTTGTTAGCTTAGCGATATTTTGGCCATTTCACCTTCTTTTCCTGTCATTTAGCACTATTTTTACAACTAAAGTGACCCTTCTGCCCCTTACCCATTGAGCTAATACTATGCCTCGATTTGCTCTTTTCTTCTCCAATTTTCTTCGTAGTTCTTCACAGCCCGCAAGCCGACCCGCCGTCCGGCTAGATCGGCGACGGCGGCGGTCGCCGCCACCCCCTCCCCCGGCGCCTCCCTCTCCTAGATCCGCGCGGCCTCAGTCGGCCCCGCTCCACCCCTGCGCCTCCTCTGTTGCCCCACGCCACCCCCCGCCTCCCCCACCTCCCAAGCGTCCTCTACCCAGTGCCCCCTCCTCCATGGCTGCGGTAGCCCTAGTGGCGCAGCGGCTGCAGTCGGCGACGACGCCGCCACCGTGAAAATGCTCCCCGACAACATGCTTTGTTGTTAGAAATTTGCTATGTAATGGACATGCTTCAAATGTATTTTACTTAGGACATGCTTTGGATGCATACATGTTCTAGTTTTACCGAGTGATGAATTTCTATCAAAATTGATGTTTTTTTGTCAAAATCGATGAATTCCTGCCAAAATTGGTGAAATTTTATCAAATTTGAAGTTTTTTGGTCAAAAATGATGAATTTCTATCAAAATCAATGAATTTTTTGACAAAAGATTAATTTCTACCAAATTCAATAAATTCCTGTCCGAAACGATTAATTTCTATCAAAATTGATGATTTTTTTTGTCAAATTCGATAAATTTATGTTAAAAACAATGAATATCTGTCAAAACGGTGAATTTCAAATATGTTGAATATTATTTTCACACATTAGAACATTTTTCTTGTTGCAAATTACTCTAATAAGATACTTGGGGTGCATTTCAGTCATTTCAGCCGTTCAGTCATTTACTTGAAAAGCTCTCGAAGTTCAGTCATTTCAGCCGTTCAGCCGTTCATCCGTTCAGATCAGCTCAAAAGAACAGGGCCTAAATTAATATCGTCTGGCCGTCGAAATGAGTGGCATGTAGGTAAATATCGCCTCCGGGATGACACAAAAAAAAGTGAAAATTAGTTCTGATGCTATTATAAAATACAGTCTGGCGTGAAAAATGTCCCTAAGGCGGGCGGGTGGATGGATTTGGCTGAGGTCAATGGCAGGCACTTAATTGGTCATGCTGGATCACACTCTAATAGCTGACACCTGCCGGCCCAACCAGCAAGCTCGTCGTCGTGAGGGACGCCCCCTACCATGCATGCACTGCACTGCGCATCCATTCATCGAATTAAAGCTTACTCCTGTTGCTAGCTGCACCTGCACGGGACCTCGCCCGTGCCGTACAAATTAGATGGGGGTGCTGCTGCTACTGCTAGCTCTAGCTGGCCTGTCTGTCCATGGCGCGGCGGCGGCGGCGGCGGCGGCGGCGGCGCCCATGGTAAAACGTACGTTCTCTCTCGTCTGCGGCGGGGCACTCGCCGCGCGCGTTCACATCTCTTCGTTTTGCATCCATTGCGCCCAGCGCTGCAAACAGGGGGCGTTCACTACCGTATCATGTCACCGGAAAAGGTTTCGTTGATCACTAGATTCAAAAAGTAAGCTCGGCGCCTAGAAGTTTCGGTTTCTAAATGTTGATTGGTTTGCTGAAACAGAATTTGAAAATTCCAATTACTTTCCCCGCCTTTTGCAATTTAAATGTGTCATCCGATTCATGTTAAAACCATCGGTTAAACGCTCAGAGTCAGTTAACCGCCGAAAACCGGCAACGAACCATCCCAAATTCAAATTTGAATTCGTTCGGTTTATATGCGGTTTCAACTGCTCTATGACAAGTGGATCCCTTGCATGTCCCAATCAGTGGGGCGTGTTTGTCGATGGTTTTTTCTCTCTATGGTACTATGGCAACACGAGACAGATAGGAAAAGGCAACAAAGCTTGCAGAGGCAGGCTTGCCTTTAAAAATCGTTAGTCGGGTCTAGAATTGACAACCCATATCATCCGTTGGGGACCATCCGACGCAACAGCGAGTAGCCAAGTCGCATCTCATCTCTGGTCAGCAACCAGTGCGATCGACACAAACTACTGTCGGCGAGAGTGATACATTTGGGCGCCACCAATCTTAAAAGTGGCAAATCTACAAATCCCTAAAAAAAAGAGCTGCTTTCTATCGCATAGCCACCTCCTATAGCCAAGTAGGAGGTAGACGCTAGCTAGCACTAGTTTGAGGCTCAGCTCAGCTACAAACCTGAAATTAGTGTAACCACATCACGATTAACTCATCATCGGGAACAAAAGCTCCATTACATGGGAGATGGGGTGGACACCTCACTATAGGAAGTGTTTTGGTTGAGCGTTTTGGACGTAGGTGGCGTGTATCTATCTCCATCATGGATGTAAGCAGCGTGCCACTCCAGCAAAAACAAAGTAACACTGGGCCGCATGAGCCATGCTTTGACGAGGGAGAAGGCGGTGTTGGATAAGCATTGAGAAAGAAGGTGGCACTTCATTGACAGAGAATGCTATGGCAATAGAGGCTGGCAACATTGTGGTGCAGGAGCTAGCGGTGCTCATGCACGTGAGCAACATGGTGTGGGAGGCGGCAATATGTTTTGGCACTTCCGCTCCAATGTTGGGCTCCCTCCTCAAGCTGATAAGAGCCTGCTTGCTCTAGGTCCACCTAGAAGCCTCCTCCCTAAGTTGTTGTCCCTCATATGACATGTTTAATGGTAGCCACATCTCAATACAATAGCATACAACAATACTATACCATTTATTCTGAAGTTGGATCACTTTTGATAATATGCTCAAAGTTTATGCGCACTTGATCATTTGCCATATAAACTTGTGCCTACTTACCATCCACCTTGCATCCTTTTTTTTAGAAGACCTAGTGACATCTTTATTAATCACTATCAGGGAGATTACAACTTTCGGGCCTACAACATTAATAGCATAATTCAATCCAGCCCAGAACGATGCCCAAATGAGTGGGCCAGCTCCAAGACCCAGACCAAACCCATCGCCTAGAAGACTCAAACAATGAGCAGGTAAGAGAGTGCCACCATGACAATCCCATTCTCCCCACTGGAGAGCTGTTCTCCCCCCAACTTGTAAGGTGATGAGCAGCTTTCACCCACGATCGTCGCCAATGGCAGATGGTGAACCCTAGTAGCAGTCGAAACTTTCCCTTCAGATCTTCGATCAGGTACGCAAAGCGAGACCTATCCTTAGTTCTTGAGTTGATTTTATCCACCAGATTAGAGCAATCCGAGCGAAAATGATATGCTTGGGCCTCCCACTTCTGAGCATATTCCATAGAAATTTTTAAAGCTTTAGTTTCACTATATCCACCTTGCATCCTTAACCAAACACATCCGTTGTTCACTGAAATATATATATATTTTTTACGGAATTCACTATGAGATCTGAGATCACATTCTGCACTTTACAAAACTAATTCACCAATAGGCAATAATTCAACAGCTCGATCCATTCCTTCAAGCCCCGAGCCATGTAAATTGTACATCATTAAATTGAAGACGGAAGAACAGCCATGGTATGCAGCAAGAAAATTTTGAACGGGCGAACAGCAATCAACAATCCAAACCCTCCCAAGTCCTAAGCTTAAACCCACAACCACGAGAGGTATTCAGAGTCAAATCCAAATTAGCAACCGGCGCGGTCGCGTATTTTGGCGATGCTCCAGAAGGCGCCTCCGGGAGCCGCAGGCGTCCACGTCATCACCCAATCCAGAATCCAAGGCGAGGCCGAGGCGGATCTCACGACCCCTCTCTCTTATCCGCTCAGACAAGAGTCTGAGCGGCCATTGGAGGGAGCTTCTCTCAGTCTCAGGCCAAGCTTGTTTGCGTCGGAATGGCGGCGCCGACGGGGCTCGCGGCGGCGGCGGCGGCGGCTTGCCCGGCCTACCCGTGGCCGCACGACGGGTTCGCACCAACGCCGCTTGGTTCCGGCCAGTGGCCACTCGTCGCCGAGTTTTTTTTTCTTTTTTGTTTGCTCTGAACATTTACATTTTGTGTTGTTTGGACATTGGAGCAGAGCCCAGCGCGGGCAGAAGGTGTTCATGCAGAGCGACTGCGCCGCGTGCCACTCCATGCTCCCCCACGCGGCCCTCCGGGAGGCGGCGCGGGGCGGCGCCGGAGAAGCTACGGCGGCCGAGATCGTCGTCATGGAGGAGGCGCCGCCGCCGGCGACGGCGAGGCCCCTCCACGGCGGTGCGTGCCAGCCGGACCTCACCCGCATCACACAGGTAAGAGACGGCTTGCCTCCCTGGCACTGGCAGCCTGGCTCACTCACCGTCTCGCCGTGATCAATCACTAAGATAAAAATTCCAGCAAGTGCTGCGCTACGACCTGTACACCGACGGCGGCGCGATGGCGGCGCCCAGGGTGCTCGCCGGCGGCGGCGCCGCCGCGTGCGAGGAGCTGAAGAAGAAGGTGGCGCTGGCTAGCCCCGCCTGGCTGCAGCTCCTTCAGCCCTACACGAGGACTTCCCAGGCAGCCTGATCGACCCAACTCCGGTGACATGCTCCGCTGCGGTTCGCTGCACATCACATTGCACTTGTGTTGGACTGAGTATTTGGACCCAGCAGTAATGCAAATTATGTGCTCAAAGACTCCATTACTATGAACTTGTGTAATCTTATCCAGTGTTGCTCATAGCAACCTATCATCAGCCTGATTATCAAGGAACTGAAAATAAGTGCGAAATGTTTATCATTACAGCCTTTACAGGAAAATGAGTGGAAGATGGAAACATGTAGTGTATGTAAGCATAAACTTGCTAGTGCACAGCACCCACCAAAGGAGAGATACCAGGTAAACCATGGATTGCCTGATATTGACGAATTATAGACTACAGTCTCACACTGACTGCAACATTAATCTTAATTTGTCACATTAATAGAATAACATTTTGTCTATCTTCTAAAATCTGGAATCTGTGTAGCAAAGGGCAACGCCACAATAACACAGTGCCTACTAATGTCTGAATAAAATTGAACCCTGATTCTGGTACCTCTCTTCTGCTGACTCTGTACCGAGTATTCATTCTTCACGTGCTTTATTACCATTGCAAACTTGCGTGGATGAACATTGAAATCTTGCTAAAGCTCCGAGCTGTTTCAAGCTCTCACTCTGTTTCGCAATTATCATCTCGAGGTACTTGCTCTGTTCTTCTACTCGAAACTGCAGCTTTCTTTGAATCTGTTGAGAAGACAATATAACAGAGCCCAAGTTAGCAAAAAGTAGATGAGCTGGCATGTCTTCCCTTAGCAGTTCCGAATAAAAACCAAACATCTTGTTTTTGAAAGAATATATCCACCTCAAGTTGTTCATGGAGTTGCTTCTGCAAGCTAATCTGTGATTTCAATCCTTCACTGGTCCCCATGCCTCTGTACAAGGTTTTTAAAAATTAAGAATCAAGACTCCAAAACTCAGCACGCGTGCACACACAAAAAGAAATGCTGCACCGTAAGCTGTTACAATTATATTGGATTTTTAATCTATATTTGAACTTTAAAACAGGCTACTGAAAGCATACGAATTCCTCCACATTGGTGCATTGGCAGAGTCTTATCCTTGACTACTCATAACCAAAAACAATATTTAGGCCGCCCTCGGAGTAGTATTTACAAGAAAAGACATGAATATGACTAGTAAAGATCATCTCACTTGAACTGTTGAGAGGAAACTACATCCATTTGGCTGCCTTTTGTCAACATGCCTGCCAGAAAAAGGAAATAAAATAACATAAAATTATAGACTCCAGAAATTTTCTCCAAATACGACTAGGGACAACTCATGGTTAAATTTATTCACATCAACAACATAATTTAGACATAATAACATGTCAAAGCAATAAATTTACTGCAATAATCCAGTTCATTACAACATGATCGGCATGGATATTGAATTCAATGATGTTAAAACAATGCTGCAACATAGACAGACACACCAACCATCAGATGTTTCAGATTGATGACAAACTGCTCGATACTTCTGCACAAACAATAACCCATGGCAATCAGGGAAAAATGTGAAGACCCACACAAAAAATAATAAAAAAGAACAGAAGCAACAAATGTAAACCTGTAGATGGCTTTTTACGTGGTATATTGTTAACCCTTCAACCTTCATAACTTTCTGGACAGCTTTCGGAGTTGCTTCTGCAGGAACAAAGGGAAATGAAAATAGATCCAGTGAAAAGAGTAAAGACAAATGGCAACCATGACTCTACAAATAGAAACACATACTTATTTCCTGTTGAGAGAACAAAAAACTGTCTTGTAAAATGTCATCAACCAACAAAGTATAATTAATGGAAAAAGAACATAAGAAAAAAAACATCAGTGTCCCTACTTTCGCTTCCACCAAGCTTGTTAACAGCGCCAACAAACTGTTCATGGAGTTCAGGTGTCCAGCGCATCCTTGACTTGGTTGGCGCCATGTTTGAAGAATGTAAATTGCCATTGCAAAGTTCGTCAAAGTTGAAAGGATTTGATACACTGTTCCGTGTATGGCAATATGAATACTTGAAAGGTATTGTACTTCCTTCATCAACTGCCTGCAGATGAGAAAAAAGTGATAACCGTGTGAAACATGCGGGATAAAATCCTACAGTGCCTTATGAAAAGTTAAGTTTTGTGATGAAAAGCTGATCATTGTATTGTTTTACAGGCAGCAAAGCCAAAAAAATAAACCGAAGAAATGAAGAACTCCTGAAATAATTAGAGCATTCCATAAGCCCAAGATCAGTTGAGTCAGATACCTTCAGCACAGATTCAGCAAACCCTGAAGTATCCACAAATTGTCCTGTACTCCCACATGATAACAATTCTTTTTGCTTTGCAAGGTGGGTATGATCTATTGTAATGCTGTCTTGGATTTTTGGGCTAACAATTGCTACATTTTGTTGATCAGAAATATCAACACCTGTTGGAAAATCAAAGACTCTTGGGAATGGTTCATGGCTCAAACTAATCTGCTCAGTAACTCTGGGATAGACCATCCTGAAATAACTAGGATTATCCTTGTATGATGAATGTACTGATGCCAATGATGTATCACAAGAAGATGACCCAATAATATATGAACCAGAAGAAAGCTTCTCATCAGATAATTCATTGTTGATACAAAGATCTGAGGTAAATTTGGAGTCTGGCATGCATGTTGAGAGGAGGGCATCACTTGCAGCAAAAGAAGTGCTGAAAGAATTGATAGGGCTACCATACAGCTCCCTTTCAATAAAAGATGGACTATACTCTGTAAAGCTAGAACATGTGACTTCAGAGAGTGCTGATAGTGGTAATACAGTTATGGATGATGAAATATAGTGAGGAACTTTTCCATTGCGAAGCTGGTTCATAGCTGATGGTCTGATGCAGGACCATATGTGATACGCCTAAAGTCATTCACTTCAATCTGTTAAAGTGGAGCCTTCGTCATATAATCAACCAAGAGCTTGAAAGGAATATACTAAAAAAGGATCTAGTTCACATGGTAACAAGAATTTGCAAGCCAGCAGATATTGATTTCTATAAGCCCCTTAATAGTGAACCAGTAAAGCAGCTAGAATTGTGAATATCAAGCAATTATGCAACTTAGCAAAGAAAATCAAAATGAAAAACACATTTTTGATGCGAAAGTGTGCAACGATATTTGCCAAATATACTTCTTGGGAATGCATGGAAACTCAAGATTAACAAACTGCAAATGATAACATGATGTACATAGTTAGCCACACATACACACACACACACACACACACACACACACACACAGAGAAGTATTCAACATTTGGACAGAATAAGTCCGGTATTTCAACAATTTCCAAAAGAAACATGATGAAGCATAAAAGGAAATAGAACAAAGAACTGAATCTTGGAGACCTCACCAAAAAAAAAACTGCAAATAAGAGTAATTATGATTTGGATTCCACGTTAGTCAATAGTAAGTTAAATTCTGTGGTGGTACTTACTTGTTTCTTCTGTGAATGAATCAGCGAAGAAAAGAGACTAAACTTTAAAGCAAAGATGCAGGAACAAGAACATATCAGGGAACTAAGAATAACAGGGAACTAAGAATAACAAGAAAGTTCAATTTGCTCTGGGTGGGGCTATGGTTCCACAGGAGGGGAGGGGGTGTGGGGATCTGAATTTGCTAAATGTACCTAATTTTTTAATAATCTATTGTAACCTTACAAGCTAATAATCTATTGCAACTTTACAATTGTCTCCTTTTCTTTTAAAAATAGGGACCACAAGGAATTACTTATCCTGTAATGGAAATATTAAAACTTACAAGTTATTGCATGCACCAACTACCCCCAGAATCACCCAGTGCCTTAAACTTTTAAAAGCTTTACAAGTCTCAACATAGACATATATGCTAGATTGCCAGTACAGTACTGAGGCATGTTGCTTCAGATATGTTTAACTGGTATTGGTTTGGTCCAACCAAAACGTTTATGTTGTAAATCAGACTAGTACATTGGTTAACTATGGAGTTGTACAAAAAAAAAATCCAACACAATGACCATATTATAAAAACTATCATAACATGGTACAGCTACCTTGGCAACGCTTCTGTGCCTGGTGAGCTGACTATGTAGATGAAGCATAGTTCATAAAATAATCCAAACAATGAGCTTGTAATCTAGGAATATTTATTGGCTACTAGGTGCTTTGGAGTTGACAAACCCCAATTTGGCATCTAACAGAAGCATCATTGAAAAGCTGGCCTGACAATGTCACTTTCTAAATTAGTTTTCTATTTTACCTTATCCAGAAGCATGGATCTTTTCAGTTTTCAAAACAAAGGAATAGAAGGAATACTTCACACAGAACTCATTAATCATTTTTTGGAGCTCTGATCTGGAGCAGGTAGGATCTAGAAGCACTAAGAGGATAAAATAATTGACATAACGGTCAACCGAACGTTGGCCGGATTGCAGAATGAAAAGCAGTTATATTCAGTAACTTTATCAAAGGAATAAATGCACTTTATTGATGGTTTTTCCAGATAAGGTTTAAGTAGAGATGATATTGAATTGAAACCTAAATAGAGAAAAATCATACTACAAACTTATTATTAGTCAAATTACAAATCGCCCTAAAAAATTTAAGCTTCATTCTCCAGAAAAAAAAGGGCAAGAACAAATATGATGCAAACTAATAACCCAAAGTCAAAATGGGCTGACCAAGAATAAATCTGATGTGGCAAAAAACAAAGGGCCTATTCGATCCTACAGATATATATGCAGTAACCATCAATGAATGCTTCTTCTGGCTAAACGATTTTCACTATCCAAGGTATTTTTCTTTGATTTTCTGCAGTTTTGTGTCCATCAAACCGCCACCATCATGTGCATGTAAAATAATCAACTGCAGACAGCTTGAAAAATCAGTTACTAAGAATTGAACTGCATACTGCAAATCTCCTGCATTATCTTGAACTATGATCACCACCACCACTGAACCGTTTGGTGAAGTTGTTGAATATGGAACATATAGAGACATTGAATCCTTTCGGCAATCTCACCTAGAATGATTGAAAATAAGTTTTATTCAAAGTGTTTGGCGTATTTGAATGTTCTAAACATTTGAAATTTGAGAAAAGGGACTAAATGCAACTGTGAAATTACTTACAGTTATTATGCTGCTCTATGTCATCTCCACTGCAATTACATTTTCTGAAATTGGAACGATGAAATTTAAGGATGAGAACTAAGAAAACAATCTGCAAATATAAAACAGCTTATAAAAACTTGGCTGTTTGTAATATACCGATTTGTGGAAGAAACTCTATTAAATTCCTTATCTATTTCAGCAAGGTATATCTCAAACAAGGTTGACCTATAGGATCCATTACAAACATTAAATTCATCGCATGAATCAATTTACAAGGCCATACCATAAGATAAAGAGCAAACAACTCACCGTGGCAGAGTTGCTGCAGCAGTAAGAACTGGAGGTAGAAGCCATAATATGTAACGTTTATTTTCTAATGACTGCCTGACATAGTCAAGAATGTCCTTTTCCTGTTGGAGCGCAAAGGTTTGGTAGAAGATGTTACAATCCATAAAAGAAAAAACACCAAAGGCTTTGATAAAATGGAATTCTATAGATACAAACTTTAGCAGTTCATGTCTGTTGCAAAAGGGAAGGTGATGACGGCAGGCCGACAACAGAGGAAAATATTAGATCTTGCTAAAATTATGCCTGGTTGTATATTTTAGGTCCTGAGAAATCTCAGAAAGGCATGCTAGTTGTAACCAATAAAACCAAACTTTAGCCGGTATGTTCTAAGTTTCTAACAATGCTCCAATATTGTTGTGACATACTGTATCACTAAGCAAGTAAAGGGAAATAAGTTAGTCAAAATAAAAAAAAAAATGGTTTCAGAAAGTAATAGTAGAACTAAAAAAATGAGGAATAATTTACTGACTTGGCAATGTTTAAATCAAACATCACCAGTACATCTATCATCAAACAATTACAATGTTAATAATACAAACAACACTAAATTTCACCATTGTTGACTACTGAGCATTGGTAGCTCACATCAATGAATGTTTCAATGTATACATCCTGTCAATTACAAAATCACAATTGCAATAACTGTACTGTACATGATGTGATCTACTTATTACTGTCCCTTTCTAAGATTTTTTGTACAGGAGCACGATGAAAATCAATTCATAGAAGTGGCTTTTTTGTACATGATGGTCCTGACTGTTCATGTGTACCTTTTTTTTTTAAAAAAAAAACCTTTTATAAAGAAACTCGTACAACTTTTCACTTGCATTATGGGTATGACCACTTTGTCAGTTGTCTCAAAAGGTTCTTGATCACATTTGGTGTCAGAGCCAACTCGACGCACCACCATGTCTGGCGTCGAGGGTTGCGAGGCCAGCCTTGCCGATGTATTTGCTGCATTGGACAACCTCGCCAAGGTCATGCAAGATGGGTTCGACGCACTCAGCAAGACGTTATGTGTCACTTCGACCAATGATCAGCCATCCATATTAGATCGTCATCGTGCATTTGTTGCAGACATGCTGAAAGCATCGAAAGTTGAACAAGCCAAAGAAGAGCCTATCACCGTTGCCAAGGAGATGATGCTCCACACCACGCAATCAGCAAGGGGGCGACGACGACGTCGGCGGAGTCGTGTCTCGACAAGTTCCAGCGTAAGCCATCCTAATAAGGTTCGATCTGTGGCTGGACGGCGAAGGGCGACGACATCGCTGCAACGCCTCAAGGTTGGGCAGCGACCAGAGGCGTCCATGCGGTGTGCTCAACGTCCTTCCATGGCGGCGCGGATCCAGGGGCAGGCGCCAACTGACAGCTCGAGGACGAGCTGTCTCGCAAAGGGCGGTGAAGTTGTTATGTGCATGTGGGCCCCAACGGGCATAGGATAGGCTTCGACTAGATGCTACATCACTGTTCACGTATATACTGTTCACGCGTGAACAGTAACCACGGCTTTACTTAGATATTTAGTTAGTTAGGAGATATGGTTTGTTAGTTTAAATCTGCTATTATCTAGACATGTTTGTTAGGAGGCCGTCCTATATAAAGGAACGGCTGGTTCTCATGTTAAGTAAGCAAATAAAGAATAAGTTCTTATTTGCTCCTTCCGTGCCACGTGCGGCGCTGCCGCCGGCGAGATCCCCTCGCCGGCGTTCCCTCTCTCTCTCTCAAGATCTGTTCATCACACATACTGTATCACTAAGCAAATAAAGGGAAATAAGTTAGTCAAAATAAAAACAAAGAGTATGGTTTCAGAAAGTAATAGTAGAACAAAAAAATGAGGAACAATTTACTGACTTGGCAATGTTCAAATCAAACATCACCAGTATATCTATCAACAAACAATGACAATGTTAATAATACAAACAACACTAAATTTCACCATTGACTACTGAGCATCAATGAATGTTTCAATGTATACATCCTGTCAATTACAAAATCACAATTGCAATAACTGTACTGTACATGATGTGATCTACTTATTACTGTCCCTTTCTAAGATTTTTTGTACAGGAGCACGATGAAAATCGATTCATAGAAGTGGCTTTGATAGTTGAGACAATGGCACTTGATGGTACTGACTGTTCATGTGTACATTTTTTTTAAAAAAAAAAACTTTTTAAAGAAACTCGTACAACTTTTCACTTGCATTATGGGTATGACCACTTTGTCAGTTGTCTCAAAAGGTTCTTGCAAATGCTGATGTTTCCAACAAATGGAAAATTTTATAAGAGCTAAAACAATCCATAAGATAAAGATGGAAAGAACCTTGACATCAAGAAGATTGTGACATGAAGCTTGGCATTTATCCTGACAAGTTCGTTGAAGCAGCTGGTGCAGATCAGCATACTGCTTAGATACAGGAAAGAAACTAAAAGTATGTGACATGAAGCTCTCTATCAATGAATTCCATCGCCTTGAAACCAAACCAAGCAAGCATAGTTCCTATAAATACAATACACACGTATTTATTCGACAATGCAGACAATTAATGTACAAATAGTATATGTGAGCAAAGGCCAAACCGCAAATAGTTACCATGATTTCTATGAGACCACTTTGAGAAGAATCTGTAGAGACTTTTAATGGTTCAAACACTCTCATCCATTGCTCCTTGGGAGCACTAAATATCAAATTAGCTCCAGACATAATCCGAATGGTACGTTCATTAAGCAAGTATGACAAACACTTCCCTCTCCATTGCTTCCATAGGACAAACTTGTCTATCATTTGTGATTCTCTGTGCCGTAACAGTTTTAGGTGAGTTTTGCTCAAAAAACAGTTTTAGGTGAGCTCAAACTGAAGTATGCAACCATGCAAAACACAGGACCCAGATATATGGGTTAACAGCGTTAGCAATGTATAGAAGGTCTGTGTTTAAGGGGTTACGTACTTAGGAATTAATGGGGAGCACAACGTGCTATCTGCATTGTCAAAGGTGACCTTTCCTACACTGTTGAGAACTGTCCCCAGTCCTCTCTCAGCCAAAGAAATACACAATGCTGAACCTACCCCCTTCATAAATTCCTTAACTAGAATCTTTGAATGATCCATAGACAAGGATCCCACACACAGTTCACCAGAACTAATGGGAATTCTAGCATCACAGGCATCCTTGGTTTGTGTCAAACTAGACAAATCCATATCCAATAATGACTTAACATACTGTTGGCAAGCGTCGCACTCACCACTAGAACGGACAGCACCAATATCCATCTCAACAACCGCTTCAAGAAGAGCAGCAAAATTCTCCATAGTCATTGTTCTCGCATTCAGAAAATGTTTCACAACCAACTCCCTTGCTGTGAACAGCGTTTCTGATCGCATATTGACAAGACCCTGCATGACAGTATGATGCAGAGTAGAACATCAACGCTTCTAAAATGACAAAATCAGAATGAACACACGACAGAAACTGTTTCACAACAGCACCTTGGGGAACTCCGGGCTTGACGTGAGGTCACCTAGTGCTGCATCGAGCTCGCTTGCAGAATCCTCGTACTGGCCGGAGTCACGCAGGTTCTTCAATACCTGAACACAATGCAGAATCAAGCGTGCAATTCGTAAGCTATGTGTTGCCACTATACGGGCCTGAGATGAAGCGGCCGGCTGAAGCCGGCAAACCAACACGTGTAAGCGGCACTGCGAATGCGGGGAATCCGAATCGCGCGGTCCACCTCTGGAGGCGGAAATGATCACGCAGTCGAGGTCGAAGGGGCGGAGGCAAAACCTAGAGCAAAGAGCATCCGAGCAAGAGAGATCGCGAAGTACCTCCTCGAAGAAGAGGGCCCAGCGGAGGGCCTTCGCGACGTCGCCGGAGCGCCAGGTGGCGGCGGCGCCGGAGGAAGCGCGTCCTCCGGCGAGGACGAGGATGTCCACGAAGCCCCGCACCAGGGCGAGCATCTCCTCCATGGTAACCTCTCCGTGCGCCCACCCCATTTCTCGCAATTCCAACTTCAACAAGGACTGATATGCGCAACACCTCTTTTATGGCCTTATTTTCATATAGAACCCTGGTTAAGTGGTTATGCCTTTATTCGTTTGGTTTTGTTTTATCTCTCACACAGTCGCGAACTACATTGACGATGTCGGTGATATTCTAAACTATTGTGAGGCGCAAAATGAGTAATGCCAGAAAAGCCCTAGACATCGCTGCTATATAAACAAGAGTAAGCCATACCCTGCGACGCCGCCGCCGCTGCCGCGCATCACCACCCCCCCGTCTCCAAGATGTCGAAGCGAGGTAATTTCCATTCCCCTTTTCTCCCGATTAGATGCTACCATACATTGCTCCTCAGATGTAACATCGTACCCTAGTTCCGATTTGAACGCGCAGCATGTTCTCTTGATAGTAATTATGATTTTGAACATCGTACCCTAGTTCCGATTTGAACGCGCAGCATGTTCTCTTGATAGTAATTATGATTTTTAGTGTACAGCCTGAGATGCGTCCGTTCTTGCGTTTGCGTGATTGGGTAAGATTTGATCTTCTCATGTGGTCTCTACGGCCTGCGAGGTTGTGGATGTCTTGTATGATACTATGATTTCGGCTTGTAGATTGCCAATGGTTTGATATATTTAGGAAATGGGGTTTGTTTACTTAGCTGCTTGTTGGTCTATGATTGGTGGATCCGTGGGATTGGATGCTGCTCTGAAAGTTTGATATGTATCATCGCCTTGTTAGTTTTTGACTCTTTTAGATGTTTGTGGTGGTAGGTTCATTTCATATTTTCATTGCAAACGGATTGGCTTGCATACTTGTCACATGTCCATTAGTTCATATGCTAATTGTCTTCCCATGAGAAGCAAAAGAGCACCATACAATATGTGGTAAAAAAAATGTTCTGGTGTTCTCCTGCTATTTTTGTGTCTAAAAAGATAGGAGCATCTCCAAATAGGTCTTAAAACTTAACCCCTATATTTTAATATAGGTACTTTAAAACATTTTTAACCTTTTAATACATGTTGATTCAAACAATGAGCCCTAAAACTTCAGCCGTATATTTTGTACGTATCTATTACATATTAAATATAGATACGTATTAAATATATTTTGAGACTTTTTTCCAAGATAGAACTTTTTGTTGGAGTGTTTTTTCTTAACAAAACCCTGAATTGAAATCTAGGTGCCTATATAGGACCACTGTTGGAGATACTTTAATATCAGATCTTAAATAAAGCATCCAAGGTTTCAAGTAGTCACAGTGTTGTTTTCTTGACTTGCTAAATAGACTCAGGTTTTTTTAAGAGCCTTTGAGGATGGTGTGTAGTTCATCACTTCTGGGCTCTGATTTTTATGTGACTCACCTTAGGGGCTTAATTAACCACATCTATTTTGTCTAAATACATTCTTTTGTCTGTTCTCTTTAATGAACTGTAGGACGTGGAGGTTCTGCTGGTAACAAGTTCCGGATGTCACTGGGTCTACCAGTGGCAGCCACTGTGAACTGTGCTGATAACACTGGAGCAAAAAACCTGTACATCATTTCGGTTAAGGGAATCAAGGGGCGCCTTAACAGGCTTCCTTCTGCCTGTGTTGGGGACATGGTTATGGCTACTGTGAAGAAAGGGAAGCCTGACCTTAGGAAAAAGGTCATGCCAGCTGTCATTGTCAGGCAGCGCAAGCCATGGCGCCGAAAGGATGGTGTATACATGTACTTTGAAGGTACTTTCTTACTACAACAGAATGATTGGATTAAAATATTTTATGATTAAAATCATTCGAGAAATTCTATGCCTTTGCTTTGTATTGGTGTTTTGCTTTATCATTACTGAAACTGCTTGGTGTCATAAGGAAGGCTTTCCATATATGAAGTTTTATGGGGGTGGAATATGTCATTCATTGTAATGTGGCCTGTTTCTGTCAAGTTTGCTTTTTAGTAAGCTGGTATTCTGTTTTAAAGCAACTCCACTCTTCAATTTTGAGTGACCTCTTGATCAGCTGAACTATATCCTGCAGTGTGTTATACAAACAAGGTTCATTCTATTGTTTTTATAAGCTATTTTTCCCCTTCCAATGTACTCTGTATATTTAATAGTGTTGCTTCATTTACATATAAAGAGTGACCCTCCCACTATGGTCATTTGTTATAAGGAAGCATATATGCAAACTGGCCAGTATTAAACAGCACAGTGCACTTATTCATCTCTTGCATTATGCTACCTGTCTCCTGGTACATGTTATAAGCGCCCCCCCCCC
>SPJY01035217.1:132526-202653 GCA_005191435.1 Raddia distichophylla
TTTTATGGAGTTTATATAGTTCTATCATATTGCTTAAGAAAGTGTTTGTGTTTCTATCTAGAAATATCGGTATTTGTCTGTTGTCTGTTACCAAAGTTTTTCCAAATCATTGCCTTGTTATGATTAACTTCTAATGTTTTGTTTTTATCTTTGCAGACAATGCTGGGGTCATTGTGAACCCAAAGGGGGAGATGAAAGGTATCATCCTGGAAGTTTTTGAGAGTTGCTCCTAATACACTTATCTTGGCCAGCTATTTCTATAGAGATGCCAATGGCTGAGGGAACATCCTGAATAATATTTGCTTCTGTGGTGTAGGTTCCGCAATCACTGGACCCATCGGAAAGGAGTGTGCTGATCTGTGGCCCAGGATTGCTAGTGCCGCAAATGCGATTGTCTGATTGAAGCGGCTAGTTAAAGTTTAACAGTGCTTTCCTCTTAAGAGTTATGCGTTAGTTTTGTATGCCTCTTAAGAAATCTCCTAAATGATGTTTATGGTGCCGAATTATGGGCAGTTAGCTTTTAACACATTCGCACAATATGGTATGGTTTCCCCTAGTCTGTCATTTGGCCAAACTTAAAATTTAAAGGAGGTTTAAAAATTTAAATATCACTTGCCAATTTTTCTGGGGAAAAAACCTTTGCTTTGCTGTTGCATGATAAGCTGATAGCTGAACCCCCTCCCCTTATAGGATCAGGCCAGTCTCTGGCTTTCCACCATGTACGTGTATCCGGCCATCCACATTTGCCTCTCCTGGAGGGAATTTTGTAAAAAAAAAAAAAACCTGTGCTATGTGATTTCATGTATAGGTCTTGGTTAAATTCGCCTTGGGTCCCTGCCTAGTGATTCCAGTTTCTGTAAAATTCTGGTTTACCCCTTTCATGTTTTTCGTTCGTTGCGGCACTGCCCTTTTCGTTTTTGTAAGTACATACGTGGTTCTTTGGAATTATGGTCTCTGTGCCACTCAATATATGCCTACTATATATCCCTAGCTCCTGCTTCACTGCCACGCCGCTCCTTCAACCCGTGCCCTTCCACCATGGGGTTGCTGGATACGATGACAGTGGGCGTTGAGATGATCGGATCCGACAACGGCGTGCCCCAAGAACCATTGAAGGAGAGGAACCAGCTGAATTATTTACGTGTTGTTTATCTATAGATTCGGCTCCTATGTTTCTCCTACAATAGAGTGTAGCTACACATGGTTCATCCTTGAATGAAATTATAGGCTACCGTTTTTACTCAACATGGACGTGCAGTGATCCGGCACACCCTATTTTTGTTTTAATCCTCGCTTGCTGCACTCAGCTGATTCCAGACCATTGTCGATGTTTCGTTGTTGCTGAAAGAGTAAATTACACTGTTGCCCCTTAAAGTTGGTCAAAAATCTCACTTAGCCCCCTAAACTTTGTTTTGTCCGCTGCGGCCCTTTAAAGTTGTTTCCGGGTGTCACAAAGCCCCAGAAAGTTGGATTTTGTTGCACCACAACCCCCGGAAGTTGGCTTTGGGTGCTGAAAAAATTAGCCTGCGTGACACCCGGAAACAACTTTAAGGGGCCGCAGCGGACAAAACAAAGTTTAGGGGGCTAAGTGAGATTTTCGATCAACTTTAAGGGGCAACAGTGTAATTTACTCTTGCTGAAACATTGTTTTCCTTTTTCTGCACAGGTGCAACATTGTTTCTACCATAGTATCGCTTTCATCTTCTATATATTATCTGTGGTATATTAACTCTTCTTTTGTCCAAAAAGCAAACTAAAACGGCGAATCAATAAGGCCTAAAGGCTTAGAGAGGTAGAAGCCGCAGATTTATTATAATTTGATTTGATCGTAAAATTCTTAGCCCATTTACTCTGATTTGTAACAAGTAGCAACGAAGAGACGTCAAAAGGATCGGGAAGAAGTCCACGTTGCCTCCCTCAACTATTGAAAAAGTTCACGTTTCCTCCCTCTGTGTTAAATGGGTAAAATCTAGCCGTCCCAATCTTGCATCGAACGGCCACAAATGAGTTGAGAGAGGAAAAATGAACTTCTGCAATAGTTAAGGAAGGTAAATTGAACTTCTTTCAAAAGGAGGATCGGGCCATCCCATTATTTTCTGGGCTAAATTCAGGTCTTGAGCCCGTGAAATATTCTATTTATTGGGCCTTCCTTATCCATTTACGACTATCGACTCTAGTCTCCATACTCCCGTCCCCTCCACTTCACTCACCGTCGTCGAGCAGGAGAGCTCGTCGCCGGCCAAGCCGCCCCCATCGCAGTCGCGCCATGTGGTCCCCATCGCCGCCTCCACCGCATCTCCTCCAGCTCCGGCGACCACCACAGCCGCCACCCCCCTTCCCCCACCGCCGCCGCCTCGGACGCCGCCGGCTCAACCCCATCGCCGCCTCGCAGGACCCCCTCACCGCCCTCTCCCGCCTCCTGTGGGGCCGCGCGCTGCCCCCCTCCCAGCTCGTCCTCGCCGTCCGCCACGGCTGGAACTCCACGTGGCGCCTCCTCATGCGGCAGCTCGCCCCCTCAGACCCCGCCACCGGCGCCTTCACCCGCACCCCGTCCCGCTTCCCCGCCGTCGAGGGGACCCCGAGCGCGCGGCTCCACCTCTACGTGGGCCTATCCTGCCCCTGGGCGCACCGCGCCCTCCTCGTCCGCGCGCTCCTCGGCCTCGAGTCCCGCCTGCCGCTCTCCGTCGCCGTCCCCGGCGAGGACGGCGCCTGGGCCTTCACGCCGGCGAGCCCCGACGCGCTCTACGGCAAGCGCAGGCTCCGGGAGGTGTACGCCGCCCGGCGCGGCGGGTTCGAGGGGAGGGCTTCGGTGCCGATGCTGTGGGACGCCGACCGCCGCGAGGTCGTCTGCAACGAGAGCATCGAGATCGCCAAGTTCCTCTGCCGCCTCGACGCCGACGGCGGCAGCGGCGGCGCGGGCCTCGACCTGTGGCCGCCGGAGCTCCGCCAGGACATCGACCGCTGGTACAACCTCATCTACCCCAGCATCAACAACGGCGTCTACAGGTACCGCAAAAACCAATTGCAATTGCAACCAACCTCCTAGCAATCACCTGAAGAACAAAAAGATCAAAGCTTTTCTCGACGGTGCGTGCAGGTGCGGATTCGCGCAGAGCCAGGAGGCGTACGACGCGGCCGCCGGCGAGCTTTTCGCCGGGCTGGACATGGTGGAGGATCACCTGGCGAGGTCGCGGTACCTGTGCGGGGAGAGGCTGACGCTGGCGGACTTGTGCCTCTTCACGACGCTGATACGGTTCGACCTGGTGTACAACCCGCTGTTCCGGTGCAGCAGGAGGAAGCTCGTGGAGTACCCGAGCCTCCACGCCTACACGCGCGACATCTACCAGCTGCCCAAGGTCGCCGACGCCTGCGACATGGCGGCCATCGCCGAGGGCTACTTCAAGACCCTCTTCCCGCTCAACCCCGGCGGCATCCAGCCCGTCGCGCCGGCGAGCTGCGGCCGCGACTCGCTCATGAGGCCGCATGGTAGGGACGCCTTGTCCTCTGCCGCCGCCGGCGCTAGGCAGCTCGAGGCAACCAGTGTAAGTTCCTAGTGGCTACCGGCTACTACCACAAGCAAAACAAAGCTTCAAGAGCGGCCACAAGCAAGAGAGCAAACATGGAGGAGCATTATGCAAACAAGAAGAATGTGAAGGTGGCCATCCTCTCATCTGTTTGCGCAGGCAAGCCAGGCGTCGAGTATACTGTATACCTAGCTCATGTGTAGTTGTATACCGTGTACATAATATGATGATATGGATCATTTTCCTTTTGGAAGTGATTAGTGATAGCATCAGAGTCATCGGTATACTGAAGCGTTCTTCCTGCACCTCGATGCACTCGTATCTCTATGCTGAAGAAATATAGTCGACAGTGACTTCTCGGCAGTTCAACAGTACAATAACTCGTACAATAACTCAATGTACTACTAGTCTAGAGTACATGTAAATTTGTATAAAGCAACCCTAACATCTTAATTTTTAAAATTTTATTTATTTTCTAGTAAAATTAAATTTTTAGAAATAGAAACGTATATTAAGAAAGATTTTTTTTTTAAAAAAAGAAATTTATAAATTTACAATGTTTTCTTAATAAAAATTAAGGAAGAAGAGACTCATTTTGTATATGTATAAATAAATAAAACCTATCATTGATACAAGAAAAGATTTGTTTTTTATGGAACCAAAATCATTTGTTTGCAAATTAATTTATTACAAAATATTTTACTTGCATACGTTAATACCAAACATAGGTTTTATTTATTTCTGAAAATGAGTCTCTTCTTTCTTTATTGTTTTGCAAAAAAACTTAAATTTAGAGATTTATTTCTTTTGTAAGTTCTTTCTTCAAATAACGTTTTTATTCCTCAAAATTTTGTTCTACTCAATTTTTTTATTTTATCTACATTTTGGAAATTGAGGATGTCACGGCAACTAAGCTGTACAAGTTCCATCAAATTTTGTAGAGCAGGTTTGTTCTCTAGTGTAAATAGTTAAATTTCATTACACCTCATGAACTGATTCTGGCTGTACAGAAGCATGTGGCCTGAACCTCAATCTAGAGTTGCTGGGGGTAGAGAGCAAACTAGTGATTTGATGGTGGACTGATTAGTTTGTGGAGCTCCCACCAGAGAAATGAAAATTCAGATCACTCAGGGGTGGTTTATAGCTATGGGACCAAACCGGTGATCTGGGTACAATCATGTGGGAGCTCCAATAGATCAAAATCATGGAATTGTTTGTGATTAATTAATGAGTAACAATTAATGAGTAAACATGTACATCATGGAATTAACCTGTATAACATCTGTGCACAGTTCTCCAATAGAAATATTAACTCTATAATTGTTACTCATTAATCACCAAAATCACTTAGGGCCTAGATGCACTTTCAATCTCCCCCTTTTTGGTGTATTGATGACAACAATTATAGCTCACAAACAAATTATAAACAAGATATTTTGGAAATTGAGGATGTCACGGCAACTAAGCCGTACAAGTTCCATCAAATTTTGTAGAGCAGGTTTGTTCTCTAGTGTAAAATAGTTAATTCTCATTACACCTCATGAACTGAGTTAAATCTCATTACACCTCATGAACTGACTGGCTGTACAGAAGCATGTGGCCTGAGAATCTAAAGTTGCTGGGGGTAGAGAACAAGCTAGTGATTTGATGGTGGAATGATTAGTTTGTGGAGCTCCCACAAGAGAAATGAAAATTCAGATCACTCAGGGGTGTTTTATAGCTATGGGACCAAACCGTCATATCCCGGTGATCTTTTTAAAAAATTATTGGAAATATGTCTAAAATGTATTGCTGAATTGTGCAGCGTGATCATCAATTTAATCGCTAAATAACTCAGTGGCATAGATCATAATATTGTTGTGAAAATTTCAAGCTTCAAAAACAAATACATGGCAGATTCTAGAACTTCCCTCCTGCTGTGTATGAAGAGTGAAAGTACTGGTAAGTTGTAACTGTAAACTGTTTGTTTATTGTGTATAGTATACTGGTCGGATGTTGGCAATTTCCACAAATTTACGTCCATTCATGATGATTCCGAGAAGTCCGCCGATGTGAGCATTTCTACTGCCTTATCGCGTTTGACAAATCTCATATCTGCTCATGTGTGAACTGTGTTATTTACTCATTTAGTGCGTGAAGGTGCATTGCTAGAATTTTGGATTAGTGCAAGGAAATGCAGTGCTAGAGTCGGTGACGGAAGGCGATATAAAATTGATACAAAGCATTTATGCCATTTCAGAGTCAGCCATGAACAAAAATACGACCACAAAGTCGAAGACGCCATTGAGTTCGCGCATATTGATGCCATTACGGAGAACTTTGGGATATACGAGCTCAATGTATGGTCCAGTATAAGGTCCATTATACTCTGACCAGTGGGTCTCCTATGTCATACACTTCTCTTCTTCCTCTCCCAACTATCCCCAAGCGCCATCGTCAATCGCTAATGTCGGTCCTTGGTATTGGTACTTAGGGTGGCTAATTAGGCTTGGTCTCTTGCTCAAATCTTGTCGTCCCGCTGGTTTTGCCCCTTTGGAATTTAGGGGAATCTTGCTGCTTGTATGAGCGATTAGTTTCAGTGTGTTTTCCAGAGTTTTAAGACCTTAAAGAGTTAAAGATGGTAAGGCTGGTGTTGCTGTTTTAGGGGCCTTATGGACTACTAGCTGAATTCACGCGCTTCACGCGTTAGCTAATCCGTCTATACATTAGTCAATCTAATATATATAGAAGGACCAGTTTGCAATGGTGCATGGCATGGTGCAACTATCCGTATACGTTTTTAAGCAGGAGCACTGAACAACACTGGCAAGTGATCACCAGATATGTCCACTGCATTTGCTAATGGATAAAGCACATGAAGTCACAGTAGACATGCACACTGAATGGTCATAAGCAACCCTAATAGGGCACAGACGACGACATCAACATGGGCCTACACTGGAAATAAACTGAAAAGGGAAAGCCAGACTATACAGTTCATTCAAAAGGAGGATACACCGCATTCTGCAAAACAGGACAATTTCTGAAGACAACAATGTGGATACAATAGGCAAAACAATATAGTTGCATTGTCAGACTACATAAAAGCATGGCCTAATACTTATACTATTGAATGTTGTTTATGCATATGAAAAACCTCAACTAAATGAAAACCGATACATAAAAAATCCCAATATATAATGATGGAAACTAACAACATTGGCTCTCCTTGCAATGGATCTGAAGCAGGCCTACAAGGAGCAATGGCTGAAGAATGTGAGCAATAACATGAGTTGCACCTACACTACACACCTTGAGCAGAGCATGCAATAGATAATGACTATTACACAAACTATAATTCGACCAAAACATTGATAGACAGAAGATACGGGTCATAACTACGTCGCTGACAAACATGAAAGTGCAAAAACATTACCATAAAAAGTAGAGCACCCTGTGTGGTAAATTAGTCAATTCCTTCCTTCCATTACAGTTATTGAACAGGCAAAAACAGTTTTGCAATGTGCAAAGAATGGAAAGAATGCCTAACTAAACGAAGTCCATGCTTTCGAAAAGGAGAGTAAAAAGCTTCATTACAGGCATCGAACATGTAAAGATCATCTTGCAATACGCAAACAATGGAAAGAAAATTAGCGGCCCATGCTAGGCAAAGAAAAGTAAAAGGCTCCCACACAAAACACTAAATAGGCAATTAACATTCCATGGACTAAGAAATGATAGAAAAATGAATGAAATCAAAGGTATAAATGTATAATCACTATAAATCACAATGCACGAAGTGAATGGCATTACAGATAAACAAGCTTATATGGCAACTAATAACGAATAGCATGATGAAAACTGTGCTAAGCTAAAAAAAGGGACGTACAATCAGTATGTGTCCATGTATTTTTATGCCCTATTCTAACATTAGCCAATCAACAATCTGGTTTCACTTGCTACTTTGAGAACTGCAAAACATATAAAGATTTCCGATGATAATCCCCGATAAATGACCTTTTTCTACCATAAGTTGATTATTTTTTGCACCGTATTATGAGTTCTTCCTGGCTCTTCCCTTAAGTTGATTAATTTTTTGGACCACATAAATTCCATGGAAAAAGGAGAAAAGCTTAGGAATTAGAGGGAGTGATCATTGCAAATGGGTATGTCTTGGACCTACTTTCCATGAAGTTATTGCAAGCAGGTGCTAGAATTCTCAATCTATAAGTCTTTTTTATTGCTATGCCTTTTTTCTATTAGAATTTTCAATCTAGAAGACTTCTCTATCAGAACATGATAACATGAAGTTGATAGTCTAAAAACAAGTCTTAAGTGCCAACTGTGATGACATGACCTACAGTAGTTTCCTAAAGTTCTTATTAAATTTTCATGGCAGTCAACATATGTTAATTTTACTGCTTCAATTTTTTTTGTGGGTGCTGCAATTCAATAAACTTATATGACTCTACATGACAATTGAGTCTGCTTATGCTTGTTTTTTGAGATCTCATGGCAGTGGTATAGGCTTGTTTTTTGGGACTGTACTCATCTCCATGACAATTGAGTTTGCGTTAGCTAGCATTTCTTCAATTTTTTTTCCTTTAGGGAGAATCACTCATGATATTTGAAAGTTGTGCCATTAATTTACCTATGCGAATACATATAAATTGTGTTGTTAATTTACTGGTGCTATCATGTTTGGTAGCCTTTTATTTGTTAAAATGATATAATATTCTTTGATTTTTCTTGATGCTTGTTTTAGAGAAAGAAGCATAAATCAACAAGGAGAAGGGGTGAAAGAAGGGTAGAAGTCAGGCAAGGAGAAGGGAAAAGTAGCTGAGATTACGCAAAAAATTGTGTTTCCCTCTTTGGATTAAGCACTGTGGGTTGGGCAGACAATTTAAAAGGAAAGAGAAATTACCAGTACTAATAATATTGAATCACTGCGGCTGGTACTAGAATAGTGATTAGTGAATGGTAGCAAATCAGATGATCTTGAACACTGCTTTAAAGTTTGTAATTTTCACTTTGCTACCTCTTTGTGTTACTGCACTAATGAATAAATTTCAATTTAATGTTGCTGCATTGGTTAATTGAATTAGTTTAAGCTAAGTACTCTGACTATGTAAATATGGGGCTATGTCGTTATATGTTTTATTGTGTCATCGCTTATCATGATGAGCTCATCTTTGTCATATCAAATTGCGGAATTGAGGATAAGCTGAGTAGCATGGCATGGATTTAAAAGTTGAATTGATCTCTTGATGACCTTTATGTAATTCTCCAGTGAAATGATTTGCATGTCTGGTACAGTGAAAAAAATTCAGTTTTTATGCTCTTAGTTTTGTTACGATGCTAGATGCTATAAGGCTCTTTTCACCTTCCCTAAGTTTGATGTTTCGTTGCTCTTTTTTTTTATTTTGAGACCAAATTCACTTAAGATCTTCGGGTCATATAGCAGTAGTATGTAAATCAGCTAACTTTTAACCGATTCCTCTTCACATATACTTGTTGCAGGTCAGGAGCTACTCGCCATTTTATTAGTCGAAGAAAAAAAGGAGATAAGCTATTAGGATAGTCAGGTTTTAATAACAGTGGGTTTTTTATCTATTATATTATTGCAAATCTTAGGTAACCCTATATGTTAATACTGAAAGTGCTTGTGACCTTGTTTAGTTTAACCTGATAACCGAAACTTTTATCGGTTGGCATATTAATGATCCTATGACAATTATATAGATTTTTTTTGAAATAAAATGTCATAAATTGCATACTTTTGCCATCTTTCTAACATGATTTAAATGAAAGTTCATATAAAGTTAACAGTTGGTACAATTACTCTGTCACTTTCTTCCCAGCTATTATTGTCATATGCTTCCATGTATTATGGGGTAACTGTTTTAATTATGCTCTGTGCATGCGAGCTAATGAGCTATCTACTTAGAGCCATGAGATGTGTAATGAATTGTTATTCCATTGCCTGTATTGATTATATGCTTGCACCAAAAAGCAAGTTCAATTGTATGAATTGTCCAGTAGCTACTGTCGAATGTTGACAATGAATTAAGTAGCCATACCTAATTAACTATACAAGTCAAAATATCCTTTTCAAAAGGCAATAAAGCTGATCGATATTCTTCCAGGAGCATGTTCTCAATAATTTTCAGTTGCAACAAGGTATTCGACAACATTCAAATAATCAGATGTGTTGTTGATTGCCTTAACAATCAATCAGATTTTCTGCTCCAGGTTCTCGGTGCATTTATTGGGAGCATAGTTTTTTTTGCCATGTTAATCCTTGGTGTTTGATTTATCCTCTATTTATCTATGTGCTGCTTTGATTTGTTTCGAGGTAATTAAAGGAGCCAATTTGAAGGCTAAGTGCTTTGGGATCGAAAAAGAAATTCATATGGTTGGCAATAAATGGGGATTACTTTTTTATTCTCTCATTCATTATGTTTTGCGCAGTTCATTATGCGATTTTGTAGCTTGTAGAAATATACATTTCCTTTATACGTGTGAAAGATTTATGTTTATCAGGGGTTCATAATCTTTAATACTTAACATGCTCTTTTATTATTCCATTGCAAAGCACGGGCACCCTGCTAGTCACTAGAAAATGCCTCCAACCGCGTAATCATGATAGTGTCCACAGGTGTTCACAGACAAAAATGTACATGAACAAAACTGAAAGTGCCCAAAGACCACTGATGAGAGAAGATATTACCAATGTCACGATCTTCTATCACTGCCTTCGGCATCCATGAACAATTTGTGTTCTTTGATGTACTCAATTACTTCATCGCAAGTAAGATATTTAATTGAGAGGCATCTTCTTATACATTCTCTGCAGTTTGATCAAATATATGTGATGGAATCACACCCCAGCATACAATACAGGACAATGCAAAGGCAACAATATAATCTAATTATCCTGAAACCTACATAATAAAATGTTACCTTACTCTAGATGAACTTATCTGATTTGGCACTATCTCATCAACCAAAATGATGTTATCCTGAAAAAAAATATACATGCACATTAGTAAATAGACCTAAACTGTTGGGAGTAGTAAGCACATAAAGGTAGATGTTTCACCCTGCATTCTAGCAGTATCTCACTGTAAGATATTAACTTTTCAACATCTTTTCCTTCTCTACGTATACAAACAACACCAAAGTCTTTGCATATGGTTCTGACCTTAAAAACAAAAGGAGGCACATCAAATTTAGTTCTTTTCAATAAGGGCAAATCAAACAGCAGTAAAGTAGGATATCATAATTTTTGTGCACATGCTTTTGTATGTCAATACAAATCATCAAAATTTATACCTGATCTGGAATCCAAACTCCTGGTGTGCTGAATGACTCAAGCAGGTCAGAACCACATAAAAGCATTACCCTGAGATTGTCTAAAATGAAATGCATTGTCAGTTCAAGTTGAATAGAACTGATTAAAATACAGAAAGGAAAAACACCGATAAACTACATCTGTATTGTCCAATGGAACGAAACAAATTGTGCATTATATTCGAACAAACATGTGTCATTACATACCTCGATCAGCTAAGTCATCCATGCATAAAGAGTTTTGAACTCTTGAGAGAACACTCAAGGTGCGTTGATAACCTTTTTGCATTGCCTGTATCAAGGAATTGGTATTACATAGAAGACATGTGGCAGAATGCAAAGAGACTTATGTACTGACTATCGAAAATCAAGTTACCTCCCATTGATCAACCATCACAAAAGATGAGCTTTTGCTAGCCAGCTCACAAAAGCGAATCCGGTGAATAGCCGGTAAGAGGCCCTGATCAACCCCAAATTGTAGAGTCAGTTTTGGGGATAGAAAAAATAACATGTGCTTTTCCAAAGGTCAGTTTTGAAAACGTAAGCAATACAATTTCACATGCTTTTCCAAATGTCACAATATACCTTCTTCTTGTATGCATCATTGACAGGGGACATGTAACCACCCAGCACAGAGTACCCTCGCTGCTGCAACTCATCCTTTGCCAGCTCTAAATGATACACATTAAGAAGTGGGGAAAGAACATTTGTTGCTACCATTACCAAGCTATTCTAGGGGTAGCAAAATACTGACGGGGAAGGGATTAAGAGAATGTAGAGTCTTACCAAACATGCGCAGGTGCATGTAGGTGACAGGGTTGAAGCTCCCAGTGGCCACTAGCACAACAGCGCCACGCCTTGCTCCATCTCTACCGTATCAAGACAAATCCATTAATAGACCCATCTATCGAGCAACCGAGACAAGAAAATATCATATTTTGCTACCTATTTGGATCCGCTGAGAGCTTCTCTGTGGGGAGAGGCATGATCACCTCCTCCATCGCTCTCTGGTGCTAGCTAAAAGTCAGTGGCGGCGTGATGGAGGGGTGTCTCACGGCGGATGCTAGGCGGAGGGGCGTTTTGCGACGGGCGATGGGCGGAGAAGCGGCGGCGGGCGATGGGCGGAGAAGCATTGCAGTTTGCAGGTAGGGACTCAGGAGTGGTGTTTTTTTTTTTTTTTTGAGGAACACAGCAAAACATTAATGGGCCTGCTTGGTTGCTGCCTAACATTGCCTCGCCTAACATTAGACAAGCCACGGTTTCTCTTCTAGCTGTTTGGTTTCTGCCACAATTGTGGCTTGCCACATTTCCTTAGCCATCTGTCCCACCTGTCATAAACTCAGTTTTTTGACTAACTTTGCCACAAGTGTGGCGTGGAATTTTGGTGCCACACATTGTGTGGCTTGCCACACTTGCCCAGTGTTAGGTTTGGCAGTGTTAGATAACAACCAAACAGGCCCACCACAACATGCGAGGGCGTGGAATGAAGTACAGAATCTTGCATTACAAAAGCATTAAGAAAATTTGGGCAACAAGAAGGAGTGGTGTTTGTTGTGCTATGCTGACTGTTTCTGGGTCTTGTGACCGGTTGTGGGCAGCCTTACAGCGTGTTTGAACTTTTGAAGATATACCGGCACTCATTTCTAATTCTACCACTCGTTTTTAATTTTACGGCGGGTATCGAACCTAATCCGATTTTATTCGGATACCGATCCAAATCCGAACAAAAAACAAATACTATCCAAACCCAAACCCGACGGTCACCCGAACACACTAATTGCTTTGCAACCGCAGTGATTCGGGTCGAATACCCATCGGGTAGTACACGACCCGTTTTTCACCGCTAGAGTGAACTTTGTAGTGACTAAGGACCTGTGGCGAGTAGACCTGATCATCACTCGAGCCGGGCCGGGTTTCGGGCCGGGCTTGGCAAGGCCCGGTCCCGCGGGACCAAGCCCGAGCCCGGCCCGGCCCGACGCACCGGGCCTCTGTTTCGGGCCCGAGCCCGGCCCGAAGCCCGAAAAAGCCCGAAAAGCCCGGCCCGATCCCGCAAGCCCGGCCCCGGTCACGGCTTGACGCTGTTTTTCCTCAGGCCCGAACCCGGCCCGGCCCGGCGGCCGGGCTTCTGACCGAGGCCCGAGCCCGGCCCGGTGCACCGATCGGGCCGGGCTTTTTCGGGTCGGGTCGGGCCGGGCTCGCCGGGCCGGGTTGCCCATGAACAGGTCTAGTGGCGAGCCATTGCTGGATAAATAACCAAACAATAACTTAAGCATATGAGGCAAGCTTAACTTAAGTTATGGCTCAGTTAGGCAGGGGACCAAACAACCCCTAATTTGCCACACTTTACATAAGACAAGTGTGACAAACAACATATTTTGTAGCTAAGATTTTCTGCGCCACACTTGCGGCAAAGTATGGCAAGAATTTCAGTCTATAACGCATGGACCCGATGGCTAAGAAAAATGTGACAAACCACAGAGAATGTGACACGAATAATGTTAGGAGTGACAATATTAGGCTGTATACCAAACAGTTCCTAGCCTCTCTTTGGAGAGTAATTGGGCCTTAGCCATCTAGCCAGGCCCTGGGGCAATGGAGAAGGCCGTAAGAATAAAGCATTAGGCCCATCATCCCGCAGGCTGGGCCTTAATAACCTCGGCCAGTTTGGCTCTGCTCTATAAAACCTCCTCAGTGCCCGCTAGGTTTTTTAGTGCGCTCCTTCTCTTCTCCCCTTCCTCGGCGGCGGCGGCAGCGGCTGCAGCTAGCGTAGGAGAAGGCGAAGGCGAAATGGTGAGAGATTTAGCGCCAACTCTGCTGATGAATTGCTTGTGTTCTTCTCGGCCAGATCCGGATCCTGACCTGTGGTTTTGGCTTGTGCTTTGGTGGTGGCGCGCAGGGCAAGGGCACGGGCAGCTTTGGGAAGCGCCGGAACAAGACGCACACGCTGTGCATCCGCTGCGGCCGCCGCAGCTTCCACCTCCAGAAGAGCACCTGCTCCTCCTGCGGCTACCCCGCCGCCCGCATCCGCAAGTGTAAGGCCAGATCCCCATGCACATGCCCTACACCATCACTCGTTCGTTCCCCAAAATAGCTGTTTTTTCTTCTAGTTTTGGGGATTGATTCTGCTACGTAGCCACGCGTAGGTTGTGTTGCCTTCGATTTTATTCGGTACGTCGCGCGTGAATAACAAGTCATTGTTGAAACCGTGTTAAATCTAGAAATCAAAGTTAAATAGTCGGGCGTTGCTTGTTCTGCGAAGTGCCAATACGCTATGTTATAATGTTAATCTCAACCCTCATCTGTTATAATCTCAGAACCTTTATCGTGGTTTCCTCTGCTTGCTGTGATGTGTAGTGAAGTTCAGACCATGAGCTAAAAACTGCATGAATTTAAAAGTTCTCAATGCAAGACGGTTATGATCCTTACTCTGTTGCATCCTTTTTAAGCTTGTTAAGAGTTAGAAAAATCGCCCTGGTACCCACTAAGAATTGGCCCTTAGCCAAAATGCCACAGGTGGGTTCTGGCCCGGTGGCCCCACATGTCATTGAGGCATAATGATATTTTGCCAAAGTGCAATTCTTTTAGGAGTACTAGAGCAAAACCCCTTACATCAACTAGTTAATAACGTAGTTGTACATAGCAGATTACCCCTATCTGTATCATGCATTCTATATGCTTGATGTTTTCATTGTATCATCCATTCTTTGCTAAGTTAAAAAACTTTCCTTGCGTTTATTATTTGGTTTACTCTATGACTTCAAAATATTTTTGCTTGAAAGCTAGACGATAGCTGTGGTACATGCAACGAAATTCCTAATAAGTCTGTACATTTTGCCCTAGCCAGTCTCCAATGATTAAACTGGAGTTAGTAGCTAGATTATCAAATGTCATAGTGCCTTTGTTAAGGTATTTTAAAATTTCTGAGTGTGTGCCCCCATTTCACTGCTTTACTCAATTTAAGTTTTGCAGTTCCTATTTCTGCATGTTTATAATTTTGATCACCTCAGTTATTTCTTTAATTTCTTGAAAACAGACAACTGGAGCATGAAGGCCATTAGGAGGAAGACTACCGGCACTGGGAGGATGAGGTACCTTCGCCACGTGCCCCGGAGGTTCAAGAGCAACTTCAGAGAGGGTATACTTTAATCTCATGGTTATCCTGGAGTCCACCAATTTGTTGGCTTTGTGCTAAACCTCTGCCACTTAAATTTTTTAAGGAACTGAGGCTGCACCAAGGAAGAAGGGGGCTGCTGCTGGCGCCAACTAAACATGCCCTTTGGCTAATGTGCTAGGCGGAGACCTGGGATCATCAGTCTAGCGTTTTCAATGCTTTTGCCGAAGTTCTATGTTCTAAGTCCAGAGAGGCAGACAATGTCTAGTTTTATGCTATTTCACATCCTGGATGTTAAATCATTGAGTTTTGAATGTTTAATCGTGCTATAGTTCTTTGCCTTGTCTTGGTTGGAAATCTGTGGATCACTCTATGTTTACGACAATCAGTTCCACTTTGGTGCTGCAGAATCTCAGACGCTTTGATGTACGGCATGCTGTTGTGAAGTTGTGATGATGGTATCCGTAGTTGTGCACTGTTGGTTTTGATGCATCAGCTGGAGGGGTTACAAGTTCCTGTGTCCGTGCGGTGCGCGGTTGCATGATGCGGCTTAGGGCGTGACTGGTTACGTGTGCTCCACCCCGATAGGCCAGCTCGTGGAATGCAGCCCGGCCTACCCTGTTATAATTTCAACATGTTTTTATTATTGATTTGCTGGAATCGCGACATTAGTTGGATTTTTATTTTATGTATGCATAGGCGGTAGCTAGCTAGGAGTGGAATATTGGGCTGGGCCAGAGGTCGGGAGTCATGGCCCATGGGGATGCTGAGACGGCTCCTTCCAATTTCATCTCCCCCCGAATCACGTTCGACTTACCTGAAACGCGCCAAATATATATATAGCCTGCGCTGCAGACTGCAGTGCTGTAGCCAACTCGCGAGCGCCCTAAACTTGGCCGGCGGCATGCTGTCCTCGTCTCCCCCGCTCCTGGCCCTTCGGCTTCCCTCTTCTTAACGCCCATGGCAGCCTCGGCTTCTCGCTGTTTCCACCTTGCCTCGCGCTCCACGTCGCCGCCTCCGGCCGGCGAGATGCTGGCGGCCGGCGGCGTGCACGCCGACCAATGTTCGGCGCCGCCGCCGCTCTGCCTGCTGGAGGTCACCGTCATCTCCGCGCAGGACCTGCACCGCCGCCTCGGCCGCTCCGTGCGCGCGTACGCCGTGGCGTGGGCCGACGAGGCTCACAAGCTGCGCACCGACGTGGACGTCGCCGGCGGCGCCGCCCCGACGTGGAACGACCGGTTCCTCTTCCGCGTCCGCCCCGCCTTCCTGCAGTCCGAGACGGCGGGCATCACCGTCGAGGTGCGCGCCGCCCGGAGCCTCGGAGCCGACCCCGTCCTCGGCAGCACGCGGATCGTGGTGAGCACCTTCGTGCGCCCCCCTGCCGGCGGCCGGCAAGTGGCGGCGCTGCTGCTCCGGCGGCCGCGGTCGCTCCGGCCGCAGGGCATCGTGAACGTGGCGGTGGCGCTGCTGGACGCCGCCGGCGCGCGCGCCATGCCCGGCCTCCACGACGCGTCGGGCTCCCCCGGCGCGTTCGCCGTGAAGGACCTCGTGATGAACAGGCCAGCGTCGCTACGCAAGATAGGCGGCGAGCGCCGGGAGGCGCCGGCCGTCGAGCACTCTGGGCCGCTGGACCCCAGGGGCGCCGCCGTGGAGCAGAGGAAGCTGGAGGAGAAGCTGGAGAGGTGGAGGGCCGACCTGTCGCCGGGGAGGAGGACGAACAGCCGGAGCAGCGGCTGGGCGCGGCTGGGGCGCGGGGGCTCCTGCTTCTGCGGCAGCGCGGAGTGGGTCAGGTAGGTGATTCGCCATGATCCCTAGCTCGAAGAAGGAAGTGGAAGATGAATTCAAGGATGCGATGGATGCTTGCATGGACTGCAGGACTGGCGCCATCGAGCGGCATGCATGGATGGAACATGACACGTCATGTTAGACAAGATTACTATGATTGCTTGCTTAGGTTTTATGTGTACATTTTCAACCAATTTACTCTTCTTATATTGTGTTTTTGAGTGTTGTAGGATGTTCATTATCTGTTTTGGTATGGAGAATGTCACGAAATTGGCTGTTCTAAAATTGACCGCCCTAAAATTAGTTCTGTAATTTTGTTTTCAAAAAAAGATGAAGGGGAAGCTCCTACTTGCATGTCCAATGCAAAGAACCAAGCAAGCAAGAGCCGGGTCGTCTTCAAGAAAATTCCCAATTTTTCGCCCTTTCTATCGATTTTTTAAACCAAAAGACGGAAACTCTGTCGGTTCATTCAGATAGAAAAAATATAGAAAAAACATCATCCGACACTAAAAGTCGTACAACACCACGTCTCAAAAGTACCAACCGGCTTAAAGTCGAATCATGACACTGCCCAACGTTACCACTAGGGCACTAGGTGAAAAACCACAACAAACACAGCAAATCGCTGCCAACACGACCCACGAACCAAGCTAAGAAGCATGCCGAGAGAAACACGACGAAAAACATTGACCGTCTTGCATCAAGCCGATCCAACCTAGCCCACCGTACGACTGACAACTCTTAAGCTACCAAACACACTCTCTGTAGGACAACCCAAGCATGGGAGGACCACAAACAACGCCTTCAACAAGGATACGACAACAAGGTCGCCGCCATCGCCCAACCACAACAGGCTTTTCACCCGAAGACGAGAGATCTAGTGTGGCTATGATTCGGGTGACCCGGTGTGCATGTGTTGATCGGAGAAAAACATCTATAATCAGGGCACTATAGATATAGACAATTATGCCGAACAACTTTAGCAAATAACAAGTCTTCTACATGCTCTAGATTTTAAGGCCATCCTCAATGCAAAACGCTTATAGCAGGTGCTTAAGGAGAGAGGGTGCTGCCACGTCACTAAGCTTTTATTTAGAAAAACTTATTTTCAATGCATAGAAGCTTAGATGGGTGTTTAGGTACTCTCTAAGCACCTCTATCAGCATGGTGCTTTTTTTAGCACGAGCCGGGTCATCGTCAAGAAAATTTCCAATTTTCGTCCTCTCCATCGATTTTTTAAACCAAAGGACGGAAACTCTATCGATTCATTTATATAAAAAGAAAAACATCGTCTTACACTAAAAGTCGTACAACACCACGTCTCAAAACTACCAACCGGCTTAAAGTCGAACCACAACACCACCCAACGTTACCACCAGGTGAAAGCACCTATCCAAAAGGTTGGCTATGATCAGCAAACCACAACAAACACAGCAAAACACTGCCAACACAACCCACGAACCAAGCTAAGTAGCATGTTGAGAGACATGACGGCCAACACTGACTGTCTTGCATCAAGCCGACCCAACCGAGCCCACCACACGAGCGACAACTCTTAAGCTACCAAACACACACTCTATAGGGCAACCCAAGCACAGGAGGACCACAAACGACGCATTCAACAAAGATGTGCCGCCATCGTCAAACCACAACAGCCTTTTCAACCGAACATGAGAGACCTGGTGTGGCTGTGATCCGAGTGACCCGGTGTGCATGTGTTGATTGGGGAAGAGATCCTATAATCAGGACCCTACAGATGTAGTTTACTAAAGACCTGCTGTGTATATAATTAATCAGATGTAATCAAATAACAAGTCTTCTATATGTTCTAGATTTTAAGAATGACGATTAAAATCCTGATTTTAGAGAAGAACATGTAAAAGGCCCACGTGTGCGACCAAACCAACCAGGCAACCACCCTCTTATCCGTGTGGCTCCCTACTGGCATCCTGCCCCTCCACATCGCCCACTCACAGAGCAAGCCTCTCGGCGGCGGCCATGGCCAACTCCTGCGGCCTCTCCACGGCGCGCGCGCCCCTACGCCTCCCGTCAGACGCCGCCGGGACCCAGCCCCAGCTCCAGTCCGTGTTCCTCCGCCCGGCGCGCGCGTCCTCCCTCCAGCACGCCCGCCGCCTCCTCTCCGACCACGTCGCCGCGCCGGTGGCTCGGCAGCGCGCGCCGGCGGCCACCGCGATGGTGTCGCAGGAGGAGGCCGCGGCGACGGCTGTCGAGGAGCAGGAGGACGATGCAGCAGCGGAGGTCGAGGGGCGGTTGCAAGAGGAGGAGGAGGAGGAGGAGGACGGCGAGGAGCAGGTTGGGGTCGTGGAGATCGAGGCCAGATCGGACGGCGGCGAGGAGGCGGCGAGCAGCGCCACCACCAAGCTGTACTTCGGGAACCTGCCGTACAACTGCGACAGCGCGCAGCTCGCCAGCATTGTGCAGGAGTACGCCATCCCGGAGATGGTCGAGGTATCTTATTATCTTGTGTTGTTTGCCAAATTAAGTAGAGTCTTCTCTTAAATAATTAAACTTTTGCTTATCCGATCTGGCCTGAGGTCGTTTTGCCCTGAAGTTGCCCGAGCGAAAGCTCCCCTGCGACGGCGTCGTGTTTGCGTCGCTCCCTTGTTGAAGGCGTCGCCTCTGGTCTTGGTGGTTAGCCGCTAGTGTTTTTCTCCGCCGCGTACGTTGTGTCTCCGGCGGCCTCAGGCCTTGTCGTTGTAGTCGTCGCCCTCAGGCGTGGTCCTGGCCTTAGCCTTGGCCGGGCTTTCTCCCCCCCTTTTCTCTTTTGTAAATTGTTTTTCTCTTCTGCTTAATGAAATGGCAGAGCTCCTGCCCATTAGCTTAAAAAAAAAACAGCAAGTGTGACCTTTGGTAACATTTCGCTTGATTTTATTTGATGACTAATAATACAGTTCACACGATGCTTAGCATTAGCAATTACAGTCGATCAGTAGTTGTGTCTACCAAAAAAAGAAGAGGAAAACCGAACCCTATAGATGCGTTAATCTGACGCCCACGTAAAGTAGTACCAATGGTGTACATCTCTGCAAATTTCACATGTAGTGCCTGACACCACAAGTAGCTCAATTCAAGTGTATATCTCTGCAAATTTTATAAGGCGGCGCCAAGCCGCAGCTGATAGCTCGAGTTCTCATCAGAAGCAATGATACGCTGGTATGTGTTTAGATCGTCGAGGACTCTTGAGATATATATTTGCCATTACGCTTCATTTGATTGAAAATCTACAACGCAATATGCCTCGAGGGCCTTGTAATGGGGCATACCATGATCGCATAACACATATGCAGGCAAGTGCCGTAATCTGAACCATCGTCCTTGCTCAAACAAGAGAACAGACAGAATTACAGAAAAAGTATTGCTTTATAAGTTGTTCCTAAAACAAGAATATTACTCGATCGATCAATTCATCGCTAATCCAGGGCTCATCAGACTCCTGCATTTTCAGGTGCTGTACGATCGGACGACAGGGAGAAGCCGAGGGTTCGCCTTTGTCACAATGAGCACGGCTGAAGACTGCGAACAAGTGATCAAGAACCTTGACGGCACGGTGAGTACACATACCTACTTGTTCAGTGTTCTTCTGCAGTCGATCAAGACCTGACTGATCTGATCCCTTCCAGCTGTACAGTGGCCGGACGATGAAGGTGAACCTCGCCGACAAGCCGAAGGCGAAGCTGCCGCTGTACCCGGAGACGGAGCACAAGCTCTTCGTCGGCAACCTGTCCTGGACGGTCACCTCGGAGATGCTGGCCGCCGCGTTCCAGCAGTGCGGCAGCGTCGTCGGCGCGCGGGTGCTCTACGACGGCGACACCGGCCGGTCCCGGGGCTACGGCTTCGTCTGCTACTCCACCAAGGAGGAGATGGACGAGGCTCTTTCCTCGCTCAATGGGATGGTAACGACTAACGTTCTAGCATAATCCACACCATTTTCTGTATGCAATGTTCAGAACCTTGATTCTTCCGGTATCAGCTACTGAAGCTAGCACTAGCAGTGAGATAGGCTAAGCTCTCAAAGTGCAAATGAACTAATTAAGTAACTGAAAAGAATACTGCATGCCTGATGCCATGGATCCTTAGACTAAAGGACTTGCCCTCTCATGTGCTCGAATCCTTGCGCAAGCGACCATTATTATCCGAATCAGCTAAGATTTTGCCTGGAACTTCAATGTTTCACTCGTAGAAAAATTTTTCAGGTTTGCAATGAGCCAATGGCACGGACTTTCACATTTTGCAGGAAATCGAAGGCAGGGAGATCCGGGTCAACTTGGCCCTTGGAAAGAAATACCAGTAGGAGCTGGCTGCTTCACGTAGGAGAAACTTGAAGCAGGAAATGTGATGCTTCCCTCCGATGCGAATTACACGCAATGACGCAAGAGAGGGGAGTGAAGCAGGAAATCCATTTGCCTATAAATTTCTAACCAAGCTTGTCCCTGTTAATTTTTCCAATTTTTTTTTCAAGCCTACTATCACGCACCACATATAAAATGTTCAGAACCATGGGGTCGGTCCAATTATTGTAGAAATGGGACAATGGATTTTTTTTTTCTTCAAAAAGTAATGATCGAGCTTTTTAGTTCCGGCCATTATATATCCACGATAATATCTAATTTGAGTGACTGTGATTATCAACTTGTTTAGTACCTCAGAACTAGAACTAGGTGAACATCTATCTATCTATTATTATATTAAAGTAGAGGAAAACGGAACCACCACAATGTGCCACATAGGCTAAAAATCCTCCACCATCCGATCACCATCTAATACCGTTGATTTTGTTGAGGTGAGATAAGTACAAAAAAATCTCTTAAACAATACGTAACTAACACCGTAACAAACACGCTGGAGAGATAATATATTGGTATTAAGCGATAAAGAAAATCGGTGATTAATTAGCATGTACGTAGGCTGGAGAGATAATATATTGGTATTAAGCGATAAAGAAAATCGGTGTACCGTAACAAACACGGTGGAGAGATAATATATTGGTATTAAGCGATAAAGAAAATCAGTGATTAATTAGTATGTACGTACGGCTGGAGAGATAATATATTGGTATTAAGCGATAAAAAAATCGGTGATTAATTAGCATGTACGGCTAGAGAGATAATATATTGGTATTAAGCGATCTTATTTTCAACCCCTTTTGTTGCCCAGGATATCTAGGAAAATCGTATCTCTAACAAATAACAGCAGGTATAAAAGTGGATGGATACGAACAGAGGTTTACACGTGGTACTCGGCGGTTTCCATGACGAACAGGCCCCATCAAAATTAATCTGCTACTCGACTCGGTGAGATTCATTCATATTGAACAGCGTTAATATCAAAAGTGTACACACAAAATTTATTTCCCTGTGGATGATCATCGCGCCTGTGGATGATCATCGCGATCTCCTCGACAGCTTCAACGGTGACTCCTACGACAGCTTCAATGGCAACTTCGACACGACAGCTTCAACGTCGACTTCGACGACATGCACAACCACACAACGACGGCTTCACTCCCTGCGTTCCAGCCCGACAACAAACGCATTCTACAGGTTCTGCCACTTATTCCTGCAAACTCAAAAGCAATCATAGTCATAGTCAATAATATGTTGAAGTTAACCATATTACCATCGCAAAGCCGGCTTGCATGATTTATGTTTCTAGAATTCCACATAAACTATAGAATGTTGTGTTTTCAATTAATCAAATCTTGAACCTGAATCTTAGGTTTAAAAACGCTGCCATCACTACACACACTACTATAAGATGTCATGGCTTTCATCTTACTGGCAGCCATGAAAAAAGAGTAAAAGACACCTCAGAAGGGATATTCTTTCCCCCAAGAGAGATGCATCATGCATGCTACACCCAGTACGTCCGCACATGCAGGCATAAGCAAGCCAGCCATCCTCAGATCAGATGGATACATAGGGCAAATAAGAAAAAATGCAGTGTAAAGTCAAATCATCTACTATTTCACTAATTTGTCATGTGGATATATATGCTAATTTGTCCTTTAGATATCAAATTATTCATTGCACATATATAAATACCGTGGAATTATCCATATATATTTAGCGACCACTTGGATTCCAGAACATCGAAGACCCAAGTTTCTGGATGACCTGAGAGGAAGAAGAAATTGTATTAGAAAATGATCATGGGGAATGGTTGCAAAAGAAGCAATTCTTATAAAAGTGTACACACACACACTAAGGTTACAACATAGAAATGAACCTGAAGAACTAAGCCACTAATTTCATTTGCCATATTATAGCACCACATGAAAACTTACGTTTTTTCTTGCTTCCACCCCCTGCAATATACCATTTAGTCCCACAGAGAGCTCCACAGCAACCGGCTCGAGGGGATGGATGATGACCATGGGTTTTCACTCTTGACCACACCATCTGGCAAGGGAAAAATTGGTGAAATAATCCACTTTAAATTTGAAATTAATAAAATAACATAGGCCTCCGACTGCATGGTCTCCGCCACGGCCACGTGGCCTGGTTTTGGTCCGTGCGATCTGAACAGAATGATGGCTGAGATTCATCGGCTAAAGCCCCAAACCCCCAGGTACGAATCGCCGCCATAAATTCCATCGCCGGAGGCGGAGTCTTTCGAATAAGACCCTTCCATGTCTAGAATCACGACTCGATGCTCTCTTGCAGCCCGTAGGAACTGCAATGTAAAATATTAAGGGCTAATATGTACTGGTTGTGAGCTTGTAGGGGCTATCTCATGAAATATTTTTGGCGCCTTGATGGGGGGAAAGAAAAGCTTTTTTGGTCCATACAATGGCACAGGCAAGCAGGCGAGGCGAGGAGAGGTGGAAGAGAGACAGGAGGACATAGTCAGATAGCTAGGGGGGGGGCCTGGGCGGTCAACCCCATCTCGATAGTAAAATTCAGTTTAGAGATAAAGATTAAACGGACAGCCGGATGCACCCGTCGTTCGTGATCGAACGGCTGGTTGGGGAGCTATTGTACTGTTGCAGCCACATACCGTGACACAAGTCAAACATTGACCGTCTAAGTTGTGGCAAGCATAGTTGCAAATTTCAAGCGTTTGAAAAAAAAAATCTTACAATGCACTAAAATAAATATCAGCAACCAATTAATCCTTTTGATCTAGCGTTTTAAATTAATTGTATTTTTTAATATCATAGCTGCATTTATATCAATCATACTAAATTTTTAAAAACAGAATCCTCATAATACGTGTTAACATCTAAATTATACGGCCGTTCTAAATTGCAACGACTGTGTACGTACAAAGAGAATTTCTTTCAGAATCACGTCTGCTGCTCCAGAGGCCAGATCACCACTCGCTCCGGCCATCCAGGATTGTATCTATGTGCTAAGCAAATTTAGAGTTCAGGATTCTACCAAATATCGTCCAGTGGACAATAATGTCAAGATTATTTTCACGGATAATACAGTTGTGAAAGAATTGAAAGGACCATCAAAATTTTTTCAAAATTACTACTTTGAGTTCTCTACTAAAGACGAACTACAAGAAAGGATACATAAACATCAACAACAACAACAATTATCAGGTAATAGTATAGTTGAAGATTTATGTTTAATAGCAAATTTTTTGAAAGTTCTCTGTATTTAATATTCAAATCTTATAGACATGATTGGATTACTTACCAAGATCAAGCCAATTGGATCAAGAATGACAAGAAAGAAACCAAACCTTCGACCTTCGGATATTCGCGAGATTGAGATCTTAACAATAGAGTAAGGACCTAAATTTATATTTACATTTAATTTAATTCTATATTTATTTTTGTGTTATTATTTAACTATTTTTCAATGTAATTTTCAGTGGTGATAAGATCAGCATAACATTATGGGGAGAATTATCTCATTGCTTAAATGAAGATGTTATTGGCAATCAAATAGTTGTGGTTGTTACATCACTATTAGTAGAAGAATTTAATGGTAAGCACAATAATATTAAATGTTATGATTTGAATTGAACTGATATACATGCAGCTTGAACAGGTCTTCGTTTAAGGTCCACCAATGCCACACGAATATATATAGATATTGATATCCCCGAGACCTGGAAACTTATTGACATGTATGGAACATATTTTGTATCATTTATGCTACAACATGTTATAGTTCACACCCTCTTTAGTTATTATTTATTTTTCTTAAAAAACTATAGGGTTTCATCAGAAGAAACTATAACAAAATTGATGGAGATGGATAAAAGCGTTGAAGAGACACCGGAAAAACAAATGTTTCACAACAGAAGGACACTACGTGACATTAATGAGGCAAGCAACGAGAGCTTACAAAATCAGGTAATGCATCATGTATTTTTCTTAAATATAAATTTGGGTTTTATCTAATATTTATGAAAAATATCAGACATTTTTAGATAATATTATATGAATAATAACTTTTAAGTTATACCATCCTTTTTAATGTTAATATATAGGATACCGTGTTCACGTCGAAAGCTCATATCGATCATATACAAGGAGATTGGTGTACATGTCATGCAAACAGTGCAACAAGAAAGTTACAGAAATAACTGACAAGTATTATTGCAATAAGTGCGACAAATATCCGGAATACACAACCTATGTAAGTACATACTTCAAATATTTGATATTTGTTTTGATGAAATGTTTATTTTAAACTAACTAATTTTCATTAACAACAATGCTATGTTAGGTATTGTGTACGACTCCAAATAAGCGATGATACAGATAGTATCATGTGTACTTTGTTTGATGATGAGGCGAAACGAATAATCAATACATTTGCCTCAAACTTGCTTAATTCATTGGATGAAAAATCAGAGGAAATTCCAAAAAGTATACAGCAACTATGTGGAAGGACATTTATCTTTCGATTTAATCTCAACAATAAACTTTTTATTAGAGGTACACCAAGTTACACGGTAAAGAAATTTTTTTTCCCTGACGATAAGCTTGAGATGGAATTCCTGAAAAACAAATATGAGGTATTTTTGTATTTTCTACATAACAGATTATATTCTAAAGTTTGTTATTGCAAAAATCTCAACAAAACACTAAAAAACATTTCTTAATAATTATTTTTAACTATCGAAACAACGAAACTAAGGCCATATCTGCAAACTTAAAAAAATGTTCATACTCCCATCTGATTTGCTGGAAAAAAAAACATTACTCAACACACCAAATATTAAACACCTACAAAATAATTTTTTAAAGACTTGAATTTTAAAATCTCTCCGCGCAAGTGCGCGGGCCATCATGCTAGTTGTCTTTGAAATGTAAAAATCAGGCCGGAATGATCATTTGACTGACAATGCCTTGTTTATTCTAGCTTAAATTAAATTAAATGAAATGAAATTTTGTTATTTTTGTATAAGCCAAATGATATAATATTTTGCAGTCATTCTTGTGTGGTTTTAAATAGTTCTTATTAAAGTTTGTAAAATATTTTTTTCATAATTTTTTGAACTCGTTAAAACGTATTTTGAGGGGGTCACAAATTTGTTACAGCAAAATGCAACTCAACATTAATCTGAAACAAACAAGACCCAAATGTTGGTTTCTGCATATTTTCTCTTATTTTGTTTGAATAAAATTCTTTGAAGAATCCAAAATAAATCGAACATTTGAGTTCCTGATAATTCATAAGCTAAACAAACATGTACTTTATAGTGTTTTGTACAACTTTTGGGGGAAAAATATTAGCACCATCCAGTAGTTTCAAAAGCAGAAGAAAATGCCAGAAATTTGTAAAAAGAATTAAAATAAATTTCATGAGCTCATATAATTGTAAAGAACTCAATTATACAAAATTGCCTACATTTTTTTATGTAAAAATCTACCTAAAGCATATTCTATGTTTGTGAAAACCATAATTCGACTCAAATTAGATGTATTTATTGCAGTAACCATGTTTATTCAGTTTTGATTTTAAAGACAGAAAAAATATAACACCACGATAATTAATCGAGGGACCAATATGGACACAATACATATAAAAAACAAAGGATTTCATATAATCAACAATTTTTTGGAAGGCTTCTCTTCAAATCTTCATTTAAATGCCAGCCACATGCGCCATTATTAGAAGGGGAACGTCGGCGGCGGCTTAGGAGAAAAAAAGGGGTGAGCTCTATGCCGCCTAGATCCAGGGTGCCCTTGCGTTGGCAACGGCCTCTAGGCAGTTGTCGGGGTAGAAGGAGCATGGATCTAGGCTGGGCACTTAGGATCTGAGATTTTTTCGTCAACAGGCGGAGCAATAAGGTGTGATTTTTCTTCGTTTTAGCCAATAAAATACCTCGTTGTGTCGACATGACGGAGGAAGATGCAGAGCTTTGGCTTGGGCCTAAGTCGACGCAGCGATCGTGGCCGGCTTGGTGGTTTGGGTCGAAAGTAAGGCTTCTTTTCCGGGTTTCCGATGAGGGCCAAAATAAGTTGTCAATTGGGAAAAGAGAACCTGTTTTGCCCTTTTTTCATTTCCTACATCTGGTTATTTCTGATATGTTTCTTGCGCCGGAAATCTTGGTGGAGTCGAGCCAACCGAGTGCGCTTTTTTCCATGGTTATTCTTTCTTCATATTGTTTCTCGAGTCAGAGATTCAAACTGCCACGACTACTTTTTGATATTGATATTTTAAATCTGCTTTTCATGGTGGACGAGGATGAAAAATATGATGCTATGGTTGGCTACGGAGGTTGCTAGAGTTCACGAAGACGATGGAGTCAAAGAGAGATTCAGATGTGATGGATTGTTAGCAATAGACCCTAGTCATGATCACATTATAATTTTCTTTTTATGTGAGAGCTTTTATGTAAGAGAGACACTAATATTTTAATGATAAGTCTATTTTCTCAAAAAAAAAAAAGAAGGAAAAAAATCGGTGTTATTTACAAAAAGGGGGGGGGGGACCGGGGGGAAAATTTTCTAACGGAAGAAAAAAGTTAAAGAGAGATTCGGATATGATGGATTGTTAGTAAAAGACCTTTGTCATGATCACATTGTAAATTTCTTTTTGTGTAAAGACTTCTATGTAAGAGTGACACTAATATTTTAATGATAAGTCTTTTTTCTTAAAAAAAAGAAGGGAAAAATCGGTGTTATTAAAAAAAGGAAAAAAAACGGAGACAAAATTTTCTAACGGGAGAAAAAAGGAGCAGAAGCGAGATCCAGTTGCGTGACATGTCTCCTCCTCGTTGGCGGGAGGCAACCACCGTGTCCACCACCACATCCTAACACTAGACGGCCTCGGCGCCACTCACCACTCACCACTCGTTCGCAACGAGCAGCCCTCACCGCCATGGCCATCACCACCGCCTCCAGCCTCGCCCTCCACGCCGCCCCAGCGGCCCAACGCTGCCGCCGCCGCGGCTGCGTCGCCGCCTCCGCCGCCGCCGTGCGGTTCGACCGGCGCTCGGCGGTTCTCCTCCTGCTGTCCGCCGCGGGGGCGGCGCCGCCGGCGAACGCGGCGGGCATCGGGCTCTTCGGCATCCGCAAGAAGCTCGAGCGGGCGGAGGAGGCCGCCGTGGAGGCGGTGCGGGAGGTGGAGGAGGCGGCGGCGGAGGCCGCGGCCGTCGGCGGGGAGGTGGTGAAGGAGACGGTGGTGGCGGCGCGGAAGGAGGCGAGGGAGGTCGCCGGGGAGGGGCTGCAGCTGGTGGCCGGTGCGGAGCTCGCCGGAGACGGGCTGGTGCAGGCCGGGGTGGTCGCCGGCGCCGAGGCGCTCGGGGTGGTCGTGGGCTTGTCCGTGGTCAATGGCATCCTGAGGCCCGAGTCCTAGAGGACGCGCCCTGATGGGCCTGAAGTTCAGGCCCATGAAGTGTTTGGGTCAAGTAGTTAATTGGCTCTTGTTACTATTTTTGTGGATGACTTTGTGCTGTAAATTGGAGTATATATAGAGTGATGGTTGTTCATGATGGTGTTTCATTTGATGAGTTGGCAACTGTGTTATGCCTTGAGGGGACTGCGTTGTACATGAATTGCATCGGTTTATTCCATGCAGTTTGGAAAAATAGACAATATACCACTTATCCTTAAATTTTAAAAACAAAGTTGTAAATTATGATCAATATAAAAAATTTACACCCCTCCTCCCCCCCTATGTATCGCCAGTGTCGCCCATCCTCCTCCTACTCCCTCACCGGTGTCCCTGCTCCGTGCGCCTCGCCAGCCGCCTCCACCACCACCCACGGTCAGTGCGTTAGCGACGCCATCGCCGTCACCTCGCTGCTTTGCCTCCTTCCCTCCAGCGACCCTGGTGACCCCGTCCACTCTAAATCCGAACACCGACGTCGGTCTGTCCGCCGCCACTCCTTGACCACCTTCAACTAAGCCCATGGCTCTGCCACCGCCTCCTCGCCACCTTACCACCATGCCGGCGCCTTCCCAAACTTTTTCAAAGCCCAAAAGCACGGGGAACCCTGTCGCAGACCCTAACCCTAACCCTAAGCCCAATGGCATGGTAGCGACGACAGCTGCCAGAGAGGATGAAGACGACGACATAGGTAAGTCGAAATCATTTGAGATCTTGTGAAACTTTCAGGCGACTTAAGGATTAACAAACTCGTAAATCGATATCTAAAAAATACAAGGCTATTGTGGCATCAGGACAAGTTGTACAATGTAAGCATGGTGAGAAGAACATTGCTCTTTACTCTAACAAGTGAATTAATTAGAACGAGCATGGTGCTCCACGCATTTATGCGGCTAGATTTATTCTTGATGTATATTGATTAATTTTTCTTTTAATCTAATTTGTTATAATCTAGACCCACAACAATCAACAATATATATGTATCTTTTCTTTTCTAATTAATGTAGGAAATTCTAGGTTTTCTTATTGTTATGGTGACTCCAACACATTAATTATATAATAGATAGATCGATCTAGGAAGTTTCGAGTGAAGGTGGCATCTTTGATTCATGGTTTTAGTTTAATTTTGGTTGTATTTGAAAAAGCATTTTAGTTTAGGTATGAAAAGGCTTAAAATTTATTAAAACTATTTTAAAGATGTTTGAAAAAACTTTGTAAAGTTTTTAAAAAATGACTGTATGAAATCAATACTTTTTTAAATCGAACTAAACTAAAATAAAACCGTGAATCAGAGGGCCAATATATTTGCTCTAACAAGTGTATTACTTAGATTAAAGGAAGTATCAAGTGATGATATGTATTTCTTCTGCACAATTTTGTACGGTCTCCAGGTATTTCCTGTCCCCTTTTTTCTCCCATTCTTCTGGTTGTGCTAATTGGAGAAAAACAAGCGGAAATTTGGATTTGGGCCAAATTCCATTGGAAGAGAAGAGATAGCGTGGGCCCTACCACCCAAACCCAAAAATAGTTTTCCAAAACAAAAGCAAAATGGAGACTAGAACGAAAAAAAAGAGAGGAAAATTACGCGGCCGTTTCGGAATGGCCACTGCCGTCCTCCGCCGCCCACTTGGCGCCTCGCTTCTTCCCGCCGCCGCCGCCCCCCGCCCTTCCCGCTTCCATCTCCGGCGAAGTAGGTCCCCGTCTGCTGTCCTCGCCGTCTCTTCCGACTCCCCCAAACCCGCCACCTCGTCGTCCTCTTCCTCCACCGGCGGCGATAACCCCGACGACGAGCCTGTCCTTCCCCTCCTTCAGGAACTCTCGGTACGCTACTCTGACGTTTTTTAATATGTAGCATGATAATGTGTTTTTTAGCAATTAATCAGTGGATTGGATTTCAAATGATGTTGCTTTTATTGGTAGGATTGCTTGGCTCTCCCGCCCAAATTTCTCTCCCAGCTCCCAAGCGACCTTCGCCTCGACGTAAGCTGACACTACCCCCGCCCAGTTCTAATTCTAACACGCGCCCATGCTTCCTTGAGATACGATTTTGGACAGCAGTGAGGCAATAGCAGAATGTTTGAACTGTAGCTAGAAATTTTAGTTTCCTTAATTTTATCCAACAAGTTTTGTTCGGTTGTTTTTTGAAGCTCAACGATGCGGCATTTGATCTCTCCAATGGACCTGTTCTTGATGAGGTAGGTAAAATATTCCAGTGATTATATATAGAATAAAGATTGGTTTCTAATGCACCATTGCACTGGCATCATTCATGTATTTTCTTTGCCGAGAGATAGTGTGGCCAGGAAGTGGGTGATCTTCTACTGAATCTTGCAAAGGCATGGGAGATGGCCGACACATCGGCATCAAATAGCCTTGCCAAGCAGCTGCCGTCAATGGAACCCTACCTGACGGGTAGCGCCAAATCAGGCACGAGTTGCATCTTTATGTTGCCAGCAGTTTTTTTCATGCAAAATATTTTTTTGGTTGAAGGTTGTGTTCCTTTCTGTTTGCTTTACATAGCGTAGCATTTGGCAAGCGGTTGATGTCAGCTGGAAGGAGGTTTCAGTCTATGGGACAGTATGGCAAGGGAGAACTCAAGAGGGTTAGACACTCAATGTTTAGTTTTGATAGATTTGCTTACCTCTAGCTAACTGTTTGATGTGTCGCAAACTGGTTCCGTGTAAAACATTTGGATAAAATCAGTTCCAACAGGACAAAAGCATCTGAATATGGATGCGCTACTGACAAGAATCCTACCTGCGGATGCAGAAATAAACCTTCAAATTCATTGTGCCATGATGCTTTAATACGGGTTCTTGTTCTGTTCATTGCTAAAAGCCTAAAATACCTTGCATTTAGTTGATATTGATTCTCAAAATATTGAACCACCCAGTTATGTGCAAATGTAGCATCCGTTTCCTTTATTTTCGTAGATTGCTGAAACAATGACCAAGAATGGTAAGCTGCTGTCGAAACGGACTGTAATTCAATCTGAAGTTCAGGCTATGAAAGAAAAAAGGAAACTAAAGGTCAGGCCCTTCTGCACTTTGAACACCCTTTGGTGAACTTTGAACATGGTAGATAATTCTTATGCCCTTATGTTTCCAGTTTGGAGAACTTGAATTTGAATTGACAGCAGAAAAGTCTTATACTGGTGCTGCAGTAGGACTTCTTTTCGGGTAAATTCCAGATCCCTACTGCCTGTACAGCATCTGTTTCAGTGTTTCAAATATTGGAACACTTATATAATTATAATTTTTTTTTTGGTTGACTGTTGGCTGATGTGATGCTATATACTTCCTCCGGACACAAATACATGTTATTTGAAGTATGTGCAAGTTAAAGTTTTGAATCTCTAGCTACAAATATCTTTTGGTCCATTTAGATTGATTACATGAAAATCATATGTTTGATTTGTCTTGAAGAGTACTTTTGTAGTATAGTAATTTTAATGGGTTTTATAACTGAACTGTGTTAGTAATTAGTGGTAAAATGTGGACTCTGGAAATCGTGCCAATGTCCAAAGCGACGTGTATTTGTGATTGGATAGAGTGTATGTTAACGAACCTGCTGCATGCCACTTCCAGAATGACACTTGGTCAATATTATAAATAAGTAGATGGCTGAATATACTTGTCAATTTCTCATGTTTGACTTGCACGTATCTCATGCTACATATTTTATACTGATCAGACTATGTTGGCTGATTTATATCTTATCTTAATCCTACATTATATGATCTGTTAGTCAATATTAATTTACAAAGAGGTATTGAAGTGATATTCAATTAATGAAGGTACATGCACATCATGCTTTGAGATATTAAACTGATCACCCCATAAGCATGTCCATTAGATAATCCAATTTCACGTATTACTCTGATGATATGAATGCCAGACCAGAGAGATGGTTTACTTAATGTCTAGAATTTGAAGATACATCTGACAATTATTTTATGATCTAGGTTTCTCTCCTGGCAACTAGCCCAAGGTGTGCAAAGCATCCCAGACAACTCAATGCAGTATGCGAACGACAATGCATTGCAACTGGCCAAGGTAATAAAGAACCTGAAGATTACAAGGTTAATTGTGAGTTCTGTTTCACTTTCACTCGTCCACACGCTAACTTTGTTTTATGCCCTTGTATCCAATTCAGTCACTGAAGATCGCACTTCTTGTTCTTGGTTACGCTTCTACTGCCCTGTCTGTATTTGCGGCACTGGGGCTGCTGTTACTAGCGCAGCAGCTCAACTCTGAGAACAAATCGGAGTAGCTGCCTTTCGGCTTCTGTAGCTGTGGACCTCATGCTGATGGTTTGGCTATTTGCTCCAAAAAGGAAATGCTGATAACCGATCTAAGAAAGCTTGTTCCTGTTTGAATGATTACTATTGACATTGGAACTTTATGTATCCGTGTATGGAGTGTTTGTACAAAAATAAAGTGTTCTCTGTTCATCAGTAACTAATTGAGACCATGAGGTGAAATGAAACAGCTCCGGATTGACTATTTACCGCTTCAGACCATCAAAGCAATTGTTGTCCTGGACGTGATAATGATACCAAAACGGATTAATTGATGATTTGCTAGTCTAAACATCGTCAATTGAATACTTGCCACTCCTTGTGCCTATGATCATGGATTCATGGGGGTTTCATCTTTGGAATGGAAAAATATCGTTGCCCCCCTAGCAAAAAAGTTCCACAGGAGTTGTCTAATATAGATCACGCAAATGTATTGCTATGAAAATTTATATTGACTGCATATCCATGGCTGAGAACAAGAGAGTACAGTGTGCACATTCTAGGTAGAAAACAATAACCGCGGTTCTGTTTTTTATCATCCATGGGAATAAAAACAGGTTTTTTTTTTCATTATAATCTCAGACCGGATCTGCCAGGCTGTCTGCCCCAATAATTTGGAGAGCCCAAACCCAAAGTGGGCCCAGCCCAATTCACCCAACAAAATCCACCTCTGCTCTGGCTCCGCTCGGCTGCTCTTCTTCTTCTCCCCTTCCCCTCCCTCCTCACCTCTTCCTTCTCATCCTCCTGCCCCTGCGCTGCTCATCTCACCCATCGCGTCTACCATCCAATCCAAGGAAGAAATGGCTTCTTCCACCCAGGGTCAGGTCATCACCTGCAAAGGTACACCTATTTGATCTTGGTAGCCGTGCTCCACCTTGCATCCATGGTTGTACTAGTCTGTCTGGTAGTGTGCAGTGATAGATGTTGTTTCTTGGAATGCTTGGTTTGATCTGGAGTTGGGAATTGTGGATGGATGCGTGCAGCGGCGGTGGCGTGGGAGCCGAACAAGCCGCTGGTGATCGAGGACGTGCAGGTGGCGCCGCCGCAGGCAGGCGAGGTCCGCGTCAAGATCCTCTTCACCGCCCTCTGCCACACCGACCACTACACCTGGAGCGGCAAGGTCTCCTTCCACAACTCTTACTCAGCGTCTCTTCAAATCTAGGTTCTTGCGATTGCGATTGTGATGACTTTCCACATACACTGGTACTATTCCCAATCTCAGCGACTCATAAGGTGTTGATAGTTTGCGACTGCACCAAATAGAATTGCTCTATTCGTATTTTACCATATCGTTTGCTTATGTAACATCCGATCCAACAAAGTATTTATTCGAAGAAATTAGATGTTTCTTCCATATTATTATGAACTGGAAGAATAAACGTCATGCTACCAAAATAATTGGGGATTACATCTAGGTGACATTCTTCTTGGTTTTTCCTTCCATCGAGTGTGAATGGCTGCAGCTGTAGATTGATGGTAACATGTAAAAAAGAACAGACCTTGTGGTCAAGTCATAAACTTATTAGGATTTCTTTTTGCTATGCAGGATCCTGAGGGTCTCTTTCCTTGCATTCTTGGCCATGAAGCCGCTGGGTAAGCATATAGAGTTGTATAGGTTTCATAGCCGACCATGTCCAGCTGAGATAATTAAATATTGATAAAATTACTTTTGTGTGTGCTAATAGAATTGTTGAAAGTGTCGGTGAAGGAGTAACTGAGGTGCAGCCTGGGGATCATGTCATTCCTTGTTACCAAGCAGAATGCAGAGAATGCAAGTTTTGCAAGAGCGGAAAGACCAACCTCTGCAGTAAAGTTCGTATTGCCACAGGTCTAGGTGTCATGATGAACGACCGCAAGAGCCGGTTCTCGATAAATGGAAAACCCATTTACCATTTCATGGGCACATCAACATTCAGCCAGTACACTGTTGTGCATGATGTCAGTGTTGCAAAGATCAACCCACAGGCGCCTCTAGAAAAAGTTTGCCTGCTTGGCTGTGGTGTTTCTACTGGTATGTTCCTGTCTATAACCTTGCATAGGCTAAATTTTTGGTTCACCCAGCATAGTTTCCCACCATACATTGTTTGTACAGATCTGATGCTATATTAACCAGCAGTTTAGTTTTCATCACATAGGATCATTATGTACTTTCTCATGCTACTAAACAACTACACTTGCAAAGTTTATTAATTTGCTTGCTTGAATGATTTGTCTACAATCTCCAATGCATTTCATTGTCCATCTTATAGCATCAAGGAGGTCATTTTTATGTTCTCTTTTCTTTTGCTAAAACCGATGTCTTTGTTAAGGGTTACTTTAACTCGGAACAAAACGTACGCATAATTTTGTTCAGTAAATGTAGAAGACCACATAACTGTGCTGCAAGGTTCCTACCTTTTGCTGGGTAAATTAGATACAATGTTGTGCTGTTGTTTATATTTATTTATTTGCTGGCAACAATATGTCTAGCGCTTTGGCATTTTTGTTATTAGTTCCCAAAAATAGTTTTTTGTTTATATAATTCTCAATTTACAATCATGTAGGCCTTGGAGCAGTATGGAATACTGCAAAGGTTGAAGCGGGCTCCATCGTTGCTATTTTTGGCCTTGGCACGGTTGGACTTGCAGTAAGTTAAATATGCAGGCACATGCTTTATGCTTACATACCCAAGTCTGGAAAGGGACCTTTGACATTTGAGCTTCCTTTTTTAGGTGGCTGAGGGAGCGAAATCAGCTGGTGCTTCACGTATTATTGGCATTGACATTGATAGCAAAAAGTTTGATACTGGTATGATGTATAATTACTGTAGTTATGTTCATTGTGCTTTTTGGTTCCTACAAATCTTTGAGGCCCATATTCTGTTATTTTCCTGGTAAGCTGCACGGTTTTTTTAGTAAACTGCTGAAAGTGTGATTCACATTGTTGTCTTCTGCAAGATGAGCAAGTTGTTTGTGGAAGCCTGTGATTAATTTCTCGTTGAATAGAAGCCAGAAGTGCTTTCTTGAGTCTAATATAGAAAAAAACTTAAATACATTAATCTAACATATAATTTACGCAAGACAACTATACAAGTGTTATGACCAACGCTCATTGCTAGAAGTATTTTCTGTCGGAATTTATCTTTAAATTGTGCAAGGAAATGATGATGCACAATAAATAGTTATTTAATCTTTCCGCTTGTACTTAAAGCACCTGAGTTTTATAGGAAAGAAGATTTTGATATGTTATTGACCATCTTTTACAGTTAAGACACTATTTTAATTAAATAGTTTTTTTGCGCATTAAGATTCATAGATCATGAGAACCTACTTTTCTTTGTCTCATAATAAAATACTATTATGTACCACAAATGTTCTTGCAAACTTGTATTATGCTGCACTTGTTGTCACATTGCTTCTAGTTCTGGATGCTCTCACTTAAAATATAAATATGTATACCATGAGATCATGAAGTTTGCCTCTGCAGATCATTGTTTTCTAATTCTTTCATCTTCCATTGCTCCTGTTTGCAGCAAAGAACTTTGGAGTTACAGAATTTATCAACCCAAAAGATCATGAGAAACCAATCCAACAGGTCATAATTGACGTTACAGATGGTGGCGTGGATTACAGTTTTGAATGCATTGGAAATGTTTCTGTTATGAGGGCTGCACTGGAATGCTGCCACAAGGTAAGCTACAGTTGCGGTTTGTGTTTAAAATATGTTTTATGAACTCTCTCGACTGTCGCATATTGATAATAAACCTCACATATTGATCTGCAATGTTTCCTATAAATACTTTATCCAAACAGTTCTCAATCTTGACCTGGCAGTTGGTACTGTCATCAAATATCTAATTGAGCTGAAAGGTAAATGAATGGCATTACATTCTAATATGGCGCTACCTTTTCTTTTAGGGAAACATGGTATATCCATTTTGAAGTTATTTTTTCATGTTCTCATTTATAAGTCTTATGTTGGTTCTTTTTTTTTCATCTAATCTAGAAGTAAAATATCTTGTCTCGATTGATTTATTTTTTGCGATCATACCTGTAGGGCTGGGGAACATCGGTCATAGTTGGTGTAGCTGCGTCTGGACAGGAGATCTCTACACGGCCATTCCAGCTTGTCACTGGTCGTGTCTGGAAGGGAACAGCTTTCGGTGGCTTCAAGAGCCGAACCCAGGTTCCATGGCTTGTTGAGAAGTACTTGAACAAGGTATCACGCTCTCTTGAACATATAAAAATAAGGAGATAGCATGCTGAGGATTTCTCCGTCCCTACAAAATTTCCTTATCATCAACAGGAAATCAAGGTGGACGAGTACATTACTCACAGCATGAACCTGACTGATATTAACAAGGCGTTCCACCTGCTGCATGAAGGCGGCTGCCTGCGCTGTGTGCTGACGGTGGAACACTGAAGTTACTACTTTGTGATTCATGTTAAACCATAATGCACATCTACCTATCTGTGGGACTTGAACTCTTGTGCCCCATTTGTCCCAGAAACTCTGAACACAAAGCGCTGCTGTAATAACAACACTACATGTTGCAAGGTTGGAGATAATTACTGCAGGAACTCTTTAGTTTGTTCTAGTTCCTGTCTTGTGTCACTTCTGGGTTTCAAACGTGCGTTTACTTTATTGTATGGTAAAATTCCATGCTATTTTTAACTAAACTGTAATGTAACGTCGCATTTTTTTGAGTTCAAGCCATACGGGGCACCGTAAAACCCAGGATAACCAAAGACTAGAAAATATAATAGGTGCTTAATCTAGAATTTTACTAGTCGATTTAGTCGGTAATTGCAGTATGGCAAAGGAAAGAGTAAGCACGACGCGCATTTTTTCTTAATTATTTGACTGTCCTTTTCAACGGCTCAACTTCAATTTGCACACTGTTTCTCCAAAAATTTCAAGTCAAGGTCAAAGTCAAAGTTTAGTTCCAGCAAACAAACATACTAACATACGTCTCCACAATCACTTCCCCAGAATAAAAGCTACAATATCAACAGCATTTTCCTTTCAAACAAAAATCAACAGCATTTGGTAGCTTGCCTATCTGGAAGAGTACATAACGTTGTGATGCTGAAAAATGGCGGCCCGCGTTGGCGAGTTTCTGCGGCCACTGGTAATAACTACAAATATTGCGCTTAGAACCACCATGATAAGATCAAACTGAACATGAAATTCTGGTGTCAACAAAAATGTTCTTCGTATCTCAGCTCAGTTTCGCAACTTCACGGATGGTCCATTTATTACTTCTCCCCAACTTGAACGCTTTTGCCTGCAAATGATAATTTTCAAAATTAAATCACTGCAAGCAAGTTATACCAAAAGGCAGGAAAAATATTGGCAGCTACATAACCATGCAAGGGCTTCTTTATGAATAAACCAACAAGAGTTAGACTGCACCAGACCTACTCCTGGGGGGGACTGGGATCCTGAATTCCTGATGCGGTCAGTGCCTTCCTCGCCGACATGAGGGCATTGACTGCATGAAGTTGGAGGATCCTGGCCCTCGTGGCAGATGCTTACAAACCTTTTCACGAACATTATTCTAGCTCCTTAGGGCAGTGTCACAGACCACAGTAGACAATGTTGCGACCATTAATTTCAGATGCCTAAAACTCTACTAAGGTCTAAGGCTTAATCATGAAACCACAGAAAGCTAATATAATTGCACAACAATGCAAGCCAATGGATTTCAAGCTGTTCAGCTTATTGTTTGGCGAATATACTGCAGATAGTCCTATTTAATTCGATATCAGCTATGACAATTAAACAATTTATAGAGATAACTCTAGTGCATCATGGTATGGTTTTTGTAAGTGTGATTCATTGATGTTTAATCACTTGCCTTTCTGCAAAGGACATAAATTCGTCAAACTCACCACGCAAAAATTGTGGGTATGGCCTGTGTCAGTGTATTATAGGGCCAAATAGATTCTCTTGTACGGCTAGATGAATCTATTTCTAGCTCGTAAAACTCGCAATGTTAATGATATTGACAAACACTAAATGCAAGACATACTAATAGACATGGTCTGTGTTGTAACATGCAAGGAAAGAACTAAGAGAGCTGTACGTACTATATATATTTTGAGAATTACCTGTCCGAATCCACGGCTTTCTGTCGCCAGTAGAAGGCTTCTTCTTCATGTAGCAACTATTCCAATCGCCTCCATCCTGTGAATAGTAATCCATCGGGTACTCCCCTCCAAAATCTTTGCCGGCACAATCAGCACTATTGCAATTGCAATCTCCACAAGTTCCTGACCTTGAACACCACCCAGTGCCCCGTCCACTGCCAGACTCCCTGTTTCCTTTCTCCCACCACCCAGGAACATACCCCAATGCAACATCAAATTCAAATGTCGTCAGCATCGGCTTCTTGAATCCCTCCCCCCAATCAATCGACAACCGTGGGCAGGCAATCTGTACCCACGCATCCACTGAGTCCCCAAAGAGCTCCATCCTTGATGGTGACAGCTCCGACATGAGCACCACTGTGTACTCCAACCCTTTCTCCTCCAAATGTTCTACCACCCTGTCAAGAACCTTCAAGCTCCCCTGCCTCCCCAGGGTGCCAAGTATAACTCCCCAGCTCTTGGCATTCCTTGCTGCCAGCACTGCCTCCTTCCTCGCTAGCTTCATCCCGACATGGTCATATTCTTCCAGCACAAGTACACCAAGAAATGGGTCAAAACGATAGGCCTTCACCCCCGGGTTGGCAATCATGAATGCCTCTAGGTGGAACCGCCCGTCTGCGACGAACACCACCGCGCCCACCTCGTCTGACCTGCTGAGCTTAGGCGCGGTGCACCCTAGAATCTCGCCGGAGGAGAGCGGCTTCGCCTGTGGCACGACGATGTCGCGGTACCCCTGCCGCGTGAGCATCTCGCGCGCGGCGTGCACCGCGGAGATGAACTGCACGGTGCCGGCGATGGCTAGGCGGGGCGCGGCGGCGGGGTCGGGGAATGCGTTGCGCACGGCGTCGGCGAGGCGCTGGGCATCGACGCGGATCTCGACGAAGACGTAGAGCACGGGGAGGAGCGAGGAGGTGACGGGGACGAGGCAGGAGTGGCCGTAGTGGACGAGTATGTCGGCGGCGAGGGCCTTGGCGGGGCGGTCGGCGAGGCAGCACGCGCCGTAGGTGGGGTCTGCGAGGATGAGGACGTCGTTGGAGGGGTCCGGGGCGAGGAAGGGGGCGAGGAGGTGGGAGAGCGGGAGGGAGAAGAGGAGGAGCCCCTCGGGGAGCTGGAGCGCGGCGCGGCGGGCCGAGGAAGAGCGGATGCGGTGGGCGGTCTTGGGGAGCTCGAAGTTGTAGTTGGCGGGGAGGAGGGAGGTGGCGGCGGCGGCGAGCGTGGGGTCGTTGAGGATGGAGGCCGGGATCGGGGTGTGCACGAAGCGCTTGGGCGGGTTCTTCTTGCTGGCGCTCTGCGGCGCGACGGCCAGGGAGGCGGACGTGGAGGGCTCGCCGGCGTCCATGGCGGAGGGGGCGGCGGCGGCGGGTGGGAGAGGCGAGACGAGACCAGAAGAGGCAGGAGGGTTTCCTTGCGTACTTGCGTTTCGCGTTGAGCGCGCTGCAGCTTGCAGCCCAACCCAGCCTGCGAAAATGCTCGAAATGCCCAAGGCCCACAGACCACGTAGTATGGCCCAATAGTGTTCGATAAAGCGCGAAGAGGTTGGCCGTGGGCCAAATTCCGTTGGAATTTGGAAGACAAGAGATGGCGTGGGCCCCACCATCCAAACCCAAAAATAGTTTTCCAAAACAAAAGCAAAATGGAGCCTAGAACGAAAAAAAAAGAGGAAAATTACGCAGCCGTTTGGGAATGGCCACGGCCGTCCTCCGCCACCCACTTGGCGCCTCGCTTCTTCCCGCCGCCGCCGCCCCCCGCCCTTCCCGCTTCCATCTCCGGCGAAGTAGGTCCCCGTCTGCTGTCCTCGCCGTCTCTTCCGACTCCCCCAAACCCGCCACCTCGTCGTCCTCTTCCTCCACCGGCGGCGATAACCCCGACGACGAGCCTGTCCTTTCCAGACGCGGATCCTCTGACGTCGCCTTTTTAACTACAGGGGAGCAGTCAGCTTGTTTGAGGCTACAGGATGTCGATCGATCGGCTCATGGTTAGCTACTGTTGCCCACTTACACGCAAATCTAAGCGTTTTTCTCTCTTCTCCCCACTCACAAGGAAAGTCAGGGGATCTCCTTCCGTCCTTCCCTGCCTTCAGGAACACGCGGTACGCCACTCTAATGCCTTCAGGAACTCGCGGTAGCATAATCAGTGGTTTGGATTCAAATGCTGTTGCTTTGATTGGTACGATTGCTTGGCTCCCCCGCCCAAAATATTTGCTAGTATTACGCTTCATTTGATTAAAAATCTACTGTACAGCGTAATATGGATAGACAAGACCAGAACTCCAGAAGAGGCAGAGAGGGTTTAGCTTGCGTGGAGCGTGTTGCGGTGAGCCGGTGAGTGCGCTGCAGCTTGAAGGAATATAAGGGCAGCCCACCCCCAAGCCTGAGAAATGCTCTTACGGCCCACAGGCCACGTACTACGGCCCAATAATGTTCGAAAAAGCGCGAAGAGGTTGGCCGTGGGCCACACTTCACTGGGCCCTCTCGTCTCTTCGTGCCAAATTGCCAATTCCATGGCCATTATCCATCCAAATAAAAAAAGCTTCTTGAAAAAGCTGCGGCCCCAGTCTTCTGTGTCTCCTCTCCATTCGCCGGCCAAAAGTGCAAAAGGGCGAGACCGATGGCGACGTGCTCTCGCCCAATCTTCGCCGCCGCTTGCTCGCCATCGCCGGCCGTGACTCACCGAGGGAGCGCTCCTCCCCTCCGCCTTCACGCCGTACGTATCGACCCCCTGCACCCATAGCTCTTGCTCCACACGATCGCGCACCAATTCTTCGCTTCCAAGCACCAATTCTTCGCTTCCAAGCGGGCTGCTTGGCTGATGTTTCTGCTACAGTTCACTGCTTGCTTCGAATATTGGCTTGTCGCGTGTTCATGCTGCAGCTGCTATGGATACCTGCCAAATTACTCGACGACGAAATTTCTGATATGCTTGTTTTGCCAGCGGCTCGAATGTCATGTATGATGCATCTCCTCCACAACATAATTAAGTGAAGTGATCGCCATTTTTTTTTTTGTTTCAGCAAGAGGTAGCAGTTGTCTCCATATGGGGACCCCGTCGTCCCCGGCGAGCTGCAGCTTGCTGCTTTGCTCACATCAGGCTCTTCTGCAAGGCTGCGAGGAGGTCCCACGACGGTTTTCCGAATGGGCAATCCATCTCCGCATTGCTCCAGGCAATAAAGAGAACGATGTCTACCTACGCTTCCCTGCTGGTCACTTTGCGTGGTAATCTTGTTCGAAGCTGTAAGTCTATCAATGGAATATGGCTGGGCGGGGCATCCAAGCACTTCATGTGCATTGGCTTTGGCCGTGTGGTTTTAGGGATGGTTCTTGTCATGTCCATCTCAGCAGCCACCTATACAGCACCTTCATGTAAGCTTTCAACGTTGGTACAACAACTTGCAGCTTTGGTCTTGCTCCTTATGTACTGCTTCTATTGACACCTACGTCTAACATTTGTTGTTCCAAAATCCAAGCATCGGCACTCACAGAGGAGAATTTGCTTTTCCTAGAGGCTTGGCGTGCAGTTGATCGTGCATATTATGACAAATCATTCAACGGACAAAGTTGGTTCAGATACCGTGAAAATGCTCTTCGCAATGAACCCATGAATACACGGGAAGAGACATGTATGATTTCTGGAATTGCCTTTTTTTCCCCTTAATTATACAGTATGCATGCCTGCCAAATTCCAGTAGCATATCTGTTGCAAGATTACTTTTATGTAAAGCTGTAGTTTACTTTGATGCATCATTGTGGCAATTGGCAGGTATGACTGTGCATTAAGTTAAATAGTAGTGAGATAATGAGTTCACATTAAATACATTTACCAAAGGTTGAAAAAATAGTTTTTGTCTAAACGCAACCATCCTTTCATAGTGCCCCCACACTTTTCTATCACAGATTGATATTACAAGGTGGCTATTTTGGTAGAGCTAAAATTCAGGACTGCAAACATAAATACCTTTTAGTCAGTGTTGTAAGATGGTAATCTAGTATTATTGGGTATTCGGGTGCTAAGTCTTTAGTCATTGGTGTAAAGATGATATTACAAAGTGGTTATCAATATGTATAAATATGTTAATCGAGTATGGTCGGCTGCTAAGTCTTTTTAGTTTCCACATTTCTTTCACTACTGCTTTATTTCTGTTTTGGCTAGGATCTGTGCAGGGACTCTCATCGACCTGGTCCGGGTCACATGTAGTAAAAACTTTTTTTTTTTAAAAAAAAATGCATGTTGTTCTCCTGCGTATTCTCGTGAAACTTGAGTCTTTTTTGTTGGGTTTAGGCTCTCAAATCACTCAGGTATGCACTAATTCCTCTCCTCTCGTCTCACTGTGGTGTGCTGATCATCAGCCAAAGCGCTGAGATCAAGCACATGAACACGGCAGAAAAACACAGAAAACAGAGGCAATTTGGTGCTGTAACTGACAGCGTTTTCTGACTCTATTGCTTGGTATATAAAAGACACAAAACGACCCACTAAGCCACTCGCGTCATGTGCCATCCCACATAACATGGCATGTGTGCCACTCACCCCACTACCTGCTAAAAACCCGCTCTTGACTGGACTGAGCAGAACTGAGCTGAAGCTAACTAACTCTAACTAACTGAAACCAAACTGACTGCAACTAATACCGTAATAACTTCGTATAGCATACATTATACGAAGTTATACGAGTTCTTCGTCCATCTCCTGCGTATTCTCGTGAAACTTGAGTCTTTTTAATGTTAGAAGGTCTAATGACATAGCCCATATGATCAATTCGCTTAACCAAGGCTTTATCTCAGATGCTGCAATAAAGAAAATGCTTTCAACATTGGACGACCCATTCACTCGTTTCTTGGAACCTGAAAAATTCAAGAGTTTGCGGGTATGGAATTCAGTTCTTGATATGCATAGAAACCACAGCCACATTTATACTACTTTGTAATGCATTGTTATATTTTCTGAAGGAAGTCTGGCACGCAAGGTGCGCTCACAGGTGTAGGTCTGTCAATTGGGTACCCAATGGCGCTTAACGGATCACCTACAGGACTTGCTGTCATGTCAGCAACACCAGGAGGCCCTGCGGAAAAGGCTGGTATTCTTCCTGGAGACGTTATTTTGGCAATTGACAACAAAAGCACAGAAGACATGGATATATACGATGCAGCAGAACGCTTACAGTAAGACCAATTAGTAACTATTTACAAATTACGACTTCTGAATCATGGTTAGTGGCTAAATTGTCATGACAGAAATAGGATGAAATTGTCTTAGTTTTCCCACTGTTTGTTGCTTTTCAGTATCTGCTTGAATGTTCATACTTAAATATTTTGGAAGTTTAGATTCTTCCGTTGAATCTTTGCTAGGGGCCCTGAAGGAAGCTCGGTAGATTTGGCTATTCGTAGTGCGGCTAATACCAGGCATGTCGTCCTGAAGTAAGTTTGTGGGTGTGATCCCTCTGTAATATCTTCCCTTGCTTATTTTGTGACATCATGCCCAAAAGATGCCAACAAATAGATGAGGCATCCATAAAACATAATAACCAATCCATCAGACATTTGTGTATCAGAGAACGCTTTACTAGACTACAAAATGGATAAACTGTTAGCTGAATGCATTTACTAATAGGTTCAACATCTGCCAAGGACAGGCTGCGAGGTGTTAATCGTCTACAGCATTTAGATGTTAAACCTAGACACCCAGACCCAGTGTGACTCAATCACATGGATGATGAATCAACCGCAACCAGAGCTAGGCGAACTGTATGGACATTGATGATAGATCAATCGCAGCCAGAGCTAGGCGAACTCTATGGACATTGGTAGTATGCAAGTGATTGAGTGTTTTAAAAAAAATTTAAAAAAAATAAGTAAACGGTAAACTAAATGGTGCATGATTACAGACAGCAACAATAGCTATTCGTCAATCCAATCATGATGTTCGATGAATGGTTTGCAAACATATCCAAACCACCGGAACAAACTTTTGGTAAAAATAGGACCGAGCATATCTTCCGCACACTAATCATTTCTGAAACAAACTTTTAGTAAGATTAGGAGCATATCCTACGCACGTTAATCGTTTCCGATCACTGCATTGCTCAGAGGGACAGGGAGGGAGATCTTACACGGGCGATGACGACGCTTCCCGGCTGCGGCACAGCTGCATGGGCCTTGTGCCCGACCACCTCCACCGTAGACCTCTGCAAACGAATCAGACTAGCTCTTCATACACACCATCAGAAGCAGCAGCTTGGACCAGGGGAAATTCCGAAACCCTAGCTACGCATACATGGTCGGAGGAGCCGGGAGTGGGAGGCACGAAGCGGCGGCGGCCGGTGACCGACGCGCGGACAGAGCGGCCTTCAGCGTAGGCGCCGCGTCCAGCTACGAGAGATGAAAGATTTCCGAGGAGCTCCCCCGGTGTGACCACCTCGCCGCCGCCGTCGTGCTCCATCGCGGTGGCGGCCATTGGTGTTTGGGGTTGGGACTTGGGAAGGAGAAGCGGGGGAGGTGGGTCTCGCCTTTCGCACTCGTGGGCTTACATACACATTGGTCTGAGGCCGATGGGCCACATAGCCCAAAGGCTTCAATGCTTTCTTTTTCCTCTTTTGGGCCACTAACTCTTGACTTCGTCCTGTTTTGAATTTTTTTATTTTATAGTTTTTTTTATTAATTTTATAAAAAATATCGTTTTTTTTTCAAATGTAGACGCCCGTCGCCCTAGCCAGAGCAATCGTCCGAGCCATAGGCGAGGGGTGCCCCGGCCGTTAGCGTCGCTAGGTTGGGATGAGGGGTGCCCAAGTTAGGGCTTAAATAAGCCAAGCGATTGCTCGAGGAGGGGGACGGCTATCGCCAATGTGCTACCCCTTAACGGTCGGCAGCAACGCTATCGGTCGAGCTGCCCGTCATCCATAGCTTGGGCGTCTAGATTTACCCAAAAAAAAGAAAGAAAGAGACAAACATATACTTTGAATAAAATAAATACAAAATACAAAAGGATACTCCTGTTCGTAATAACTTCGTATAGCATACATTATACGAAGTTATACGAACAAAAGCACAGAAGACATGGATATATACGATGCAGCAGAACGCTTACAGTAAGACCAATTAGTAACTATTTACAAATTACGACATACGAATCATGGTTGGTGGCTAAATTGTCATGACAGAAATAGGATGAAATTGTCTTAGTTTTCCCACTGTTTGTTGCTTTTCAGTATCTGCTTGAATGTTCATACTTAAATATTTTGGAAGTTTAGATTCTTCCGTTGAATCTTTGCTAGGGGCCCTGAAGGAAGCTCGGTAGATTTGGCTATTCGTAGTGCGGCTAATACCAGGCATGTCGTCCTGAAGTAAGTTTGTGGGTGTGATCCCTCTTTAGTTCTTCTGATATCCGAATATAATTTGTACACTGAAAAGCAATCGCCATTCATTCCATCCTCTGTGATTTATTCCAGGAGACAGACAGTCACTCTAAACCCAGTAAGGTCCAGGATGTGCGAGATTCCAGGTGCAAAAGACAGCTCAAAGATTGGTTACATCAAATTGACAACTTTTAACCAAAATGCTGCAGGTTTGCGACTTTCATATGATTGTCTTGTCTTTCTGTAGCATCCTTGTTCTTCCGGCATTAAGTCCCGCTTATCCTATTGATCGTTTACTCTCCCAGGATCTGTTAAGAAAGCCATTAAGACATTAAGAGACAATGAGGTGAAGTCCTTTGTTTTGGATCTGCGGAACAACAGGTTTGGGTCTGCAGAAACTGGTTATTTTCAAAAATAAATTATTGAAATCTGAACATGTTTCTATTTCATTCAGTGGTGGCCTTTTTCCAGAAGGAATTGAAATCGCCAAGATTTGGTAAGCTTGTTTTCATCATATTTAATGCATGAATTATGAGTTCTGTGTGTGTGTATCCCGGTGGTGGTTCCTGTGCACCTAAAAAAAATCATGAATACTATAGTTGACATCCTAAAAACCTGGAGCTTCTTTCTGTAGCCTTTGTGTGGTTTGTCATTTGTGTGTCTCATACTATCTAGCAACTTGTGGGCTGAACAGCTTTCTTACAGCATTTTTTCCTCAAACTAGTATATAAGTTGAATAAAATTGTTCCATATATTGCTCTTGCTTTGTCAGGATGGACAAGGGTGTTATTGTGTATATATGTGATAGCCGGGGTGTCCGTGACATATATGAGGCAGATGGAGCTAATACGATTGCAGCATCAGAGCCTCTGGTTGTGCTGGTATGACCTGTTGTTGCGAAGATTGACAATAAAACATAGAGCTCACTGAATTTACCTCAGTTTTTTTCCCCTTAAACATCGTGCTATCTAGGTTCTAGAGGATGTTTCGTGCCGATCGTGATTAACGATGAGTACATGTAGTTGCGTGCACATCATAAGATGCCAACCTTCTGAACTTGTTGCTAGGTAAATAAAGGGACAGCAAGTGCAAGTGAGATCCTTGCTGGAGCACTGAAAGATAATAAGAGGGCGGTGGTATATGGAGAGCCAACCTACGGGAAAGGGTGCTGTTCTGCATCTCTCACACCCCTGGCCCGATCTGATCATGTTTGGTGTCTCACTCTACTCACCTGCCAACTCTCAGGAAGATCCAGTCAGTGTTCGCGCTGTCTGATGGCTCGGGATTAGCTGTGACAGTAGCACGCTATGAAACCCCAGCGCATACCGACATTGACAAGGTAAAGCCGTGAGCAATAGCCATTAGCCATGGCCATTTTCTAGATTTCAAGACTGTTCCAAGTGATGCATTATTATTGTTGTTGCTTGCTTGCTTGCTAGGTTGGTGTGATCCCAGACCGCCCACTGCCGGCGTCGTTCCCTACGGATGAAGACGGCTTCTGCTGCTGTCTCAGGGATTCGGCTTCTCCTTGCAATCTTGACGCTGCGCAGCTGTTCGCCAGATCGTGAATCACCTCGTGCCTTCTGGCCTCCTGCCAATCATATGTCAGTTTTGGTTCGCATCGATCATCGATGATTCGTTTGTTTACGATTTTTTAAAAAAAATCTAGGGTCCAATTTTATCTTGTGCATAGAAATCACTCCGCACGTACGTGCTAATGTAAAATCCATGTGCAGCGGAAACAATTCTTGGTCACCAGGCCGCGCTTTGCATTGCCCAGCCCAGCTGACGACTCTGATTTCTGACTTGCTCCTAGCCAAAGGGCACAACATAAGCCCGCATCGTTGGTCAGGCACAACCCACAAGAGCAAACCAAAGCGTGGATCTTATGTGAGCCAAACACAACGGTAACGTCACAAACACACCAAGCAAACGATTTACTAAAACCGAAAACAAAAAATCATGATGAACTATCGCCTGCTCAAATTTCTGCTACATGTCTGAAGTTAATGAGCTCCATCCGGCGGCAACAATGTGAGCATTCCTCGTTAAGTTGGTGTGATCAGCGTATTTGTATACACTACCACGAACCTGTACGGGCACAATTAAGGAAACTCGTTCAAAAATATCCAGGAGCTTTCAATCACCATAGGGGATGGCCAAATTTTTCCACACCTGAAACGTTTACCTTTTCAGTCTGGAGATGTTAATAAAATTATTCCACTTTTGCAACTTTCCTTTGCTCAACTTGGCCAGTCAATTCACATTGCATCTCAGTCCAACTAATTGGCACCAGTGTACCACCTGATCGACAGAAGGACGCAACATTAATACAACTTCTATTAATATCATACGGTTGGAGGAACAGCATAGTGCACAAACAAATGGCATGATGCATCCCGTCCTTGTATCATAGAATGTTGAGTGAATTGGCAGACGAAACATACCGGCTATACTTTGTGCAGAAACAACTCCAAGTTCATTCTTTGCCGTGGAAAGATAATATGCCCTTGCATCACCAAGAGAGAGCTTTAAAGATTTTTAAGGATTGCAAGCTTAAGGATTGCAAGCTAGTAAAAGGATATCAAGTACTCTTAAGTATTCACATGATTGGAACCCATAGCAAAATAATCAAATGAGAAGAAAAAATACAGTGACAGTAAGCTGAAGACGCACGAGATCAAAAAAACAACCGAGCAATCAATTTAGGTATTAAAAGCGCAAAATGAAGGTTAGTTGTGCTAGGGGTCCATGAAGGATACAACCAGAGCTCTAACAATGTCGCCTGGTCGATACGACTGGTACATGTCCACCTTGTCAATTTCAGTTGCACGAACATCTTGTTGCCTGCAAACAGAAGAGCATGGCATGAAGGAACTTTAATCTGACAATCTGTCGAAGGAGAAAGGATGGATGAAAGCATCTGACCATACATACATTTTGGCAGTTAACTCAAATAAATTGCAATAAAAGAAATCCAGAAAAAGACGAAAATGGCAGCATCATATTTCAAGTTCATGAAGAAGGCCTTCTACCTTATCATGCCAGTGAACTTTTCCTTGACAGCCTTTGAGTCAACACACATTATGTCTGCAGAAGCCATCCTAGCCATAACCTTCGTTACCTGCAAGAAGTCAGCACTTCCACCATAAAAACAAGGACATGCACATATCTTAGCTAAACACTGCAACAAACAGTTGACCAATAACACTAACCAGAATAACATGTTTTCTCATGTTAAAATTACGGCAGTAAGAAACAGATGCCATAGAAAACATTCTAGATTACTCCATTGTGTAATATCTTCCCTTGCTTATTTTGTGACATCATGCCCAAAAGATGCCAACAAATAGATGAGGCATCCATAAAACATAATAACCAATCCATCAGACATTTGTGTATCAGAGAACGCTTTACTAGACTACAAAATGGATAAACTGTTAGCTGAATGCATTTACTAATAGGTTCAACATCTGCCAAGGACAGGCTGCGAGGTGTTAATCGTCTACAGCATTTAGATGTTAAACCTAGACACCCAGACCCAGTGTGACTCAATCACATGGATGATGAATCAACCGCAACCAGAGCTAGGCGAACTGTATGGACATTGATGATAGATCAATCGCAGCCAGAGCTAGGCGAACTCTATGGACATTGGTAGTATGCAAGTGATTGAGTGTTTTAAAAAAAATTTAAAAAAAATAAGTAAACGGTAAACTAAATGGTGCATGATTACAGACAGCAACAATAGCTATTCGTCAATCCAATCATGATGTTCGATGAATGGTTTGCAAACATATCCAAACCACCGGAACAAACTTTTGGTAAAAATAGGACCGAGCATATCTTCCGCACACTAATCATTTCTGAAACAAACTTTTGGTAAGATTAGGAGCATATCCTCCGCACATTAATCGTTTCCGATCACTGCATTGCTCAGAGGGACAGGGAGGGAGATCTTACACGGGCGATGACGACGCTTCCCGGCTGCGGCACAGCTGCATGGGCCTTGTGCCCGACCACCTCCACCGTAGACCTCTGCAAACGAATCAGACTAGCTCTTCATACACACCATCAGAAGCAGCAGCTTGGACCAGGGGAAATTCCGAAACCCTAGCTACGCATACCTGGTCGGAGGAGCCGGGAGTGGGAGGCACGAAGCGGCGGCGGCCGGTGACCGACGCGCGGACAGAGCGGCCTTCAGCGTAGGCGCCGCGTCCAGCTACGAGAGATGAAAGATTTCCGAGGAGCTCCCCCGGTGTGACCACCTCGCCGCCGCCGTCGTGCTCCATCGCGGTGGCGGCCATTGGTGTTTGGGGTTGGGACTTGGGAAGGAGAAGCGGGGGAGGTGGGTCTCGCCTTTCGCACTCGTGGGCTTACATACACATTGGTCTGAGGCCGATGGGCCACAAAGCCCAAAGGCTTCAATGCTTTCTTTTTCCTCTTTTGGGCCACTAGCTCTTGACTTCGTCCTGTTTTAATTTTTTTATTTTACAGTTTTTTTATTAATTTTATAAAAAAAATATATCTTTTTTTTATTAACAGGAGATCATTTATATTTGTTTTACCATTTGAGGGACCAAAATAACCCTATCCTAATGTTAAGAGCCCCAAATGGGCTTAGGCATAGTTCAAGATTTCTTTTTAATGTGTATCCTTCGACCTGACAAACGGCATTCGCGGATTCATTTGCATGCATGACAGCGTCAATCCATTACCCACACACCAAGACCAGCAAACAACTTTACCTTGGCTGGACTTTAGGCCCAGTTCTTTTCAGCTTAACAGCTTAACGACTTATCTACGTTTTTAAAAACACATATGCTTTGAGTTTTTCGAGTCCGTTTTTTTTTTTCTGTTTTGAAGGTGGATCCTAACACTTTAAAAAGCAAGTCAAACGAAATGTATCTGAATCTCAAGATTACCTTGAGAAGCTCTCGAAATTCAGTCATTTCAGCCGTTTAGCTGTTCAGATCAGCTCAAAAGAACAGGGCCTAATGCCAGCATGGAGATGAGGCCATGAGCCCACAACAAAGCAGCGAAGACAAGCTAGGTAAACCGGAGGGCGCAACAAACACAACAGACATGTACTTTTACCTCGCCAATGAGAGGGTGATCGCTTCAACAATTGCTAACAATCCAGTACATCAACATGATGCACAGAACTTCTGGCAAGAAATTTTCCTACCCAGATTACACGAATCAGATGCATGAGGAACGAACCACAATGTGCAAAATTAGGGAGCATCTGCCAGTCCCCATCCTCATTGCTTCTGGGGAAGCAGAAGGGAAATGAAAACATCTATACTGATGGCACCACACCTGAGGGTCACCGGGATTGCTGGAAAACTGTACACTAACCAGAGGCAAGTATCAACGAGAGGTATAAGACATTCCCCCAGCCTCAATCCCAAGTCAACTGAAGCTAACAGCCTAACACTAGTTTATTGATCAATGGTGAGGCAGCTGCCCATGCTCACTTATGCTGCCCCTTGACAAATAAAATGAGGCAAGCTTCTTCTTCTTCGTTCGCAAGGGACCTGATCTGTTTTGCAGGGCTGGTGATCGTGCTTGAGCGCCCATTGACACTGCCAAGCGATGATCATACCCATGCCTTTCTTCTATTCGCCCAGAGCTGTACTCCATGTTTATAAACGGTGAGGACTTCCGGTAGTCTGTACACCAAGAAGCCCCATTATTCCACCAGCTATCGCTGCCGCTACCACTATAAAGGGCCAGGCCACGTTGGTACCCATCATCTGGGTCACACGATGAATCCTTATGGCTGTAAGAATCATCACAGGCCTCCTCCGCATCATTGTAAATAAGCTTTAATGCCTGCACGACTTCACCCATGAATGGCCTATGCGACGGATCAGTGTGCACGCACACCGAAGCGATTGATGCCACTTTAGCTACATTGTCAAAGTTGAAATTGCCATTCAGGAAAGGGTCAATCAGCCCCTCCAAGCCCTCCTTGTGGCATAGCAGAGGACGTGCCCAAGTCACAAGGTTCTCAGGATCCTTGGTATCAGACATGCATACAGGCTTCCTTCCAGATAAAAGCTCCAGTAAGACCACCCCATAACTGTAGACGTCACTCTTGACAAGAAGATGTCCTGTCATGGCATACTCTGGAGCAACATAACTGCACGATAACAAAGGATGACAGGATAACTAAAATGGAATCAAGTGAAAGCAAGCTACGACAGAGCATATTTATGATAAACATAAGTTGTTTTGCCTAAAAAATGTTATTTATCAATAACTCTGCCACGCATTATTATTGTTTGATACAAAATGATATGAGCAGCTATACTAGAAATTAATGAATAAAATTATGTAGCCTATATTTGTCTTCCAATTACGACGTAGAGAAATGTGTCTACGAAGCAAATTAGTATAAACAAAAAAACAGTCATCTGAACTGATCATGATTTCAACTAATACGTGAGTATGTGCATATATAACGATGGCTATTGACATCATCATAATGGACGGACAAAAGCAATGTGAGCTTACCCGAAAGTACCCATGACCCTAGTAGAAATAGGAAGAGTCCCGTTGGTTGCTTCCCTTGCCAAACCAAAATCAGTAACCTTGGGTGTGAAATCTTCCTCCAACAGTATATTGCTGGCCTTGAAGTCGCGATGTATAACATGAGGGTTTGAATCTTCGTGTAGGTACGCTAGGCCTCTAGCAGCACCCAGCGCGATTTTCATCCGAACATCCCAGTTCAGCAAGCCCTTAGCCTTGTCAGCACCTAGACATTAATAAAGACTGAGATCAACCCATCGAATCCTTCTTAGTACACAAATTTCTAAACCTAGATCAGATGTGGTAGAGGTAAGTATGGAATCAATTTTTGCCTGCAAGGCACAGTGCAGTGTTTGCCTTGAGCCACATCATTGGAGGAATGCAGGTATTAAGAGTGCAAGTGCAGTTGATCCTGTGCATTGATGTGTTTCCTTGGCCCAAAAAACATTACTAATTTCAAAGTCCATCAATTAGTTTGCTCTTAAAAGAAGTCCTTTAATTAGAATGGCAGTTGATCCTGCCAGTCCATGCTTGGACAAAAGCAATCATTGGATCAACATCATCTAGTTAATTTATTAGGAGAGACGTGATTAAATCTGTCCATTTCTGTTGATGATGACATGGTTTTAATGGTTATCAAGCATAGCTTAAAATAATTAATATTTACTGCATACCATGAAGATGGGATTCAACACTTCCATTGCGTATAAGCTCATAAACAAGACATCTTTTGTTTCGCTCGATGCAAATGCCAATCAGTTTGACAAGATTACGATGGTGTAGTCGACTGAGCATTTCCACCTCCGCAATGAACTCACGATCACCACTCCTGTCCTGTCTTGTGAGCAGTTTAACAGCAATATCACTTCCATCATTCACGATCCCATGATAGACTCGTCCAAACCCTCCTTCACCCAAAACTCTTTTTGAACTGAAACCATCAGTGGCCTTTTCAAGCTGTGCTAGCGAAAATTTCTTTACTGATGTTGTGCAAGTAGCTACTGTTGAGAACATTGATGCCGATGGGGAGCTCACCATGCTAGGCGATAAAGTTGATCTGTCACCTGTATCACGAATTGAGTTGTTAGCATATCTATAGTATTTAAGAAAAATAAGTCTACTGGAAGGAGCTAAATTGGTGAACAAGCCAAAAGGACCAAGTTTAAGTGAAGCAAAAGGCAACAAATATAGAGAGACTTGGAAGACTGTCATTGGGTGTTTCTCAATATCTACCACAAGCAGCTTATATGTACTCATACATGATACCCACCAGAATGTGTGGAGTCAAACTTTTAAAACTTTCACTAGCATACATAAAGGTATGCATGTGGACCTACATGCAGCTCATAGCATATGTGCAGTAAATCATGCTCTGGACTAGTGCACAGTATATGAGCAGTTATTGATGCTCTAGACTAAAACTTTCTACCATTTTAGGAAGTTGGGCCTTTATAGGCCTTAAAAAAGATTGAAGTGCCAGTTGTGCTGCTCATAACCTCTGCCCAGACTCATGCAGATTTGCATAAAGCGTAACTCTGGTTTCCAACCTATAAGTGGCAACAGAATAACTCGTGGTAGAAAAATAAAAATACTATTCAAACGTTAGCATCTCAACTTTTGTTTCTCTCAGCCACTCTGAAAAGGTGCACAATTGCAAAGTGATGTGGTATACAGGTAACAAAAGTTCTTTCAGGTTTTCTCTAAAAAAAGTTATTTCAGGTTTAACCATAAATATCTACATTGACCATAAGAAAATGATATTGATAGATTTGCTGTCAAAAGTATTGGCATAACATATTGTTAGATCTTTTTGCTAACATATATCTGTGAACTGTGGAAAATCAGAAGCTTTGTACGGCCAATGGGTGCAGTTAGTAAATTGATCTAGCATGGAAATACTTGAAATATCATTTATGCGCACAATAAGGAATGCCATTCAAGTATAAAAGTCTCCAGCAGCGCCAAGCAGATTTAAATTATAGAAACTTACTAGGCATAAATAAATAAAAGCAAGAAATGATAGTAAAATACACTCATTAACTACAAAATGAGACCACAGTACTGTACCATGTCTTTTGTTTGCTGCTGGGGTGGTTGCAGGGCTCACAGCCTCATGAAGATTTTTAAGCTTCACCCATTTTACAACTAAAAAAAGCAGCCCAATGCATGCAGCAATAAGTGTGAGAGAAGACCCTGAAACTATCACGATGATCCAACGATCTAATTTTTTGCTCTTCTGAGGGTGCACAATTGCGGTTATAGGATCTTCTCCGGTAGAACCTGATTCATGAGATGACTCGGACTGAGATGGTGGCGGGGACTGCAGCCCTGCAGTTACAACATTTCACAACTGAAGCACAGGTCTAAGTGAATAATCTCAGAAGCAAATGTTCCGTGCATAGGTTTTTACCTGGATAGGTGATATTTTGAACTTTATAATCTCCAAAAATAGATGAATTTATCTGAATCTTCTTATTCCAGAACCTATCGGATATTAGGGAGGCAGTGTAGCTATCAAACATTTCTCTTAGTGGCACCAAATAAATGGTCACCCTTGTCTTTTGGTCATCCTGGATACTTGCAATTGCAGCCATAATCTTCACTTGGCTTTGTTTTAGAAACGTGCCAGCCGCAACTTCAACTTCTAATTCCGCTATGCGCATGAATAGCAAATACGGAGGTACATCAAGATCAACGATTACACTAAGAGGCAGCACACAACCACAGGGAGAACCAATAGGTGTTGTAGTCATTGGCTCAGTGCAAACAAAGGTAGAGCAACCTGCTGAAGACATAATGAACTATTAAATTACAAAAAAACCAAGAAACTCACGAGCTTATATTTAGCCTAAAGTATCCACATCTAGATAACAACACTATTAAAAAGAATGGTCTGCAGAAGTATGAAAAATATTTTAGAAAATGTAGAAGTGATACAAAGATGAGTGACAAGATTGAAGCATGAAATTGCAAACAAAAGTTGCTAACCTTGGGGCGGGGGAGATGGGGATGGTGAATGGGCCAGATGCGATCCTCTATGGTGCTTGTGTGAAGAATGGTGTGTGGCAATGCCTGAAAGAATAATCAGGCATTAAAAAGCTGATGGAAACGTTATAAAGCCACGCCTTTCGGTACTGAAGTTGTCGCAGTTAACATACCAGGAGATTCTGGGGACGATGTCCTTGGAGAAAATGCTGGGGAAATTTGAGGTCCACTCACGCTTGCCTCAGGGGAATTTGATGGGTGTGGTGCTGGACTAGGTGGTATGGCTGCTGGAGAATCGAGGGGTTAGATTTACATTTAAGGTAAAAAATTGCAGAAGCTGATGGGAGGGAAATTTCTACCAATCATATGGCTAGCATCATGGTGACATTAACGAAATTATGTACTTTCACATGGTTACTTCATGCAGGCTCATGCACATGTGTAATTGAGATATAATTTGAAAGCTTGCGCGCTATTCTAGTTTTGAGATTTTATGCACTGCTCATGGGCCATGGCTAAATATATCAGACAGATAGCTCGCCTCCACGGTCTTCCATGCCCTACAAGTGCAAACTAAGTTCTCTTTAGGGAGCAACAAAGTGCAGTATCCAGCATGCGCTCCCGAGATCGGCTGCACTACAACAGGCCATACATGAAATGAGAAAAGAAACACTCAAATCACAAAACGTCTAGCATTCCATAGCAATCTTTGCATCCACCAATTCCATGCGCCCTGACCCTGAGTGGCCAGGTCTGTAGGACAGGAAGCAAGCAGCACCCATCTGCCCGGAGCATGAACACAACCACGGCACCACTTGAGATGACAATGCGTGGCTAAACAAATCTCCAGCCCTGGCTCCGGAGCATAGTGACTGGGCATCGTGTCGCTCTCTCCAATTTCTCACGGGGGCAGGCTTGCTAGTGGGATCCCAACCACGACAAACTCATCGACCGACACCACGGTAGATCCTCCACTAGGCAAAACCACCAATCACGCCGCAATCTCCCCCCAGAAGCGCGAATTCCGCAAGCCGCCACGAAAACCGCGCGCCCGAGGCCGACACAAGCGAGCACAGGGCGCCGCCGATTTGAAGCGCCCGGGCCGTGACAGCGACGGCGCAGCTCGAAGCTCCCAAGCTTAGATTCCCACCCAGAATGCAGCACCGACGGGGCGACGCCCGCGCCTCCGAAACCCAGCCGGAAGCACGCAAGCCATCCACCAAGCTCGCCCGCCGCCCTACAGGCAGGCCGAGAAGCAATGGCAGGAGCAAGCGGCGAGGCGAGAGCGAGAGGAAGAGGGAGCAAGCAGGCGAGGCGTACCGATGCCACCACCGTCGAGCGCGTGGCCCGCGCGGAGGAGGAGGAGAAGGAGGAGGAAGAAGAGGAAGAAGACGCCCCCGGCGGCCATGCTACACCATTGGCGGGGCGGCGGATCTGGAAGGGGGGTGCGCGCGGCGGCGATGGCGATGGGGGCAGGGGATGGATGTGTGGGGGGAGGAAGGCAATAAATTGGTGTGCTCGCGTTGGTATGGTTTGGTGTGGTGGTTTATGATTAATTTGGAGTGGAATTAATGTGCTGCTCTGCTTGCTCAATGCTGCTAATCCGCGTCCGCATCCTGCTGTTGCTTTGCTTTGCCTTTTGCGCTCGAATGAATCCTCCTTGGCGGCGGCGGCGGCGGCGGCGGCGGCCGACGAGGAGAGGGGAGGAGGCGCGCGAGGTTGAGGTGGGAGGGAGGTGGGCCCATCGGCACCGGTGGCCGCGGCCTGTGCTTTCGCAGCTCTGCTCTGCCGCTCGCTGCCTAGTGCCTAGTACAGGCTACAGTTGCTCGCTGTGGTGAATCCTCTGCAGTTCTGTCACTGTATGTGGGGCCACAGGGTGGTGGGTCCCACATGGGCCCACAAGTCAGTCGCACACTGCCCTCTGCAGTACTGCAGAGGAGACGGAGATCAAACGCGCTTGCTTTCGATTTTTTTTTTTTGCTTTTACCGAGGAGAGAGAGAGAACCTCCGCTCCATATAATAATAATAGAACTTGTTACGAATTCTTTTCCTTTTGGTTCGTAAATGTTGTTGCTTTTTCATTGGAATTGTGTGTTTAATATATGTATGTTGCATGAAAGATTTGTAGATACCTGAACCTACATAAAAAACCTTGTCTTATGCTACCATCAGGTTTGAGATCTTACGCCTTGCCCCTCCGTTTATAAATATTACTGCCGACGATAACAAACGCCAACAAATTGCATGGATCTATTTCACACAAACATCCAACCTATAGAATGCAAGACTGGAGTTACAACAGGTTTATACATGAGACAACAGGAAAAAAAAGGGAGCAATTATTCTCCCAGATCGATTGCACTAAGAAAAATACTGAAATCCTCTCTGCATCTTTTAACCCAATCGATTGTAGTACGAGAAAAAAATAGCGACAAGAGGAGCTTCCAAGGCGGCAGCAGCAAGGGTTTTCGAGGGCCACGCCGGCGTCGATTCCAGGGCGGTGGCGGAGGCGGTGGCTTTCGAGGGCAGCATCGGCGGCTTTCAGGGGGCAGCGCCAAGGGCTTCGAAGGGAGATGCAGGGAGCTTCCTAGGCGCCGGCACCAAGGGTTTCCGTGGCTGCTCCATCGGCCTCCATGGGCACTGATGGATGGGGGAGGAAGTAGGGGTGGGCATAATAATACCGATACCGAAATACCGAACCGAACCGAACCGAATTCATCAAAAATTTCGGTATTTTCGGTATTCGGTACTAGGTGCGGTATCGATTGAGATGTTATTCGGTATTCGGTATTCGGTTCCATATGAAGTTCCTGAATACCGAACCTACCGATATACCGAATATATGTGCAGCCTACCGAGTCTCACTATCTCAGTCTCAGACAGACTTGCTCAGCTCGTCGGCCCAGTGCGTATGCAATATCCCGTCTCCCGCCGGTCATCCCACGTAAAGGCCCAGGCCTAGATAAACTCCAAACCAACAAACCCTAAACTCCCCATCCCCAATCCCCATCCTGGCACGCAGCCGCCGCTCGCCCGCTACATCTCTCGGTCTCTCCTCACGGTGCCACCTAGCTACACGCCCCTTAGCCGCTCCGCCTCCACGCCGCCGCTATGCCCCCGCTCCGCCTGACCGCCTCCATGCCGCCGCTCCGCCTCCTCGCCGCCTTGGACCTCGGTCGCGTGCGCGCTCTGCAGCGCGGTGGCGGGGGGCATGCGCGGAGGTGGCGAGCCAGGCCTGCGCGCCGGAGGGCGCCGTCTCTGGGTCCGTCCTCGCCGACACTTTCGTGCCCGCCATGGTCAGTGCCTCCGCGACCTCTTCCCCATCGATACCGAAATACCAAAACACCGAAACAGAATTATTTCGGTATTTCGGTTTCGGTAGGAGATTATTCCAGTAAATTTTCGGTACCTAAATCTCAAATACCGAAGTTTATAAATAACGAAAATACCGAAACGAAAATACCGTATATACCAAATGCCCACCTCTGGGAGGAAGTGAGGGGACTGGGGACAAAGGAGCTGGATGAAAAATTGACGCGCGAGGTACCAGGAGGCGGGCGATTGAATGTAAAATTGACGCAGGTCACAATTCGTTCGTTGGATTTGGATCGGAGGGAGCAGGGAACCCGATTGCACGGTTGCACCAAGACATTGGTTGCAATGTTGCACTGATACGCTTTCTTCTTTGTAATGCCGCTGTAGCCTCCTCAATGGTGCATGCTGGAAATCGATTCCCCCAAAAGAAAAGGAAGCGAGCAGGAAAAGTCACGAGGTGAATGACAGGAGAGAGACGTGCAGCTGCAGTGGTGCTAAGGGCCATCCAGTCAACTCACGTGTGGTTGGCCACATGCTGCTCAGTACAGCGTACATGCAACTAGTGCTGGGAATTGAGCAACGGGCCGGCACGGTCCGGTCAGCGCTTCGGGCCGTGCTAGGTCGGCACGGAGTGCCAAAAGCCAGGTCTGGTACGGCCCAAAAGCACGTCGGGCTGATTTGGGCCGGGCCAGCGCGAGCATGGCACGGTGACAAAACAACACGGAAGATAATTTTTTATAAATTCATACATTATTCAAATAAAAAGTTGTCTACATGAAAAATTTGCATCTCGAAATTCTCTACAACTTTCGTGTTCAAACGAAATTCATCCGAGTAGTAGAATACCTTGCAAAAGGCGAAATACCGAGAACGGCCCTAAAGCAGGCAGCGAACAAATTTTTTTTATAAATTCGTGCATTGTTCAAATGAAAATGTTGTCTGCATGAAACAGATTCACCTCAAAATTCTCTACAACTTTCGTGTTCAACCGAAATTCATCCGGGTAGTAGAAGACCTCGCGAAAGGTGACTTACCGGGGACGGTGCCGTCGGCCTTAAAGCGGGCAGCGAACAAAATAATTTTTATAAATTCATACGTTGCTCAAATAAAAAGTTGTCTACATGACAAAGATGCGCCTCGAAATTATCTACAACTTTCGTGTTGAACCGAAATTCATCCTAGCAACGAAAGATAAAAAAATATGAATTACTGACCCGTGCTTCATTACGGGCAGTGCCGGCCCAAGCACAGCCCGAACAGTCCCGGCAAGGCACGCCCTTCGGGCCGTGCTGGCCCGGCCCATTTTTTCCCCATGCCCTGCCGTGTTTCGGGCTTCCTTTTTCGGGTCGTGCTCGAGCTGGCCCGGACGGCCCGGTCCAAACTCCCAGCACTACATGCAACGTGCCGCGTGCAGCGTCTGACGCAAGAGGGATGGAGTTTTCGATTATTTTTTGTATATTGGAACTTCATATAGTTTTAAAAACTGAAACCATCAGATTTAGAGTTTTCAAAACAATCTTCTGATAAAAGGTGAATGTACTATGGTTCTTCTGATAAAAGGTGAATGTACTATGGTGTACAACACTGAAAATTCTGGAAATGGAGAAATCACATTGCTTCTTCATGGGCTTAATTGTCTCATTAGGGCTGAAAATAGATTGTTTTGGAGAAAATTGGTTATTTAACCCCCAAAGGTTGCTTCTCTAGATTTTACTCTCCCAAAGGTTGTTCCCTAGGATTTACTCTAAACAAATTCTTCTATGTAATTTGCCCTTTTCACCATTTAGCCTTGCTTTTCACTCGGTTCATTTTTCGGGGAAAATATTTTTGCTGTGAAATGCCCAAACTACCCTCGTTTTCTTATGAACAGAGGTGCAAGTGACCTCTCGCGCTCAGTTATGCTGTCTCCTCCATCCATAAGGCGGCGGCGCCACCCTCCTCTCCGTCGGCCACCGTCGACGCGAGCGCCCTCTCCTCAGCTGTCGTCGCTGCCGCCATCCTCTCCCCCAAGCTCTGTCATCGTCTTCTCTCCTAGCTGCCCCAGCCTCTGCCCCCGCCAGCTACTGTGACCTAGGTCGCCGCCGCCAGCCTAGGAGCGAAGACGATGGCAGAGCTTGGGGGAAAGGATGGTGGCAGCGACAACAGCTGGGGAGAGGGCGCTCGCGTCGATGGCTGCCGGCGTAGAGGAGGGTGGCGCCGCCGCCTTATGGATGGGGAAACAAATCCTCTGCAGTTGCATTTCTGCAGTTGTGCCACTGACAGGTGGGGCCCACGCGATAAGGGCCCACCTTGCAGTGGCACAACTGTAGAGGGGCAGTACTGCAGAGGATCCGTTTCCGAGGTAACTTACCCCTCTGTTCATAAGAAAACAAGGGCAGTTTGGGCATTTCACAGCAAAAATATTTTCCCAGAAAAATGAAATGAGTGAAAAGTGAAGCTAAATGGTGAAAAGGGCAAATTACACAGAAGAATTTGTTTAGAGGGGTAAATCCTAGGGAACTACCTCTGGGAGTGGGAGGGTAAAATCTAGAGAAGCAATCGTTGGGAGGGGTTAGAATAAGAATAACCAATTTTCTCATTGTTTTGGGAGACAGAAGAGAGGCAAAGACACAGGGCGGTGGGGAGGGTTGGGCTTGGCAGCGGTGGCGTGGTCCGCATGTCTGGTGCAGGTGTAGTGGCGGTGACTGGAGGGGGGCCGGCGGCGCGACGCTCAGGCCGTAGCCGTTTGGCAACTGCTTGCGGTGGCAACCGGGGGGAGGCGATGAGCGACGGCAATAGGAGGGAGGTGGTGAGCGGTGCCCAGCCACAGCGACGGCTAGGATTGGGTCCATGGCGGCGCACAGCCACAATAGATCGGGTCCAGCGGCCGCAGTCCTGCAACATGGGTGCAGCAGTGAGGCGGCAACAAGCTGCGAGGCGCAGGGCTGTACGCTCGGCGGAGGGCAGCGGCGTTCTGGTGCAGCAAGCTGCCGGCGGCGCGGTCCAGAGGCTGGACCGACGGCCGTGTCCGCAACGAGGTGACTGCTGGCACTCGGCCGTGGCTCCGGCAAGGGGCAGCCGATGGTGACGGTGGAGCTAGGAATGGCAGTTGCGGCTTCATACGACGACCCCCTGGTTTTGATGGATAGATGTCGACGACTCTGGGGTGTTTCGGATGAATTTGGTATGTATTTGCAGGTTATACAGGGGAAAGGTAAGACAATGAATTGGCAACAACGAGGAAATTGGATTTTTGCGCTAAAGTTGACGCGCCTTTATATTTTTACCCAAAGTTGATGTGCCTTTGCTTTTTTGCCCTGTGTAAACTACCTAAGAATTGATTCCACCACGGGGATGTTTCCAGAAAAATCCAATTGTGAGGGGAGGGTGCCGGCGAGGAGCACACCGTGGGCCATGGCGCCGGCGGGGAGGGCGGCGCGGCGAGGGCGGCGCACGCGGCAGCCACGGCGAGGGCGGCACACGCGGCGACGAGGGCGGCGCACGCGACGAGGAGGGCGGTGCCCGCGGCGGTGAGGGCGGCGAGGGCGCCGGCGAGGCCATGGCGCGGTGCCTCTCGCCTGTGCACCGATGGAGGAGACGAAACGAACAGGCACAATAGAAATTGGATTTTTCTGAAATACCCCCTGTGGTGGAATCAATTCTTAGGTAGTCCACACAGGGCAAAAAAGAAAAGCACACCAACTTTGGGCAAAAATACAAAGGCGTGCCAACTTTGGGGCAAAAATCCAATTTCCTCGGCAACAATTAATTGGAGAATGAATTGGAGTCATGATTGTATTGGAGATAGAGTCCTGATCAGATTGATACTTGGCAAAGGGGAAACAGGGGGAAATCAGCCTGGACCTTAGGTTGGCTAGGCAAGATCACACTCACATCCACCACTAGGAATAAAAAGAGGAAGAAAACAATGAAATGTTTTTTTACTTTCTAGCTATATTGGAATTTAGGGTTGAATGTGCATGAAGTTTGAAATTGAATGCAAATTTTGTCTTTCAAGATGTTACAATAGTAAAATTCCATGTTTTCTAATACTGTGTTTACACACACTGTTATGAAAATCCAAATTAATATCTGGTTAATATCAAATAGGTAATCCACTGCCTAGGAGCAATTACCAATTATGTCTGATTAACTCCAATTAGTTCCGATTATTTATTCGATTAATCCTGTATCTAATCTCTAGTCTCTAGCTAGCCGCCCGCTAGCGCCTGACACATTCTTGAACCATGTCTACACATACGCTCCTCACGGTTTTGGGGCCTTAACTAGCTTGGCTTAATGCAAAATAGACTACACGCCACATTCGATTAGAACAAAAATGGAAATATCCCTAAGATATTAGTATTCTTTCGTTCTATAATTTGTACTGTGTTAATAGTCATCACAAAAATATTTTCAGCTGTTATAATCTACCTATAATATGGTTTTGTAGGAAAGCAGTAATACATCAGATGACATCATCCCTGATATTTCAAAAAGGAAGCTAAAGTAATGCCTAGAGATGATAGAAAATATTACTACCTCCGGTCATAAAAACAAGTCGCCGTTGACTTTTGGGCACGTCTTTGACCATTCGTCTTATTCAAAAAATTAGGACAAACATGTGTAAATATAAATCATGCTTAAAATATCTTTAATGATAAAACAAATCACAACAAAATAAATGAGAACTTACGAAGTTTTTTTAATAAGACGAATGGTCAAAGTCGTGTCCAAAAGTCAACGGCGACTTTTTTTTATGACCGGAGGGAGTATCTGTGAAGCACATAGTATTTTGCCACTTATGTACTTGCCAGGCCACAAGCCCACAATAATGTTGACAAGAGACAAATTATTGCTACCAACTCTCATGGTGCAGTCACTTCCGCTACTCCTCCACATGTACGCCCTCTTTGATAGCTTGTTTAGTTCTAGTTTAGTTGTAGTTGGAAAAATTTGACTACCTTTGAACATGCTATAAAAGAGCTAAATAAATTATTTAACTCTATTCTTGAGATCTTTGAGAAAAATCCTACAAAGTTCTAAAAAATATATTTTCAAAAAATAAAGTAAAGAGTCTATACAAAAATAACAAAAATTGCAATCCCAACAAAAACTAGAACTAAACAAGATATCAAAGAGGGCCGTAGTATTTGGTCAAGATGGATATCGTGACAAGATCATAGATATGCTTCATGAGACAGTAGTTGATGGCCCACAAAAATCAAACAACGGAGCACCATATTCTATAATTGGCATTCATGGCATCCCTGGGTCTGGAAAGTCTACACTTGCTCAATTAGTTTGTGACCATGAGAAAAAGCATGGCTGTCACTATTTTGACCTTGTTATGTGGGTCCATGTTTCTCCAAATTTTAATGTCCATACAGTGTTCAGTGAGATACTTGAGGCAGCTATAGGGAACCCTTGCCCTGAATACAAGAACCGTAACACCCTAGAACAGAAGTTGGAAGAGGCACTAATTGGAAAAAGGTTCCTCTTGGTACTAGATGATGTATGGTACAATAAGGGTTCAAGTCACCAAGAGCTTCAACAGATACTTTATCCATTGAAGTTTGGGGTGACAGGAAGCAAGATCCTTGTGACCAATCGAACTGCAGACGCATTAGCATATTTAGGCGTTTGGAGATGTATTCCCATATCTGACTTGGATGAGAATGTTTTCCTTGAACTGTTCATGCACTATGCATTTCAAGGTGAACTGATTGATGAGCAAGATCAAAGGCAACTCGAACGCATTGGGGCTGAAATTGCAAAAAAGCTCAAGAGATCACCTCTGGCAGCGAGAATGATGGGTGCACGGCTGCGCATAAGACCAAATGTTGACTTTTGGACAGATGTTCTAGCTGGTGATGTTCTGGATGAGACCATAGGGGCTCTATGGTGGCGTTACCAACGTCTTGATGATCATGCCCGGCGATGCTTTGCATACTGCAGTATTTTCCCCAAAGGACATCATTTAATGCGTGAGGAGTTAATAAACTTATGGGTGGCTGAAGGGTTTATAATAAAGACTTCCACTGCAGGGGAGGACATGGAAGTTGTTAGTCGGAATTACTTTGATGAATTAGTGGCATCGTCATTTTTTCAACCAGGAGGAAAGAACATCTATTTAGTTCACTATCTTCTGCATGATTTAGCAGAGAAGGTTGCCGCAAGTGATTGCTTCAGAATCGAGCATGGCTGGACTGGAGAAATTCCTCAAGATGTTCGACACCGGGGACCAGAGCTTAAAGATGTTGGCATTACAAACAGCAAAAAGTAAGATATAATACAATTGTTTGTTTATGATGTTTCCATGATATTGGTTACTTTTTGTTTTGTTGTTCTTTTAGTCAAATGTTTCTTGTTTCAGGTTCACGGATGCAAAAACTGAAAAACACTTAATCCAAGTTGTTAAGGTTAGCCTTCACATCAATGTTTTTTCCTTTTATTAAGGTTTCTATTGGTACACAACACCCTAAATTGGATATGGATCCGCTTTGTAGGAAGGAGGTGTCCTCTTGACAACATATGGTATCTTCAGTAAAAACGAGGAGTCACTATTAGGTGCGGATGCAGAAACATGGGATTATTTATATATGGACGAAGGTCACCGTGCCAAAAATAGGACAACGGAGATATCAAAATCACTCAAGAAAATGAAATGCAAGCACAAAATCATAATTACGGGAACACCAATGCAGAATAATTTGTTGGTAACAAGCCCCCCACCCACCCACGCGCACACACAGACACGCATGCACACACACAAATAGCCGCACCTTCAAATGAAATAGTTGCTTCTCTTTTATACAATAATCCTATTAACGTGCAGGAGTTCCACACATTGATGGATATTTGTAAGCCATCGTTACTTGGTGATCATGATAGCTTTGTAGCAAACTATATAAGCCCAATTGACCGGGGGAAGAACAGGGATGCGAACCGTGATTTGAAAAGAAGATCAGTTCAAGTTTCATCAGTAAATACCTTCTAATATTTCTCCTTTCTTTCTCCATAGTACCAAAAATCTTGAATTTCCTAACTTCTTTTTTTGCGCAGAAATTGGCAAAACTTACGAATCCTTTCGTTCTAAGGAGGACCAAAGAATTGTTGAAGGCTGCAGGGCAACTCACCTCAAATAAGTATGAATACACCATCTGGATCCAGCTAACTGCTTACCAGGTTTTACCTTGCCTTATCCCTTTTTGCAATGAATGTTTTCGCCGGTATCCCATTTTAGTTAAATGTATTATGTTCGTTGCTCAAGAATTGTTGTAATCCATCTGACCCAAATATGAAAACCTACTTTGTGTACAATTCTTTATCAGTGTGTTGAAAGCTTACTTTGTGCTTTGTGTATAGGTTATTTATTACAATTCTCTTGTCACAAATGATTTGTTGAGGACACAAGGGAATGCACTTGCTGCAACAAAGGTAAGTATCTCAACCTTGTTACTTATTCTGATGCGTGCACTTGCATTTGCATTTTCACCTTCTTTGTTGCAACAAGGGTAAGTATCTCAACCTTGTTACTTATTCTGAACATTTTCACCTTCTTTGTTTCTGCAAATCAGATTGCACGAGATATATGCAGACATCCTTCTCTTTTGATGCAAAATTACTCATCGGAAGAACCAATGAATGAAAAGGATGATGCAGTTGCAGTACAAATAAAAAAGAGTCTCTTTGGGATGTGCCATCCGCATGATTTAAGTGAAGATGACCATAACAAATCTAGCAAACTAAACTTCATTTTGTATCTTGTGGTAAGTTCAATATTCGTATAAGCTCAAAAAAAAATATTTATTCATAAAAACGATTTCCTAAACTTCTTACCTTACAGCTCAAACTGATTGAAGAAAAGCATAAGATTCTGGTGTTTTCCCAGTCCCCACATATGCTGAAAATTTTGGAGGTATATCCCACCCGCAGGCTATGTAAATTTTATTTCTAAATGAAAATTATGGGTATGGTAAACCTACGTAAGAACATTTTTGTCGAGTAGTTTTTCTTTAAGCAAAGGTTTATTGGAATTGAAAGGACCGAGATGACGCCTAGAGGGGGGGGGTGAATAGGCGTGATTCTAAATGAAAATTATGGGTATGGTAAACCTACATAAGAACATTTTTGTCGAGTAGTTTTTCTTTAATCAAAGGTTTATTGGAATCATATTTTAACATTTTGAACTGAAAATGCAGAAAACACTCGGAAACGTTATGGACAAAGAGAAAATGCAGGGTACCTTTTTACAAATTGCTTTCATACACGGTTCTTCTCCCAAAACACCAAATGAAGTTTCAATCTTCACTATCTGCAAATGAAAGTGGGTTGAGTTTGCCCCAAGATTTTTTCTTTCACAGACTAGCAATAAAATGGATTGAATGCTGGATTGGCTAATCCATCTAATTTGATATTCTAAAATTTCATCATGTTTGTATTATCTTTTGTTTGTCACAGCTGAAAAGGTAAGTTAAGGAAAAGAATTTAACCTGCTCTCGATAGGTATGTTCCTCAATGGTTGCACATGTCACCAATCGATATACGATAACGTCTTTTTTCTGTCCCATTCGATACGCACGATCCACGGCTTGGTTATCATCACTACAAAAAGAGTGTTACTATTTTGCAAATTATCAATTTGTCATATATTAATCAAGATTACTGAGCAAACCTTGGGTTTTCTGAAGGGTCAGCTATTATGACACGGGAAGCCGTTGTAAGGTTTAGGGGTTTTCTGAAGGGTCAGCTATTATGACACGGGAAGCCGCTGTAAGGTTTAGGCCCACCCCACCAACACTTGTTGTCATTAGAAAGATCCAAGGTTCACAAATCTTGGACGATTCTAAATCTGAAGATTTTGAATTAGAGGACTCTGAATCAGATGGTCCTGAATTAGGCAGCCTTGAATTAGAGGACTCAGAATCACAAGGTTCTAAATAAGGCAGCCTTGAATCAGCGGACTCCTGAGACTTGGCCATCACATTGCCTTGAAACGCCTGTGCAACAAAACGCACAAAAGAAATGAATTCTTTTTAACAAAACAGACTCGATGATTTTAGAGTGTTCCAATATTACTTTGCTTTGTTTGTTTTGTCATGACAACCGATATTATACTTTCTAAAGAAAATTTATCACACAGAAATTATAAAGTGAAACACCTCATATATTATGTAGGTGCTACACACAAAATTATGATGCTGCAAAGATGAACAGAGTATGCTACAATTAGTTTGTTTCACTTGTGCTACAAACAAAATTATGATGGTGCCCACCACGACTAGTTTGTTTCACTAATATTCTACAACTCGTGCAACTACCACACAATTTTTAGTGCTATTCAAAAACTTCACCTTTATGCTGTACTTAGGCCAAGACATCCTTTGGATAATATATTAATGAATCACAAATGAGATACTTAATGGAACAAATACCTTAGAAATAGAATAACCAAAAAAATATACTAGCAATTAAAGCACATTCAAATAGAATAATCTATGTAAGGAACGAAAGGAAGAGACACCATTCTCATCTTAAGTCGGTCATGTCGCTTAGTAGATCCATCCATTCGAATAATTCTCTTTGTCCATAACGTTTCCGAGTGTTTTCTGCATTTTCAGTTCAAAATGTTAAAATATGATTCCTGTAAGTTCAAGGTACACCTTGTGTGATTTTGGTGATTAATGACAAACACACTTAATGACAATGCTTGGTTTAGTGATTGATTATATTACTATGAGACTAATATGTTTATTGCAAAGTTGAACATTAGTTTCATCTATTTAGAGGAGAATCAAATATAACAAGTGGACAAGCTCTCCATCCTAGAAAGGTATGCTCATGTTTTATGTTGAGGCTAACACATTTGATTATAGATTTTCCTTAGTCTCATATATGCAAATAGAATGGATGACTAATTGAGGTATGCAATCTCGGTATGCTTGATCTACATTTGTGATTGCATTTTTCATTCATGTGTAAGTGCTCTTTATCTTATCTAGAATTAAACTTCATATTGCTATAAATGGAATTGGTGCATGCATGCCTTGTTTGTGTATATTCTCATGCATCTCACTAAGTGAAGTTTAATATAGTTTAGTCCACATCTTCACTCTTGCTCTAAATGTTGTTCGCACATATATAATTCTTATATATCCTTTCTTGTGCATCATTTAAGTGAAGATTGTGTTCTTTGCCATGATTTAATTGTTTCATCATGTTGGCAATCACCTCTCTAGTGCATATAGATTAATTATATATGTCATGATGCACTTAATAAATAATATTATGTCAAGTGTTTTTATTCCTATTGTGTCTACTTGTTTGAAACACTTGACGCGCTTAATTGCTCACGAACATAACCTTATTCATATATATTGAGCTTTCGGGACTAATGGATTTAATGAGTGATTTGGAAAGAATTAGGTCCCGTGCATGTGTGTGATGACTAAGGTACGTCAAGAGGATGACGGCTTAGCCGTAGTCAACAAGACGACGGTGTCACCAAGAGTTGAGGAACAAGTCGAAATCGATTTGACGTGAAGATCGTCGGGGGATGATCAAGTCAAAGTCGATAAGACAAAAGTCTCATGAGGTGAACCAAGTCAAGGTTGGCAAGGTGAAGGCGTCATAAATCATTTGGTGAAGGTCATCATACACATTGCTTCAAGTTTGCGACGGCATGAAGAAAAGAAGACGGCAAGTGCTATTCCTAGACTTGTACTATCTTGCTTTCATTTAAGTCTAAGAATTGCCGTCGTAATAACTTCGTATAGCATACATTATACGAAGTTATACGAAGATCTTCGCCGGCACGCTGCCAAATCGGTTCGACTAAGGGCTTTGAAGGCGGGCGACCTCGTTCAGCGCCGTGTCCAGAACTTGTCCAATGCCAACAAGCTCACTCCCCGTTGGGAGGGCCCGTTCACGGTCGTTTCTACTGCTCGCCCGGGGGCTGT
>SPJY01035217.1:202952-345928 GCA_005191435.1 Raddia distichophylla
CAAAGAATACGAGGTGTTATTGGCTCCTAGGATCAACAATAAATTGACATGACGAGGGCTTCTGAATTGTAGTGATCATCGAGGTGTGGTTTTCGATTGTGAGCAGTTGAGCAATGAGTAGTTTGATTTGTGTAACGATGTCACTACAACATTAGGATAGGACAGTGTTGCGCTTCAGCCAAGGTATAATATTATTAGGTTTCATCTTGATACAATTCTCTCGTTTCCTAGGATCCTAGGCCCATGTGCTTTCGATGCCATGGTGAGTCACCTAAGTGGTACGTGTGCAAGTTATTAGCCATAGCAACATCTAGATGGAGCATGACAAAGACCGAACACATCCACGTCTCGCCCCTCCATACCTCGATTGTCCTATCACCGACACAAGCTGATCATCCATGATTCGGTTGCATTATTTGTATAAAAAGTATGTCTATACATAGATATTTTAGTAATCCACACAATGAATAATGACTATTAGATATATTCTTTTATAACAATTTTAAGAACTACATAGAATATAGATATTTTAGGAGATATTTGTATACGGATGAACTAGATTTTACAATGTGGCAATAATCCAATATTGTTAACACATTTATAAATTGATGTGCTTTAGAGTATCTTTTATAAGTCTGTGAATGACCATGTATAGATAGGTTAAGTACATGGTCAGTGTGCTTGAGAAAAGGAGTAGGCTAGATACAAAAGATCTATAAATATTTTGTTATATTATTAAATCTATAATATAGTAGTCATTTGTAATAATGAGTCTCCCAATCAAGCCATGTCATTTACAGATGTTTAGTTCATTATTAATTTATGATTCGCTAGCTAAGAGAATAGTTCTTAAACACAAAAATATTTAATATTTAGTGTATTAAGTAATTAGAAATTAAAATTTAAAATTAAATTTAAAATGACATATTTTAGTCTCGCCCTAGGGCCCTTAAAACATTAGGAACGGCCCTGGGGGCTTGTTACCAACAAATTATTCTGCATTGGTGTTCCCGTAATTATGATTTTGTGCTTGCATTTCATTTTCTTGAGTGATTTTGATATCTCCATTGTCCTATTTTTGGCACGGTGGCCTTCGTCCATAAATAAATAATCCCATGTTTCTGCATCCGCACCTAATAGTGACTCCTCGTTTTTACTGAAGATACCATATGTTGTCAAGAGGACACCTCCTTCCTACAAAGCGGATACATATCCAATTTAGGGTGTTGTGTGCCAATAGCAACCTTAATAAAAGGAAAAAAAAACATTCATGTGAAGGCTAACCTTAACAACTTGGATTAAGTGTTTTTCAGTTTTTGCATCCGTGAACCTGAAACAAGAAACATTTGACTAAAAGAACAACAAAACAGAAAGTAACCAATATCATGGAAACATCATAAACAAACAATTGCATTATATCTTACTTCTTCCTATTTGTAATGCCAACATCTTTAAGCTCTGGTCCCCGGTGCTCCATCAAATCGCACCAGGTTGATGCAATGCAGCTAAAAGAAAAACGGCAGGCAAGAATTCACTACTCTAGAGTACTCCTCATCACAAGCCAAAGATCCAATTTTTACTCCAAATCTAGGAAGAAGAACAGGTCACGCCGGCAACCAAACACAGCGTAAGATCCAGCGCGCAGCATCAAAAAACAAGAAGATAGATTGTTGTTTACCCATCCAAATTCGATCCACATATATGATTATATCAGTAAGAACAAGCATGCACAACACCTCGCCAGCTGCGAATACTTCTCACCTACAACGAACCAATCAAATTCCGCGAGAGGAAGATGAGCGGTGGTCTCTGGCGCGTGATTTTGGGGCTTGAGGAGGCGGCCGACGGTGGCGAGGGCAAGGCGATTGATTTTGGGGGCTGGGTTGTGGGATTGCAAGTTCGGGGATTGGGATTCGCATGTATATATATTGCAACGAATTAGAATTAGAATTAGATTAGAAAATGGAGACGGAGACGGAGACGGAGACGAACTCTTGCAGCCGGCGTCGGACGAAACCCATCAAGGACGAAGACTGAAGTCGGACAAGAGGAGGAGGCGGCGGCGGTGCCATGCCGCGGGGATGCAAGAGAGGAGGAGAGGCAGTGGGGGATGGCACTGGCGGCGCGGGGGAGCGACAGGAGGAGGAGGCGGCGGCATGCCGCGGGGAAGCGAGAGAGAAGGAGAGGCAAGGAGGGGAGCTGGCAACGGAACCGGCGGCGCGAGGGAATAAGAGAAGGCGGCGGCGGCATCACACGGGAGAGCAAGAGGGGGCGGCGAAGGGAGAGGGCTGTGGCGGTGGAGAGGTGAGGCGAGAGGCGGAGGCGCTAGGCATCAGGGAAACCGGGGGGAGGGACAGCAGGTCACTGGATGCCCAGGCCGGTGCGCGCGCCCTGCCCGTCGATCTTAGATCGGACGGCGGTAAAAGGGCTGACGGACGAAAATTTTTGTGGGAAGAAGAAATCCCATTCTCTTTATTATTATATATAGGTAAAGATTTTTAAAAATTACTTTTCTCTAGCACTATTTCACAGCTGCATCTAGGACGCTTGGATTTTCCACGCATAATCGAAACGAACAAAGCTGAAGCCCTGAAGCTGCCTCAACGTTGTCAGGTGGAGAAGAGGCGCAGTGCATTGCAGTGCAGCTAAGCTAGGAGTAGAGCATGGATGCACCACTGCAGCACCACGCCATGGCGTGCCAGCTACCCCTGCACGGGCGCACGCCCCCCTCTGCCTCGCCAATGATCCAACGAGGAAACGGCATCGCCACCCATCAATCATGTGCTCCTACTACTAAACTGCACGGTACACATTTTTTACATACGTTTGATAATGTTTATTGTACACGGTAGGCATGGCGCTGCGACGTCTCTTTTCTTCTTCTTCACCTTGTTTGTGTGAGCTGAAAGTTACTAAAAACTTTAATGTGAACAAATTGTGACTCCTCGAAAGACGTTTTAAAGAGTTCAAAAAAAATATAAAAAAGCTATTTTACGAACTCTAAAAAGAATTATTTAAAACTTCACGAAAATGATATAAAAAGTAACAAATTTTAATTTAATTTAATTTAATTTAATTTAATTTAATTTAATTTAATTTAAGCCGGAACAACAAAGCCTTTCTGAGCAAGAGAGAGATGGCGGGAGGCAGAGCACGAGGAGGAGGCGCAGCGGAGCAGACACGACGTGCCTTTTCACGCCTGGCTTGACCGTTGTGTGGTCCCCACTCCCCACCCCCCACGGCCGCACGAATCTCGGAGCCATGCTATCCGCAACCTGCTGCGACTTTGCCCCACCACACGCAACCGTCGCTCGGGCCCGCATGTCATGTCCTTGCAGAGAAGTAGGCCAGGAAGCGACAGGAGAGGGATGACGCAACAAAACATTTATGCACCTCCCGAGGGGAAATGTGTCTTTCCATGAGCCCCTCGCTGTAAAATACGTCACTCCTTGCTGGAAGTGTAATCCCAAACTCATATTGGAATTTTTTTTTAAAAAAAAAATACCGGAATATTGTGCCTAACGTCCTCACCGACGGCATACTAACTTAAGGCATCTTAACCCCTATTCACACAATCACACATACTTTTTACTATTCGTCTACATGTCTCTTAACTAGTTTATTTATTATAATATTGGGAGATCCTTCTTACCATAGTAACTTTTGAGTATATTTTTTAATCCCTACATCTCTCACTCATATTTTACTCTCAATTATTTTTGTTACAATTCAAAACCCCGTTTTCTACGGCAATGGACAAGAAATGACTTTAGCATTAGACACTATCCACCTCAATCATCAATTCACCATTTCAACCGTTAAATACAGATATTTTTTTATTTATTTGATTTGTTTTTTACAAAACATATATAATGAATCCTTTTTCAAACTAAACATGTACTTAATCGTCTTATTTATCTGTATCTTTTACTTCCACCATTTTTATATATAAGCTCTATTTTAAATTGGTACATAGATTAACGAAGCTATGAAATCAAGAGGAAACTAAAAGAAAAATGATTATGCCATCTATATTATAAATACCTTGAAAATATGTTAAAGGTGCTACATAATGAGCAGGAGATCATGTCCTATAGCGCCTAGATGAGCCTAGGGAATAATGAGCTAGGGATGGGCAAATGGGAAGTAGAGCGGCATATAGATCAAAAATATTTTAAGAATTTAATACGAGTATTACCAAGGACTATCAGTTTGCAAGGGAACTATTGTGCAACCTTGCTACCGGGTGTAGTCCAAGACTTCAATTATACGCAAGCAAAAGGAACACAAGAACACAGAGATGTGGAGGGGAAAATCTTCATTGCTTTCTTGATTGCAGGTACCTAGTAGATCAAAACCTCTCCAATATATATAGTGCATATGCTAGAGTTCGGCTTGGTCCACAAGTCGAGGTGGAACCCACGTCCACCACGCGCACCCACGCGCCCGGTTAGGGACGGGGCAGGCCACACGGTTGCATAACACTCCCCCTTGGACCATGCCGCGTAATGCATATGTCCCAAAAAATCCATAAAAACCTAGTGGGAAAAATTCTGGAGAAAGAGTACATAGCATACGTTTTGCTTTTGCGCACGGATTTGCCTCGTTAAAAACCTTATATGAGGAACTGCTATGAAAGCTCACTTAAGGGAAAAAAGAGTACATATCCACCCAACATTGCTTCAATACTTTGCTTCTTAGTTGGGTACTTGAACTGCGTGTTTAAGATTCTTGCTTAATCATGCATAGTTGCTCCCCTTGCCGGTACAAGTCTCTAAGCTTCATCATCCCTATGCCTTGCACGCATCTCTCAAAAGAGGATGTGGGAAGTGACTTAGTGAATAAATCCGCTAGATTTTCACACGACTTTGTATGCTGTATATTAATTTCATTCATCTTATGCAACTCATGAGCATAAAAATATTTCGGGCTATATGATTTGTTAAATTGCTTTTAATATACCCCTTTTGCACTTGTGCGACACATGCTACATTATCTTCATAAATAATTGTGGGGTGCTGCTCAATATTCAATCCACATGACTGCAAAATATGGAATGTCATTCTGCGAAGCCAAGCACACTCACGTGCAGCTTCATACAATGCAATTATTTCTGAATGGTTTATCGATTTTGACACAAGTGTCTACTTTGATGACTTCCATGAAACTACGGTTCCTCCACACAGAAATACATAACCTGTTTGTGATTTTCCTGTGTGTGGGTCTGATAATACCCTGCATCCGCATATCCTACCAACGTCATATCTTGGTTCTTTCTATAAAATAGACCCAGATTAACGGTTCCTTTGAGGTAACGAAAAATATCCTTAACTCCGTGCCAATGTCTCTTAGTAGGCTCTGCACTGTACCTTGCTAATAAATTCACAACAAATGCTATATTAGGCCGTGTGCTGTTTGCTAAGTACATGAGCGTACCAATCGCACTTAAGTATGGAAATTCTGATCCCAGGACTTCCTCCCCCTCTCCCTTAGGTCTGTACGGGTCTTGGTCTGCTTGCAATGACCTACAGATCATAGGCTTCTTGATGCATATGCTTTATCAAAGCTAAACCTTTCTAATACCTTTTGGGTGTAGGCCGCCTGATGCATCAAGATTTCATCTGGCAAATGGTCAATTTATAGACCTAGGCAAAATTTGGTTCTACCCAGATCTTTCATTTCAAATTCTGCTTTCAAATAGTTGCTTGCTGCTTCAATTTCATCATTTGTGCCAATGATGTTCAAATCATCCACGTAAACCGAAATCATACAAAAACCATCTTGTGATCGTTGTATAAAGACGCATGGACAATCTTCGTTGTTCACATAGCCTTTCTTGCATAGATATTCGCTTAACCAATTAAACCACATTCTTCCTGACTGCTTTAATCCATACAAGGATTTTTGTAATTTTACGCTGAATAATTGCTTGCATTCTCCTTTCGGAGTTGGTATGCCATCGGATACCTTCATATATAATTCTGAATCTAGGTTACCATAAAGGTATGCTGTTACAACATCCATTAATTTCATATTCAGATTCATACTGACTGCCATTGAGATGAGATATAAGGTGATACCGCTCATGACCGGGGGAATAGGTTTCATCATAGTCAATGCTAGGACACTGAGTGAAACCTTGTACAACCAACCTTGCTTTGTACCATACCACTTCATTCTTTTCATTTCTCTTGTGAACAAATACCCATTTATAACCCACAGGGAGTACATGGGAAGGTGTGCGAAAAACAGGGCCAAGCACTGCTCTTTTGTTTAGAGAAATAAGTTCCGTGGTGATTGCCTCCTTCCATTTTTCCCAATCTGCACGGAGCTTACACTCAGCGAGTGATGCTGGCTCCTGATCAGGTTATATTTGTTTGGCAATCGAATTTGTAAAATATATGTCGACATTGGTGGTTGTTCTATGCATGATTTTCCTAGTGATTGCATAATTTATGACCATTTCGTCATGAGATATATTGTCGGTATATCCTTACTCTATCCCGCTATTTCCCATCACAGGAGCAAGGTCCTCTATTTGTTTATAGCCGGTGTGCGCGCTCACGATAGACTCGGCTACTGCTGCTTCTTGCACTGCTGCAAGCACTGCTTCGTGTACTGCATGTACTGCTTGTGCTTCTTGTGCTGCTTGTGCTATTGATGCTGCTGGTGCCGTATTTTCTGCTTCTTGCACTGCATGTTCAAATCCGGGAGTAACACGCTAGCAGGTTCCTCTCCGGACGTGCCAGGTCTCAACTGGCTCCCCTTTTTGCTTTTTCGGGGCATTTTCATGTCTGGTTGTGATAACCCCTCGTTCCCCTTTTTACTCGGACGTCTTCGGGTATTAGGAGTCTGAGGAACCGTTTCCTCTGTTCTTTTTCTTTGAGGCCTCTGAACAGGTTGATGGGTGCCTTCTATTTGTTTTGGCACTGCTACCCTCTCCGACGCATTACGTGCTGGTACATGCGACTTAATCACATCTCTAGAATCACAAAAATGATCGGGCAGTTCTTTTGCCAATGCATGCAGATCGAGGATCTTTTGAACCTCTTCATTTGCTTCTGCAGTTCAGGGTCATGCGCGGGAATGCCTGTTGCTTGCCAAATTATTTTTCGGCATTCTTCTGGTAATGGCTGCTTATCTCTCCCTAATGACGGAAAATTATCCTCGTCAAAGATGCAATCAGCGAATCGGGCGGTATGCAAATTGCCTATCATGGGTTCTAAATATCAAATTATGGAGACAGTCTCATAACCAACATATATCCCAGACTTTCTTAACGGTCCCATCGAGGTTCGCTGTAGTGGTGGAATTGGTACATACACCATGCATCTAAATTTTTTTAAATGGAAAATTTTAGACCGTATGCCTTGCGCTAGTTGCACTGGTGAATGAATGTTGTTTACTGACGGTCTTAAATTAATTAATGCGGCTGCATGTAGGACTGCGTGTTCCTAACAAATGTTTGGTAAGTTACAACCCTGCAAGAGCGGTCGTGCAATATACTTAATGCACTTGATCAATGCTTCTGCTAGCCCGTTTTGTGTATGGATATGAGGTACAAAGTGCTCGACTTTAATTCCCATTGCTGTGCAATAATCATCAAATGCTTTTGAAGTAAATTCTTCGGCGTTGTCCATACGAATGGACTTCACTTGATGGTCGGGGAATGTATTCTTAATTCTTATGATCTGCGAGATCAATTTTGCAAATACGTGATTTCTTGTTGAGAGCAAGCTCACATTAGACCACTTTGATGACACGTCGATGAGCACCATAAAGTACCTAAATGGGCCAGATAAGGGCTGTATAGGACCGCAAATGTCCCCTTGAATGCGTTCAAGGAATGCGGGGACTTCATCTTGCACCTTCGTGGTCGATGGTCTAGTGATTAATTTCCCAGTTGCAAATTCTTGACATATAAAGTCTTCTTGATTAGGAAAATTTTTAACACTAATGCTATGACCCCGAGAGTTGTTAATTATGTATCTCATTTTTCTTAAACTAGGATGACCTAGTCTGCTATGCCAAAGAGAGAAGAGTTCAGCATTCCTAAAGGTGGTCTTTAGGGTAGTATAGTTGTCAGGTGCTTTAATGCTTGTGTGGTATAGCCTAGATGCATATGAAGGAAAATTTTCTAGAATTCTTTTCTCATATCCGTTATGCTGCACAATGCTAAAATATTATTTGCCATTTGCTTCATTGGTTTAATATGAAAACCATTTGCACGGATATCTTTAAAACTTAAGAGAGATCTGGTGGATATTCTTTGCCAGAGAGGGAAGAGTTCAGCATTCCTAAAAGTGGTCTTTAGGGTAGTATAGTTGTTAGGTGCTTTAATGCTTGTGTGGTATAGCCTAGATGCATATGAAGGAAAATATTTTAGAATTCTTTTCTCATATCCGTTATGCTACACAATGCTTAAATATTCTTTGCCATTTGCTTCATTGGTTTCGATATGAAAACCATTTGCACGGATATTTTTAAAACTTAAGAGAGATCTGGTGGATTCAGCATATAACACGGCTTCTTCAATTGCCACTGTAGTACCATTTGGCAAAATAATGGTGGCTCGGTCGGTGCCTACTACACACGAATCATTGTCTGCAATAGTGGTAATGTTACCAGTGTTCTTTACCATCGACTGAAAATACTTAGTCTCTCTTAAGATGCTATTAATTGTACCACTATCAACAATGCATATTTCCTCCATAATATAGGCACTACAATATATAGAATATAGTAGTAATTAGGCAATTACTGCAAACATGCTCAAATATATTAAAAAATAAAAGTGCATAACTGATCACGAGAATTAAAGTATTGCTCCCCCTGGAGCTTACAATGCTTTATGCTAAGATCACAAATGTCTGCTAGCAACCACTGAACATAAATAAACTGCTAGTAATAATAGAAAAAGATAAAGTGCTAAACGGACTCCGCGATTAAGGCATTCACGTTGTCCCTAATTTCCTGCTCTGCTTTGTTGTCAGCTTCTTCATCAGCCACTTCAGGGGTAGTAGCTGTAGGCACAACGAGGGGCTGCTCGATGATTTTCATCGCCTGCATATTCTCTCTAAGGAGATCAGTCTCATCCTCAGAGTTTGCTTTGCCCAAGATAGCGAGATTGGCCATATACTTTGCCTTCTTCTTGTTTGCTTGATAGTCTATGATCGCCTCCTTAGATGCTTGGCAGGCCTTAGACCAGTGCCCCCACTCACCACACTTAAAGCACGTTTGGTTCTGCTTTCCATACGGCATACGTGTGGATTTGTACTTTCTGGTGCATCAGACTTTTACTTTTTTCGGGCCTGCTTATCACCCTTATTGTCATTACCCTTCTTTCTCTTGCGTTTAGGCTTCTCAGCCTGGTATTTGCTTGCATTAACTTCAAAGGCTTTACCAGGTGCCTGAGAGACATAGTTCTTCCTGAGAACATTGTCCTGAGATTCCTTAACTTGCATCATGTCAATGAGATCACTATAAGTTTTATATTTCCCTTAACGATAGTTTCGGACACTATTGACTGCACTAGGGTGAAGGGTGGATATTGTCTCTTCTCAATATTTTCTTCATCTGTGATTTTCTTTCCACAGAGTGTAAGATTTGTGACAATAGAATGCAATGCTGAGTTATACTCGGCCACAGTTTTATAATCTGCAAATCTCAAACGTGACCAATCCTGCTGTGCTTGTGGCAGTATAGTGTACTTGAGCTTTTCAAACTGCTGCTAGAGTGCAGTCCAAAGCTCAATGACAATTTTTTCTGCCATTGATTCATTCTTTAAAGTAGGGGACATGTGGTGTCTGATAAAGTGCAGTGCTTGATTGTTTTGCTCGAGGGTAAAGGATCCTGCTGAAATACTAATGGCTGGCCCTAGAGCCTTCCCACCAAGCACAATCTTCACGTCCGATTTCCATGTGAGATAGTTCTGACCATGGGGGGCCAGTGCTTCAAACTCACGGCTGACAATTCCAGACATCTGCATGATGTAAATGCTTTGCATAAGATTACTTGCACGTAATTGGAACAGTGGTGCATGACATGGATCATTTATAAATTCTCGGATTTTTCAATATATTATTGCTAAAATAATTATAGAAGTAATTAACAAAAGTTAATTAAACTACCACTGTAAAAACAGGAATAAATAAATAATTCCCGAGATGCTGCATAGCCAGAATGTGCTAATTTATAATTTCTGCAATTTTTAGGGGTCTCTGCATAAAATTCATTATTCAGAGATATGCTCAAATAATTCATGAAAGGTTTAGGGTTTATTCCACAAAACAAAATTATGAAGACCCAAATTCTTTTCTTTTATTATTCTTTTCTCCGCGTGGCCGCTACTTTTCCGGCGTGCTACAGGAAGTGTGGCCGGTGGCCTGCTCTGGACGCGTGGCCCGTGGGTGTGTCCTGGTTCGGCACGACCCATGATGGTCTGCTACAGTGCGGCGGCCTGGTGTAGCCTGCTGCATGCCAATGCCGCCTTGGGCCTTGTTTGTTTCAGATTAACGTAGCGTTGCGTTTCGCTGTAGCAAATTTGTGATCCCCTCAAAATACGCCTTAACAAGTTCAAAAAATTATGAAAAAAATATTTTACAAACTTTAAGAAGTACTATTTAAAACCCCACAAAAATGACTACAAAACATCACATCATTTGGCCTATACAAAAATAACAAATTTTCATTTAATATAATTTAATTTAATTTAATCTGAAACAAACAAGGCCTTGGTGTAGAACACGCACACGCGGCTGCATGGCTGCGGTGTGTGCTACTGCTGCTGCTGCATGCACGTACAGTGTCCATGGTGCAAGAGCATGTACACAGGCTAATCTGTGTATGGGCAAAGCCACTGCTATATACTCCATATGCTTTTGATTAGTTCATAGTTAATTGTACTTCATTAATTAATGCTAGTTAACCATCAACGATGCAAGTTATGGATTGATGGTATGCATGATGCCTGCCACGCCGTGTGTCCCTGTAGATGGTACGGCGGGCGGGCGGGCGATCAGCGCGGATAAGCCGCGCGCTGCTGGTGCCACGGCGGAGCGCATCGCGCGGCCGAACAACAAAAAAACTGAAGCAGCGCAGTACGCGGTGCGGCTGGGGTTCGGATCGGCCCAATTTCAGATGCAAAATCCCCAATTTGCTAATAGATGCGAAAACTTCTTTGATCTGCTAAAACGATCTGCAAAACAACTGCTAGGTATTCACGATTTCAGATGCAAAACGATACGTTTGATGCTGCTGGAACGAATTGCTTAGGGATTACGACGATTTTCGCGTAGGACAAATCGACGGATCCTGGCTTCGCCTACGAGAAGGCGATTTAGTGCTGTTCGCCTGCCTTCGAGAGCCTCGTGCTGATAACGTATTGTTGCTACCGGGTGTAGTCCAAGGCTTCGATTATACGCAAGCAGAAGGAACACAAGAACACAGAGATGTGGAGGGGAAAATCTTTATTGTTTTCTTGATTGCAGGTACCTAGTAGATCAAAACCTCTCCTCTCCAATATATATAGTGCATATGCTAGAGTTCGGCTTGGTCCACAAGTCGAGATGGGACCCACGTCCACCACGCGCACCCGCGCGCCCGGCGAGGGACGGGCCAGGCCACACGGTTGCGTAACAGGAACAACAACAAAATCCGGATGCCTAATTGCCCATGCATGGGCGGTATTGCCAGAGGATTGCACTTGTTGTTGCCGGCTTGCCGCACGTCCTGCCGTATGTTTCTGATTAAGAACTAGGTTGACTGCCTTTCATTTCAAAACGTTAGCCAATCAGCTCTTGTGCTGTTAACCAATCCAAAGCGGTAAGCCGGCAATAATAATCAAGTTTTTTTTCTTCTGGTTATGGCTTGTGTTTTCCTGCCATCTCCTCGAGGCGGATGTTTCAGTAGCTTTGAAGGCCAATGTTCGCTTTACAAAGCTCTAAAAATCCAATAAAATTTGTCTTTTCAAACCATCGTATCTCCTTCCTCCAGACCTCGTCCTCCGCCGTCGCCTCCCCCACCGCCTTCCTCCTCTCCTTCGATCTCGCCGACAGCAGCACCTTCCTCACACCGCCGCCGAGGAACGGCCACAGGTGCAGCCACCGCGCGCACGTGCCCATCAGTGCCGCCACCGCCTGTGCCAAGTTCACAATCCTTCCCTCTCCGGCGGTTGCGTGCCAGATCCGACGTCCGACGACACTTTTCCGACGGCTGCCGACCGGATCTGGCGGCAAGCAGTCGGATCTGGCACCGGACTTGTGGTCTTGGCTCGGCTAGCGGCGAAGCTAGTCCTTCGGGATGGCGTCGCGGCTAGAGCTCCCCGGCGGGGGTCCCTCCTCGTGTTCGTCCTCGGCACCGCCGCGCTCGCGGGTGGCGGCCTCGCCGTGTTCCCCCGCTGGTGTCGTGTGGGAGTGGTGGAGGTATTCAGCGCGCCGGAGGGGGTCTTGTGGGTGGCCCAGCTGTAGGATCTCCACTTCAGCGTCCATCGCTCAGCACAACTACAAATTCCGGCGCTTTGTCGGCCCGACGCTCGCCATGGTCAACCCCTCCCTCGTCCTCATCACCGGAGACCTCACCGGCTTTCACCGTGAAGCTGGTGTCCATCTTGAGCGTCGGGCTCTACGGGGGCATGATCGGCTGCCACGCTGGCCCTCCGCATCCTCTGCCCCGTGCGGGGTGTGGCCCTGGGTAACCCCGAACTTCGGCCTTTTGTCCATCTCCGTCAGCACCATCCGCTTCGGCGGCAGCGGCGGCGGGCTCCTTTGGCTTCCCGCTCGCGTTCTGGGCCGAGCGCTGGTTCGTTCCCCTCCCCCCGTGTCCCGTGTCCCGTCTGCCCGCTGCGCATCGTCCCTCTCTCTTCTTCGTCCTCACCTTTGCGCACAGTGTTGGAGCTTAGCATCGGCTTTCCCTCTTCCTTCTTCCCCTCCTCCTGGGCCCGTCTTGGTGGACACCGCTCGAGTGGGGACCGCTCTGTGGGGGACCAGATCCGTGGGTAGGAGGCACGAATCTAGCGGTGTGTTTGGCCGGTGCGGTCGGAGTGGGTGTGCTCCAGGGTCGTGGGTCCGGTGGCCTCGTAGCTCGGCGGAGCTCGGCACCGGCTTCTTTTCCTTCTTCCCCCTCCCCTTGTGGCCGTCTCGATGGAGGCCGCTTGGGGGGTCCGCTTCGATCGCTAGCCGGAGCGAACGGAGCAGGTGGGCTCCAGGGCGCATGTGTCCGACGGCTCCTTAGCTCCTCCCTTGGTGGCGTGGTGGGCCGTTGCCCGTCCTTCGGCGGCGCGACGACCCCTATTTCTAGCCTGGTCCCATCCTCGCCTCCTTGCCCTCCCCTCCCTACGAGGTGCTCGGTGGCGTAGGTTGGCATTTTTCGGGTTAATGGCAGGGTTCGGCTTGCGCCTCCCGGATGGCGCAGCGTTTGGTCTCCTCCGCTTCCCGTGAGTAGGTCGCCAGGCGTGGTGGCCCCTCTCCGGCGGCATTGGCTGACGACCTTTCTTCGGTAGCATCCCCGTTCTCCGTCTCTTGGCTCGGTCCCGTCCGCGCTGTCTTGACCCTCCCTTTCACCGAGGGGTCGGGTGCCGTGGGCGGCGTCTTCCGCGTCGGGTGGCGGCGCTCGTCGACGCTCTCCGGCTCTGCGTCTTTGATCGGCGGCTCGATCCTTCTGGTGCTGTCGACTTTCGATGGCCTCTGCCTTGTGCGCTAGTAGGGTAGGTCTTGAGCGAAAGCCCTGCCCATTCGGGCTGGTGATGGCGTCACCTTTGGTGTCGTTCCCTCATTGGAGGCATCACCTTTCGGACCTTCCCCTGTTTTGGGTGAAAACCCTAACGGTTTTTGCGACGGCGGCGGGTCCTCCCGGTCGCTACCTTGTTTGAGGCGTCGTGGTCGCCGTTCTTGTGCTTTCGAACGGAGCAGGTGGGCTCCAGGGCGCGTGTGTCCGACGGCTCCTTAGCTCCTCCCTTGGTGGCGTGGTGGGCCGTCGCCCTTCCTTTGGCGGCGCGGCAACCCCTATTTCTACCCTGGTCCCGCCCTCGCCTCCTTGCCCTCCCCACCCTACGAGGTGCTCAGTGGCGTAGGTTGGCATTTTTTGGGTTAATGGCGGGGTTCGGCTTGCGCCTCCCGGATGGCGCAGCGTCTGGTCTGCTTCGCTTCCCGTGCGTAGGCCGCTAGGCGTGGTGGCCCCTCTCCGGCGGCATTGGCTGACGACCTTTCTTCGGTAGCATCCCCGTTTTCCGTCTCTTGGCTTGGTCCCGTCCCCGTTGTCTTGACCCTCCCTTTCTCCGAGGGGTCGGGTGTCGTGGGCGGCGTCTTCCGCGTCGGGTGGCGGCGCTCGTCGACGCTCTCCAGCTCTGCGTCTTTGATCGGCGGCTCGGTCCTTCTGGTGCTGTTGACTTTCGACGGCCTTTGCCTTGTGCGCTAGTAGGGTAGGTCTTGAGCGAAAGCCCTGCCCATTCGGGCTGGTGATGGCGTCACCTTTGGTGTCGTTCCCTCATTAGAGGCATCACCTTTCGGACCTTCCCCTGTTTTGGGTGAAAACCCTAACGGTTTTTGCGACGGCGGCGGGTCCTCCCGGTCGCTACCTTGTTTGAGGCGTCGTGGTCGCCGTTCTTGTGCTTTGGGTTTTCGCTGGGCCTGCTGCTCCAGGGGTCGCCCGTCGCTGTGTGAGTGTTGGTGGCGTTTCCCCTTCTCCCTCCCCTGTATCTCTCTCTCCTGTTCGGCCTTTGGTCTAGGTAGCATCGGTGGGGCTGCTTTCCTTCTTTCTCCTCTGTAGGCGGTCTTCCCGGCGGTGGCCGGAGGTGTGTCTGGCTTTGGCGAGGACGGCAGTTCTCCTGTTCCTCTTTCAAAAAAAGAGTTGTTTAATGACTTCCTGTCATTCTTCAAAACTAAACAATTTCGGCTATACGAGGCCTTTCTTTTACAAAAAGTTTTCTAAATCCAACGTTTCAACCATCTCTTATTTAGAAACAAGTCTACAACCATACAAAACTTGACAAAAATGACTTTTTACATAGTGTAAATATTCCATCTCTAAATCTAAAGATGTATACAATTCTTTCAATCTAAGAAAAACAACAATAAAAATAAAACACCAGAGCAATGTCCAACTGCATTATTTGTCTATCAACTAAAACAAGGTCTACAATTTAAATTTCCGGCATCGTTTGAGTTCTCATAAAACCTTGGTCTCATAAGAACATTTTGATTAACTAGTTCTTGATAATCCATTGTGCCAAGAACATGCCATTTTTATGCAAATTCTAAATAAAAATGTCATGCCCTACTCTTAATTGGATGGTTACTACTTACTACTCGATTAACCAAAATGTTTCCAATCAATAAACATCTGACCCACGTCCCACTATCGCTCGATAAAATGAGACAGTCTAAGCGCTTACAACTTGCTTATGGTCGAAAGGCTCCAGCATCATAAAATATCTAAAATATCACGCTTAATCAATATTTAATTTCGATGAGATAAAACTCTTTTTTCACTTTATAAAACCCACGTGTAAGCTTTAAACCTTGTTCTTTTCAGTCTAAATTAAATTAAAAGTCACTGGTTAAAATTTATTATTTTTTTATACAAGCCAAACGATATATCACTTTATAACCATTTTTGTGTAATTTTTTTTGCTCTTTAAACCCCTACGAAAGATACACAACTTGTTCATATTATACTCAATCAGCCGAAATGATAAGACCTTAAGCAATGACTTTCTACTCATCCCAGTCTAACAAGTATTTGCCATTTGAACAAGGAACTAGAGAAAGATAAATACACTGAGGTATTCCTGCACTTTTAAAAAGTTTTTTTAGTTTTTGCTCAAAAGAAAGTTTTTTTTAGTTGTTGCGTAACTATGATCTTAGACCATGCAATTGCTAAGTATTTCCACTGGATTTTTTTTTCTCTCATGAGCACGCATTTATCGGCCCGCATTGATCTGCTACTACAACATGAAACAGTCGATCTTCGTATATAAGTGCATATATCAATCCAAGCAAAGTTGTTCACTACACTACAGCTCACTGCATTGAAGAAGGCATCGCTGATCTCATCCCCTCTCATTTGCTTCCCCTCGCAGTTACACACAGGCTCACAGCCAGCGCCCAGCAGTAGCATCCGATGACGATGAGCCCAGCAGTCCAGCACCGCTACAGCACTCATCTGGGTCGACTCAACTCGACCTGACCACCAGCGCAGGTGGATGCCATGGACGCAAGCAAGCGGCCGCGCAACTGAAACGCCTCAAAAGTCAAAAACCACCCAAAGCGAAGCCGAGCAAAAGCGGCACGGGCACCACCACCACCGCCGCAGCCGCGGCGCAGCTGAGCAGCCCACCTCCCTCCGCCTCATCCCAGTCCCTGACCTCACCTCATCGATTGCAATAGTGTGTTTAATATTTATGTTGAATGAAAGATTTGTACATGCCGTGCTCGCGCAATGAAGTATAGATAAATAAAGAGACAATAGTTTCTAATCCTTCGCTTTATGAACACAAATAATATTATTCGTGTCATTATTCTTACTTTCGCGGTGATCAGATTGTACTTTTAGACTCATGTGATCACAGATCGTCGTGATAAGATATTGAACAAGAGGGATCAGATGGAGAGGTGTAATTTGTTGATAAAAGTTTCCAATTGACACCGTGCATTATGTTATGGTCATTTTAGGGTTTCTCTTCTTATTTTCCTAGCGCATATGCTACTATGTGCTACACTCGTGAGTGAGAGAAAGAAAGAGCAAACATTCTTGCCTTGGAACTTTTTTGCGTTAACAAAGAAAGCCCCCATTCCCTAATTAATCTGAATTGCTGGATTATTTCATTAATTCCTTATTTCTAATGTTGTTGTGTTTTCCATAGCATTGTTGTTTTCAATATGGTGCAATAATGGTGTTCATACGATGAGCTACATGTAGATGCAGGAATTGTTTAGCTCTTTACTTTATGAATGAAAACATTATATTTTTTGTGCCATTATTCTTACTTCTATTGTGAAAAGATCACACTTATAGACTTATGTGATCCTCAGTTATCGTAGACGCTAGGCATCGGAGCTATGGAATCATTGTGAGAAGAATGAGAAAGTAAGTAACGAGGATCTAGTGATGATTGTAATGCACATTGATGTTGACATGTAGATACTTGTAAGTGGTGGCCATCGGCCAAGAGGCACATAGAGAAATATGTCAAACAATGGACCAAAGGGATATGAGGGGTAGTCTGTTAGCAGAAAGTTCCAATTGTTATTCTTCGTGTTTACTCTATGCGCCGATGCAAGAAGTTATGTATCACCAAAGAGAGAGAGGGAGGGTGCTAAGCATGTTAATAATGCTACGGTCACCCTTTTTTGTCAACTAGCGACGAAGGGTATGGAAGAAAATAATTGCTAGATATATGTCGATTTTTATTATACTTGACACAAGCAGCGTCTACTAACCGACAAATAATAAGTAAGAATAATTTTACAAATAATCGACAGCTTTTATTTATGGTTCGGTTCGGTTTGTTTGAACCAAAAGAATTTTTGGCTCAACTGAGTAAAATCAAATCAAAGGTCGGCGCGCTACCGGTGCTTGGTCGAGCTAAGCAAAATGCATATAATATTGCTTAGAGCATTCACAAAAAAAGATGTAAAATAAAGTGAAACGAGATAGAACGTCTGTTGGAGGAAAGAAATCATTTAGAATATGGCGTAAAATGTAAAAAAACGATATATAAATAGAACGTGCAGCAAATAGTATTACGTAGGATATATTTTAGAGTTTTGAAAGGGATACTGACAAGTGACGACAACGGCGACTTTTTTTCTCTCTCTGCGTCAACAACAGTTAGGGATGCAAATGGACCGACCCCAGGGTCACCTTTGACCCCCTCTAATTTACTTGTTTGTACTAAAAATTTGATTTCTAATCTATTTCATATAAATAAATGAACTAGAGAGGGTCAAAGATTGGCCCCAACCCATTTGCATCCCAGCAGCAGTGACATCTACTTGCGAGTTGCGACTCGTCATCAGACGTGAGACGTGGCAGTATGCGTATGGGCCGTTGGTCTGATAGTGGTACACAAGGATGGTTATGGGTCCGTTTGCTCCTGGGCTTTCATTCCACGACCGGGCAGGCTACAAATGTGCCAGGATGTCCCAAATTTTAATGGGCTAGACGAGAAGACGCAGCAGTATATGTTGGGCCCACTTTTGTGGCCCATAATCTCGATGGAAAGTAGCCCAAAACCATGGCTACGATCTCCTGCAGCGCAGCAGCAGCAGCAGGCCAGAAGGGGCAGGTCACAGGTGGCTACCTAATCTACATGGTCGTCAGCCTGGTGCTCTTGGCAAAAAGCTAGCAGCAGTATACCATCACGATCTTTATTACTACGAATGCTTATACTTGATAGGATAAGGAAGGAGAAACCATGCCTTTGATATAATAGTTCAGATTGATTTATAGTTATATTTTTTTTTTGGGAGACTTTTCAAATGGATGGTTAGATTTGAATTGTAATGTCACATTCTAACATATTTACCGTGATGTAATGCAAATATGTTGTAAGAAGGAGACCAACCGAATCCACTAGCACTGGCCAGGATCTCCAGGTAAGCGTAAGGTTCTGTTTTTTTAAGCTGACTTGAACGGCTGGAATGAATGAATTTCGGAATGAATGAATTTCGAAAGCTTTTTTAGATAGTCTCGAGATTCTAATCTACTTTTAAGCTAAAAAGAACATAGCCTAAATCCTCGCTCTATTTATTTTCTCTATACTCTATCCATCACTGTTATTTTTTCCCCACATTTTATGCTATATTTTTTAAAAAATTTCTTAGCACCGCTTTACAAACGGCACGTGCACCTAGACCTTATTCTTTTCGGCGTATACCTTTGCGTATTACTATAGCAAATTTTGTTATTTTTATATGGCCCATGTGTTGTTGTGATAATTTGTAACGATTTTTTCATGCCTTTTAGTACTCCTTTCAAAGATGTTAAAACTATTTTTAAATTATGTTTTGCCACAGCCCTAAGAAGAAGGCATAGGACGCTTGGATTTTCCGGGCCCTAGGAGATGAAGCTGCCTCAACGTTGTCAGACGCAGAGGAGGCGCAGTGCAGTGCAGTGCATTGCAGTGCAGCTAAGCTAGGAGTTGAGGTAGGGCATGCATGCTCCACTGCAGCACGACGGCATGACGTGTCAGCAGCTACCCCTGCTCGGGCGTACGCCCCTCTGCCTCGATCGCCATCAATCATGGACTACTACTAAACTATATGAACGGTATACACATTTATTTTTAACGTACGTTTGATAATGTTTTTTTTTGTACACGGCAGTATAGCATGCTTGTAGGCAATGGCGCTGCCACGTCTCTGTTCTTGTTGTTCTTCTTCAATTCTGAGCGGACACGAGGCGCAGCGCGGGAGCGGACACGACGTGGCTTTTCACGCCTGGATTGACCGTTGCGTGGTCCCCACGCCCGCACGAATCTCGGAGCGATCTTATCCGCACCAGCTGCGACTCTGCCCCACCGCACGCAACCGTCGCTCGGGCCCCCATGTCATGCACAGCACCTGCAGAGCAGTGGGCCAGGAAGCGACAGGAGAGCACCGAAACATTCGTGCACCTCCCGAGAGGGGAAATGTGTCTTTCCACGAGCCCCTCGCTATAAAATAAAATACCACGCCACTCCTCGCTGGATGTGTAAATAATCCCAAACTCACGCTGGAAGCTGGATTCAAAGTACGATATGATCCCAATTAATTTGTAGTTTCTGGAGGTCTAGCCCAAAAGCAGTTCGTACTTAAACACCAGACTGACTTATTAGGTCTTTGTTTGTTTCAGCGTAAATTAAATTTAATTAAGTTAAAATTTATTATTTTGTATAAGCCTAATTATGTAATACTTAATAGTCATTTTTATGGGTTTTAAATAGCTTTTTAGAGCTCGTAAAATATATTTTTTAAAACTTTTTAAGACATCTTTTGAAGAGTCACAGTTTTTTTCGGATTAAAGTTTTCAGCAACTTTCAGCTAAAACAAACAAGGCCTTAGAGAGACGATAATTACAAAATTGTCAAATTCTAAATAAAAATATCATGCCCTACTCTTAATTGGATGGTTCCTAATCGATTAACCAAATGCTACCAATCAATAAACATTTGACATGCATGGCATCTATGTAGTTTCTATGTGACATGTATGGCATCCTATAGAAATGATGTTTATAAATAATGTATTGAAACCACCGGTACATACTCTAGCAGCCGAAAAGGTAAAGACATTAAGCAACGACTCTTTACTTATCCCGGTGCTATTCACATTTGGTTTTCAGCAACTTTCAACTAAAACAAACAAGGCCTTAGAGAGACAATAATTAAAAAATTGTCAAATTCTAAATAAAAATATCATGCCCTACTCTTAATTGGATGGTTCCTAATCGATTAACCAAATGCTACCAATCAATAAACATTTGACATGCATGGCATCTATGTAGTTTCTATGTGACATGTATGGCATCCTATAGAAATGATGTTTATAAATAATGTATTGAAACCACCGGTACATACTCTAGCAGCCGAAAAGGTAAAGACATTAAGCAACGACTCTTTACTTATCCCGGTGCTATTCACATTTGAACAAATAACTAGGGGAAAATATTCAGTGCACAAGACTTCTCAGTGCACAAGTGCAAAAAAGAATCTCAGTCCTTCATCTTAAATCCAACGGTACACTCTGCTCTCTTCTTCTACTGGAGCCTACATAGTTGGGTGCATAAAGTGAATATGCCAGCTAAAATCTTGTGCACAGTTGGGTGCAGGAGAAGAGGGCATACCGTTGGATTTAAGATGAAGGGCTGAGATTCGTTTTTTGCACTTGTGCACTGAGAAGTCTTATGCACTGAATATTTTCCCAATAACTAGATGAAGATGGATATACCGAGGTATTCATGCAATTGCTACAGTATTTCCAGTGGAGTTTTTTTCCCTTCTCAAGATGACGCATTTGCTGGCCCGCATTGATCTGCTGCTACGACATGAAGCACCTGCTTGACGTTTCGCTGAGGGCGGTGGCAGCAGCTGATCTTTTTTTTTAAAATGGAAACAGTCGATCGTTGTAAAAAGTGCATATCTCAATCCAAGCAAAGTTGTTCACTCCAGCTCACTGCATTGAAGGCGGCATCGCTCATCTCCTCCCATTTGCTCCCCCTCGCAGTCCAGCGCCCAGCAGCAGCATCCGATGAGCTAGCCAGTGAGCTGTGACTGTGAGCCCAGCACCACTCCAACAGGTAGCTCATCTCATCTGGGTTTGACCTGAACCTGACCACCACCACCACCACCACCGCCACCAAGCGGCAGCGCAACCGAAACGGCAAAACCCCCGCGCGACGCCTCAAAAACCACCCAAAGCGAAGCCCAGCAAAAGCGGCACACGGGCACCACCGCCGCCGCCGCGCAGCTGAGCAGCCTGAGCCAGCAGCGAGCGCCCACCTCCCTCCTCCTCCTCCCAGTCGATCGCGATGATGGAGATTCCTCCACGCGCGCCTGCCTCCTCCTCCTCGGCCCACTCCCAGCACCGGCCTTCCGTATAAACCCCCAAATACAGGAGCCAAGAACGGCCAAGAGCCCCCTTGTTTGTTGATGCCCGTTTGAAAGTTTGAATCTTTGGGGGGAGAGACTAGAGTCTAGAGGAGGGATCGAAATCGCGGGGGGGATGGCGAAGGCGGAGAAGCTGGTGGTGGAGGTGGTGGCGGCGCACAACCTCATGCCCAAGGACGGCCAGGGCTCCTCGTCGGCGTACGTGGAGGTGGAGTTCGAGCACCAGAGGCGCCGCACGCGGCCCAGGCCCAAGGACCTCAACCCCGTCTGGAACGAGCGCCTCGTCTTCGCCGTCGCCGACCCCGACGACCTGCCCTACCGCGCCATCGACGTCGTCCTCTACAACGACCGCGGCACGTCGGCCGGCGGCGGCGGGGCCCCACATGGGCGGAACTTCCTCGGCAAGGTGCGCGTCCCGGCCGCCGGCGTGCCGGGCCCCGGGGAGGAGGCCGTGCCGCAGCTCTTCACGCTCGAGAAGCGCAGCCTATTCTCCCACATCCGCGGGGAGATCACCCTCAAGATTTATCGCACCAACTCCGGCGAAGTGGTTGTGAAGACCAAGCCGGAGAAGCCGACGAAGGCGGTGGTGTCAGGGCCGGAGGTGGTGGCAGCGCCACCAGTCGCCGGGGACAAGAAGCAGCAGCAGCAGCCGGTGGTGGCCGTCCAGCCGCCGCCGCCGCCTCAACCGCAGGCGCCCATGGACATCATACCGCCGCCTGCTCCGGCGGTCATAAAGCCAGTGATGCTCGCTGACCCCTACCACGTCCCGGCCGTGTTCTCCGCCCCCACCGACTTCTCTCTGAAGGAGACGTGGCCCAGCCTTGGCGGCGGCGCCGCCGCCGACAAGGCGAGCGCCACCTACGACCTGGTCGAGCAGATGCAGTACCTCTACGTGCGCGTGGTGCGCGCGCGCGGCGCCGCCGTGGTGGGCGAGACCGTCGCGGAGGTGAAGCTCGGGAACTACCGCGGCGTGACGCCGGGCACCACCGCGCACCACTGGGACCAGGTGTTCGCCTTCTCCAAGGAGACCATCCAGTCCTCATTCGTCGAGGTCTTCGTGCGAGCGCGGGGCAGCGATGACCATGTTGGTCGCGTCTGGTTCGACCTCTCTGAGGTCCCTCGCCGCGCGCCGCCAGACAGCACGCTAGCTCCGCAGTGGTACAGCATGGAGGACCGCAAGGGCGAGCGCGGTGGTGTTGAGGTGATGATCGCCGTCTGGTTTGGCACCCAGGCCGACGAGGCCTTTGCGGAGGCGTGGCACTCCAAGGCAGCCGGCGTCCATGGTTATGGCCCATTGGGTTCCATCAAGTCCAAGGTGTACGTTGCCCCTAAGCTATGGTACCTTCGTGTGTCCGTCATTGAGGCGCAGGATTTGCTTCCGATGGACAAGGGCCCAATGGCGATCGGCCGGTATCCGGAGCTTTTTGTGCGTGCGCAGGTTGGGAATCAAATGCTGCGGACACGGTCGGCACCGGTGGTGGCGAACCGGGGACCAACAAGCCCATTCTGGAACGAAGACTTGCTGTTCGTGGTTGCTGAGCCATTCGAGGAGTTCTTGGTGTTGTCTCTGGAGGATCATGTTTCCCCTGGAAGGGATGACATGCTTGGCCGCCTTGTCATCCCAGTTTCTGCCATTGAGAGACGTTGGGATGAGAAGCTTGTCGTTTCCAGGTGGTTTGGGCTGGACCGTGGCACTGGTGGCAGCACTATTGCCGGTAGCAACACAAATAGGTATGGGAGCCGTGTACATCTTCGTCTGAGTCTTGATGGGGGATACCATGTACTGGATGAGGCTACGGCTTACAGCAGTGACCTCCGGCCTACGGGGAAACAGCTATGGCAGCCGCATGTTGGGGTGCTTGAACTTGGTGTGCTTGGTGCCACTGGACTGATACCAATGAAGGCTAGGGATGGCAGGGGCGCAGCAACAGATGCGTGCTGTGTTGCAAAGTATGGTCAGAAGTGGATCCGCACTCGCACTGTTGTCGACTCTGTGTGCCCCCGATGGAATGAGCAGTATACATGGGAGGTGTTTGATCCTTGCACAGTCATAACAGTAGGCGTGTTCGACAATTGCCATGTCGACAAGCCAGCATCAGGGAATACAACATTAGCAGTCCGTGACAATTGCATTGGCAAAGTTCGTATCCGGCTTTCGACACTGGAGACTGACAGAGTATATACACATGCCTACCCGCTTCTCATGCTACATCCAACGGGGGTCAAGAAGATGGGGGAGCTTCACTTGGCTGTGCGCTTCTGCTGTGGTAATGCTGGCAACATGTGTCATGCCTATGTACGCCCACTGCTTCCAAAGATGCACTATGTCGAGCCGCTGCTTGTGCGACAGGTTGAGAGTCTTCGATTTCAGGCAACTAATGTTGTAGCTGCTCGACTTGGCCGTGCCGAGCCACCTCTTGGCAGAGAGGTTGTTGAGTACATGCTAGACCACCGGTCACATCTATGGAGTATGCGGCGCAGCAAAGCGAATTTCTTCCGCCTTGTCACTGTGCTGTCTGGTCCGATCACTATTGGCAGGTGGGTTGAGCTTGTTCGCTCTTGGAATCGCCCAGTGCATTCATGCCTTGCTGTGTTCACATTCCTGGTGTTTGTTGCAATGCCGGAGCTGATTCTTCCAACAGCCTTCTTGGCGATGGCGTTCACTGGGTTATGGAGGTATCGTGTCCGTCCAAGGCACCCGCCTCACATGGAGATGAGGCTGTCTCATGCAGATGCAGCCACCGTGGATGAGCTGGATGAGGAATTTGACACTTTCCCTTCAAGCCGGGGGGATGTTGTGCGCTTCCGGTATGATCGCCTCCGCAGCGTTGCAGGGAGGGTGCAGACTGTGGTCGGCGACATAGCAACACAGGGTGAGCGGATGCAGGCCCTCCTCAGCTGGCGCGACCCAAGGGCGACACTGCTTTTCTCCATTGCATGTGTCATGGCCGCAGTCATTGCATATGCCATTCCGATGAAGGTGCTGGTTGGGCTCTGGGGCCTCTATGCCATGCGCCCACCAAGATTTCGTAGCAGGATGCCGTCTCCGGTGATGAACTTCTTCCGGAGGCTGCCTTCCAAGGCTGACATCATGCTCTGATCCTAGTGATTTCTGCAGCTGCAGGCAGGTAGCTAGCTTTGTGTTTTGATTAGTGATTTTGGCGGGAATGGGATGCTCCAAAAGACTCTAGGAAGAAACAAACCTGTTGTTTCTCGTTTGTTGTAGGCGCCCGATGTGTTACTTGCTTAGTTTAATGCTGTTAGGTAATGTGTGTTACTTTATGGCGCATTTGGTAATAGCTGTAATCTTGTAGTATCAGGCCAGGATGTTGTTCTTGTACTTTCAGCTCCAGCAGTGCAAAGACTAGTTAAGTAGATGGTAAGTCATGTGATGATGGTGAATTGATGAAACAATCAGGTCTAATTTATCAAGGAAATATCTGTCGTTTCATGTTGTGGGTTGACGCTGTCAGGTAGGAATGTGGCTCAGCCTTAAAGCAAATGTTTAATGAGTTTATTATTCGTACCTGTGCTGTTAAAAAACGGCAAGATGCTGGTGCCTCTCACGTGTGAGGGTGTCTTTGTTCTCATTCACAACACCAATCTTCTCTTTAGACTCCTTTTCGTTTTGCTTGTCTCCATTCTGTCCCCATGTGGCCTCAGGCTTAAAATAACGGGAGTAGGGAATCGTTCGCTTGTTCTTGGCATAAACCTTAAACAAGTGTCTTCTGTTTGGTTAACTCGATGTTGTGTGGTACGAGCAGAGAAGCTGCGAAAAGACTAACAATACATATATTCGTCCCTCCTGTCTCTCTCCCTCTCTCTGGATCAGGAGCTGTGGTCGAGTACTGAGCTCGATGTTCATATCATGTTTTGAAGCGATTGGAGCAAAGGGAAAGGCTATGGCACGAGTGTTGTTCCCTTGCAAGCTCAAAGCTTGCGCTTGTCTTGCAGGAGCGACATGATGCAGCAGGCCATGGTTTTGGCTTTGCTTTATACGACATCGCTACGAGCAGTAGCATGGAGCTACGAGCTTGTGGCCGAGGACCACTCACTGGTGTACGAGACGGCCATGGCGGCAGCCGTCTGCTCGCTTGCTGCTACGTAGGAGTAGTATTAAAACCCGAAAGGCCCTCTGGTCTCTGGCTCGCTCTGGGACCGAGCAAGCGTGCCATGATCTCAAAACTCCAAAGCAGCAAAGAGCCAATTTGTTCTCGGGGACCATGCTGCAATGTGATATACCTCTGTGAAAGAAAGCCAAGAACAAACAGCCAAAATTTTCATGCAGTTCTTTCTGCAGCAACACCAACCCTCCCCCAAGCCGATATATGCCTTCTTCTTTCCGGTTTAAATTAAGTTAAATAAAAATTTAGTTTGTCATTTTTTACAGATCAAACGATGTAGTGCTTTGTAGTTATTTTTGTGAAGTTTTAAATGGTTCTTCTTATAGTTATTAAAATATTTGTTTAATAATTTTTTGGACTCTCCAAAACCTAGGGGTCACAATTTTTCCAGCTTAAAATTTTCAGCTACTTTCAGCTCAAAAGAACAATGCCAGTCACACAAATATGAACACATGGTTATACCACAGCAAACGTAGTTATTTTCTGAATCGGCTGATTGTGCCGTCATCACAAGGGTTAATTCAGTATACAACAGTGTGTATCTTATGCCACTGAGTACCAAGTACTAAGATTTACAGCAAATCGGAGCCTTGTCCTTCACAACCAACAATGCGTAATTTCAATGACGAGCACGCAGCAATCGACTGTTTTGGGTGGCAGGCTTGTCTTCCTACCCGCATCAGGGTTTTTGATACTTGAGACGCCAAGGGCAGCATGAATGTTATTCAAGGTGTATACGGATTAGGGGGGCGGTTCAACATTACAAGACATGTAACTAAAACTTTCCTGTCAGATTCTACTCTCAGCAGGCACAGGTGCCAAATCAAAATGCTCTTCCAGCACCGAGAATATCTCTGAAAGTGAAGACACCTTGAAGTCAGGTCTAGCATCCTCGGGCAAAGAATCATGGGGACCATAACGCTCTGTTTCATCGAGCAAGCAAGTGAAAGCTCCTGCTCTCTTTCCACAGACGATCTGCATAAAGTTTCCATGCGAAGAATTTGAGCCATAGGTGTTACTGTTTTATTGTGCATAACCAATTGGGGCAGCTTACAGACTCAATAAAAATGACAATGTTAATCTAAAGGGTTATTTAGCCACATGCCACGGCAAAATGTCTGATTATGAAATTTTCCACTACATGGTCAAATATTGTAAAAATGCCACCATTAGCCATTGGACATTTTCCCCCCTATACCTTCTCTCTTCTCCTTCCAACCATTTTACCCCTCTCCCTCCGTCCTCTCGGATGAGATGGACAGCCTCCTCCCTTTGGTGGCCAGCCAACCCTCTTTGCACTCATATACAAGGCTCTGGTGTCCTCTGAGCAGCAAGCTTGCAGTAGCCTTAGGCGGCACATCCACGTCGGTGGAGCACTGATGTGTGCACCCATTACGCAATGGAGCACAGGAATGCATGTGCCACCAGCAATTCATCCTCGGAGGAGTGGAAACAGAGCACAGGAGGGTAACATAGCACAGTGGGTTTCCATCAAAATTGGTACCTTGGAGAGCATACGAATGTTCATGGCAACACGAGTGTGCGCTTGGTTCAAGGAAAGCATGGCTGAGGTGGGGTGTCCATTGAGATAGTCTTGGTTTGGGTCCGATAGCCCGAGACATGCCGGTTGCAACATGCGTGAGTCTCTGCACGGCAGTGGATATGGCAGATGTGGTGGCGAGCTGAATTGGCTGATTTGACTCTAAATGCCCAATATGGCTTCAATTGTCTACTAGGATCCATCGAACACGTCAATTTTGAAGCAAAAACGATCTGGCTCACACGATTTCAAAAATTCGATCAGGCGTCCAGAAGGGGAGAAGTCAGATTTGAAGCTTGCCGGCTGCAGGAATGATAACAGCGATAGATTGGTGAGCTTTATTACAGGTCAGTATCGAGTGAAGAAGTAAAAGATAGAGTCTATTGTGAAGATCTTTTGGATGCACGATTTACGGTGCTACTTGTGCTTTGAATCAATGGAGGAGTTCATGCAGTAGCAGAGAGGAGGGAGGGAGACCAGCCGCAAGGGAGTAGGGCGGTGAGACAGGGGAAGGAGGTCAGACATGGCATCACGGCAGTGGGCTTGCTAGAGGATAGGAGGAAGGAGGTGGAGGGATAAAATGGTCCAGAAGATGAGAAGACAGATAGCAGGGTAAAATGTCCACAAGTAGCATGTATGTATTTATTATGGTGTTCTTTAACAGTATCTGACTGTAGTGGTAAATCTCAGAATCGGCCACTTTGCAGCGCATGTATCTAAAAGGGAAGCGTCAAGAAAATCTAGCTACAGGTACTACAGAATACAACATTAACTTGCACAAGGGGCATTTATCAAAGCAATAGAAGCACAAATTATGTTGGTTTGTGGTTAGACGTATTGTGCAGGCTCATGGGTGATATCTTGATTATTTTAAAAAGAAAACTGAGAAAGAAAAAGTGATGCAATAATATGCAAATAAAAGTGTGGGCTAGGATTTCTGCTTGATGCATCTTAAATCCTGATGCTATGAGAGTATTGAGATAGAACATGATTTATAATTCTCTATATGCTTAAATTTATGATGAGAGAGAATGCTCACATCATCCTTGAGGCTGTCACCAACCATCATCACCTCGTTTGATGGAATGTTCCAAGTGGAGCAGATATGAAGCAGTGGAGCTGGATCTGGCTTACAAGGGCGAAATTCTCTGCTTAATGCAGGAGAAAACATCATCTGCAGAAGTTGCAGTCATGCAAAGTTAGCACACTGAAGACAATGGCACAATTACGATTTCTGGATTATTAGTTCCACCACTTCACTGCAGTGATATGATGACTAGCAGCAAATCAAGTTGGTCCAAAATAGAACAACGCATGAATATCAGAAAACAATTTTTGTACAATGTTAATTCATAGTATAACATAATCTCATGATCTGAAAGAATTTAAGCATCCACCTCACTACATGGAACAGGTACTGGGGAGACTCACAAAAGTATATGGTCAGAACAGTGCAAGAGACTGATTGCAGAACACAATATTAAAGATTTAAAGAGGTAAGAGCAGCAGAAATCATCAGACAGGTATGAACAACTGATGATCATATTAAGCATAGTGTAACAACTTACACCAAACCTTTGGTGAAACAAATCAACAGCATCCTTCACATTGCGGGTGATTAAACCCCTTCTGCAAAATAACCAGAGCAGGAATCAATAGCAGCATTGGTTAAAATTTCTAAAATATCGTTGTGTCTATCACGGTTCACTGTTCAGGCAGCACAGCCCCAAATCAAACGATTCAAGCAAGAGCGTGCAACTACATGATACTACCAGGTGTGGAAGCTATCATATATCTCCCTTTCCTGCACAAAAACCAATCCCTAAGAAACAACACCGACTGAATCCACACTAGATTGTGTAACTAAGCATCACAGTTTGCTACATTTTGGAAGTGATAAGCAATCACCTGATCTGCTTTGCGTCCAAGAACTCGCATAGCTCCGAGGCCCCTGCAAAGCTTACACCCAATCGCAACCAATCAAAACAGCGATGAACAACCTAACTACCACACTAGGACACTACCACAGCGCCGCCCTCCTCGCAGGAAGCTCACCGGGCATGATCTGGAGGCGGTCGAGGCCGTCGCGCTCGAACTTGGTGATGACCTCGTAGGCGCGGCGCTGCTTGTCGGGCGCCCAGGACTCGATGCAGTGGAGGATGTCGACGGCGCCGCCGCCAGCGGCGCGGGCCGCCGCGTAGGCCGCGTCCCCGCCGAGCACCTCGCGGTACATGGCCGGGAAGTCGATGACGGGCACTGTGAGGGTCCCGTCCATGTCGAACACCACGCCGCGCAGCGGGGCCCGGTGCCCCCGCGGGGCCGGCGCGGCGGCCATGACGGCGGCCGCCCGGCGGGCGAGGCCGCGGCGGAGGGGGGCGGCGAGGAGGCGGCGGGGGGCGAGGAGCAGTTGGGGGAGCATACGTGGCGCGATCTACACCGATGGATGCCTCGCTCCGGGAACCCGAGCCCCGAGGTGGGTTTTATGGTATGGAAGAGACGGGCTATCGGCGGTCGCTTTCCGCCTCCGCTCGCGTGGGTGGCCTCCTGTGAGGGATTACGTAATCTGATACTCCGCAAAAAATACGCTTTCGTAGCCAGATGTCCGTTCGTCGGTCGTCACCATGTAAGTATGAATGAATGCCACATGAATTTTTCTGAAATTTCATTGAAAAAAAGTTCAATTCCCACTTATTAAAACATCGGAAGTTCGATCGATGGCACCGAGCTCACACCACTCGGTCGAGATGATATTAAGTTCGAAGATGATATTAAGTTCGACCGTCTTCCACAAATGATATTGTGCATGCGAATATCTTTGGCCGGTGATACTTGCGAGGTGTATTTCAGTTTATTTTTACAAGTGTCCCTTTCACTCTCCTCTCTTCTCTCTAGCGCTATCTCCCTCTCCATCTTAGTTCACCGTCATCTCCATCTCCATTTTCGACGAGTGCAAACATAGGGCGAATGGCAGAATGCGTTGGTGCGAAACAGAGGTGTTGCAGATGTGGGCAGTGGTAGCTTGGGTGCAGGCCAGCTACGACGCACGCAGCGGTGGCGTCAACTTCTCCGTTGGCACATCATCGTAACGATGTCTGGTCGATCGGAGTGAGCAAAGTCGCGATCAGCGAGTGATAGTAGCATCTTTGAAAAAAAAACTAAGTAGAATTAGATTCAAGAAAATAGAATGGGTGTTTTAGTAAAAAAAATCGACGAATACTTGTTCTTTTCTCCACTTTAGATATGATTTTATGCCGGCATGGCCAAGCGGGCAAGCAAGGGATTGCAAATCTTTTATCCCCGGTTCAAATCTAGGTGACGTCTGATCAATAAAATACTTAGGTTTATAGTACCGATACTAATCAAATTCAAAAAATTTAGGTGAAGGCTTCAACAAGATGATGACAACGCTCCGCTGACCAAAATTGGAGAAGAAAGGTAGAGAAGAGAGTAAATTGGAGGAGGAAGAAGGCAAAGGGGGGCGAACGATAAGTGTCATCGGTTGAGAAAATTTGTGTGCGGTGCTGTCTTATGTAAAATGATAAAGCTTAGTGCCATTTTGACCAAGGCGCATGAATTTGATGATGTCTTGCTGATCGAATTCTGTCACCAAAACAAGCCCTAAATTAGCATTGTGTGCTTGTTTGGACGGAATTTATATATCCCATGTTTGCATTAACAAAAAGCACATGCTGCCTGCGATAAACTTTGGCCGTCAACCTACGCGGCCCGACATCGAGAACCAGCGATAAACTTTGGCTCACGCACCCCACCTCACTTGGAGGCTATTCAATTCTGGAGCCGTCCGTTTTACAGGACGTACGATCACAAATTAAAACTACTACTACGTCAAACACGTACTCGGTCGGTACTAGAACAGTGGTAAATCTCCATGAGGATTCCTCGAGCCCTCCACTAAAGCTCCAATGTACTTAGACTTGAATGCTCAGGCATAAAAAATTTAGTTATACCCATGTATGTATCAACCATATAGTAATTCATAGGCTAAAAATATAACAAATCTTAGAATTAATAATATCGAGTAAACTCTTTATTTTCCCGATCTCAATTAGAGAATCTCTGTACTGATTTAGTGAACTTCTTTTGTACAAGCAATATTTTTTTGAGCAAATTTGTACAAGCAATATGCTCACTACAGAAAACACGGCCAATTAATACTCTCGACGACCAAAATATTGCGTAGTCTTGACGGCTTTGTAAGACTCGTGCGCAAATATTCTCCATACGGGTGGACTCGTGCGTTGATAATACTATTTAGATTGAGCATATGATAATTATATAGATAGTTTATATTTCATAGACGGTGTCAACGTGAAAAACAACTAGTACTATTTTAGAATAGAGGTAGAATAGAGGAAGCATGGAGTGCATAGGTAAAACGAGGTGTGGGAAGAGCAACTCCAGCAGCTCCTGGATAATACTATAGCAGATATAAGGGGCTGCTGGAGGGAAGGAATCTTTTAGAGTGTAGTGTAATTTATGAAGGAATTTTAGAGGGATGGATAGAGGAGACGCTAATAGTGTTTTAGAGGGGAAATATAGAGGAGCTGCTGGAGTCAGCCTGAGGCCTCGATCTCGATCCAGATCCCCTGACATTCCAACTGGAATGTCACGGTGCTACAGTATCCATCACATTCCAATGATCTCAGCCATCAGATGCTCAACGAATGAACCAGACGAAGTGGTACAGGATAGGGAAAAAACAGACGTTACAGTGCTTTGCTACAGTGTTCGCATGCTACAATGTTTTTGCACAGTGCCTGTTAAATCTTGGCCTCTCCTTTTTGATCTAATGGTTTAAAGAGAATGTCACGGCACTGTAGCACCGTGACATTACCGCACAATGTTAGAGGATTTGAATCCCCTCGATGTGCCCCTCCTTGACGTGCCCTCCTTGACGTGTACAGTACAGTTAATAGTAGCATGGATGATAGCACATGGAAATCAATAATTATGGGGTGGACTTGTGCTTTGATAATAAAAATGCTTGGACATTGATGTGACCCTGTTGATATATATATATATATATATTAATGCGAAAGCACGGAAAGCCGTGTGCTTTGCAAAGCACCGTAGCAAAAATAAACTCTATTAATTGTGGGCCACAATCAATTGTACAAATTAATTAAGGATGATACCCGGCCAGAATCCAGTACATGCACCATATGTATGTAGCCCATGTATAAATATAAATAGGAAAGAGAAAGATTAAGGGGAAAAGAAAATCAATTGAAGACTGAAAATGGATCCTTAATTAGAGGGGGAGAGAGAGAGATCATCAATAGAGATCGAAGCCTATATCAAAGATGGATGCATGGATGGTACGCGATACTAACAATTGATCATAACCAAAGCTAATAGTGTATAGGTAGCTGTTGGCAGCAGAGCACTGGCAAAAGCACGGCATGCAATAACGCGAGAAGGAAGCCATGAACTGAATGAAAGGAATTGAAGCTGGTGCTAGTTGTGGAGGTGGCGGTCGAGGGTGAGGACGGTGGAGAGGTTGAAGGGGGTGACGCGGTCGACGTCGGCGGACATGAACTGCTGGACGATGAGGCGGTTGGCTTTCTCGGTGGGGTGGAAGGCGTCCCAGAAGACGTAGGCGTCGCGGTCGGCGCAGAGGGTGGAGACGAGGGTGCAGAGCCCCATGCCGTTGAACCGCCCCTGCCCGCAGCACGCGTCCGTCGCCGTCGCGAAGCCGAAGGCGGCGGGGTCGTCGATGAAGTCGTTGTGCATGCGCTGCGTGTTCACGCCGACGAACACGCCGCCGTCGCCGCCCACCTCCGCGTTCAGCTCCCCCAGCATCGCCACCAGCTGCGGGTTGTACGCCTCCGCCGCCCGCTGCAGCTCCGGGTCGCACGCCCCGTCCAAGCTGTGCAGCGCCAGCTCCGCCGGCACGCACCCGATCGGCCCCACCCCCGTCACCAGCACCCTCCGCGGCCCCAGCTCATAGATCCTCTGCACCCATCGTCATCGCCATCGCCATCGTTAAGTTGCATGCACCGATCAGTATACGTTCAATGATGCCATCTCGATCCGTCAATAATATCATGCATGCATCGAGTTGATTAAGTTGCATGCATCGACCAGTAGTACGTACCTTGAGCACCTTCTTGTACTCGGAGACGAGGTAGTTGATGTAGTCGGGGAGGGAGAACTGGCGGGAGCGGAGGGAGTAGGGCACCAGGTAGTAGTTGTTGACGAAGTCGTTGCCGCCGAGGGTGATGAGCACCAGCGAGCCGCCCACCACCTGCGCCGCCTTCTCCTTGCCCACCACCGACCTCAGCCGCCGCTGGTACTGCTTGAAGTAGGACAGCTGCTTCTCGATGTGGATGATGTTCGCCTGCATATATATCATATATGTATATATATGTTGCATTAATTACATGCATCCACGATCAACCAACTTAATTAGTATATACTATATCGGTTTTGCTTAAACCCAGGAGACTGGGCTCGCCGACGGGTGGGCCCGGGGCGCGCGCGAGCGCAGTCGCCTGGGCTGGAGGCGATCCCATACTATATTACAGCTGGTAGATGTAGATATGCATGCATGCATGCAGCATGCGTCCACGACTCACGAGCAACCAATGCACGTACGAATTGGATGCCGGTGTCGTTGAGGATGCCGATGCCGGCGGACGCGAAGTTTGCGCCGACGAGCAGCTTGTCGCCGTCCAGCTCGGGGCTCAGGTACGGCAGCACCGGCTCAGACCCCAGGTGCTCGCCTGCAACACATCACCTCCACTACTGTCAACTACGCATGCACGGGCTAGCTATCGAGCTAATTAAACTGCCCACTGCCAGAAGTGCGAGATGACTTAACTGATGATGTCAGGCACGTTCTTGCCGTTGCAGAAGCGGCCGGTGGCGCGGTGGTCCGGCGTGTCGATGCCGTACGGCGGCGAGTCGGCGCGGGCCGACGTCAGCAGGTAGTTGTTGTTGCCGTTGTCGACGAGGGAGTCGCCGAACACGAAGAAGGCGCGGGCGGCGCGCGCGCCGGGGGCCGCCTGGAGCAGCAGCACCCCCAGGCCCAGCCACGCCACCACCAGCCAAGGAGACGCCGACCAAGCCATCACCCCCTTCCCCTTGCAGCCTGCAGCGCAGAGTACAGTACCAGAGTGCTCAGTGCAGTGATCTCAGCAGTCAGCACTGCTGCTGCAGCGATGCAGATGGCCTCAGCTACCTCTTCTGCACTTGGATGCCTCGCAGCGTCGCCGAGCCCTTCTTATATAGCGCCCCTAGCTCCTGCTCTCATCAATAAATCAACCAAACAGCAGGTACCACCTTAATCAACGCAAGCTACTCGACCACTCGTCATGCATATGAAGTAACTGTCACTGGGTGCATGGTTCACGAACTTTACCGATCGACGAAATCCAGAGAAGATTGAATCTATCCAAGGCTCCGAGCCGTAGGGGAGGGACCCTCTTCCCAACCCTCAACCGCGCTGCATTCATTTCATAATTCTGGTACGTTGCCATCTCTGTCCTCTGATCTTCTTCCATGATACTTCTATCTTCTGAGCAGTTAAATCAATATATACATTGTACCACCAAATTTACCATTATGGTGTGGACGGTGGATATATAGTGAGTACATTGAATTTTTTTTTTGAAAGAAGGGCAGGAGAACTGCCTGCTTTGTATTAAGTAGGAGGAAAGTTACAAAAATGGGGGAAAAAAGCCCTCCCCCGGGAGGCGACGGAACGGTGGATTTATAGTGAGTACATTGAGTACATTGAATGGAAAACCATGTTAGTAGTTTTGCTCAAAAAACCACCAGGGTTGGGCATGAATTGGTGAACACTGTCAAGCCACACAACAGTCACTGCATAGTCTAGGAACCTTCTGATATGTAGACATTTACATTCTTGCTTCCTTATTTTTCCAGGTGGGACTGGAGCAGACAGAGAGTTACTCTACCATTACTGATGACCTGGCACAATAACACTCACAGCTACACCTTCTTCTGGAGGCCATTGAATTCTGTTGTTCCCTGGATAGCTTGCTCTTCTGCACTTGGATGCCTCGCAGCGTCGCCGAGCCCTTCTTACAGCGCCCCTCCTGCTCGATCTCATCGCGACGAGGGAATTTAGTTTTAATGCCCGTACGATCTGTGGTTGGTGCCTGCTGGCTCATCGCAGTCCTTGCGCCTCAGGCTCAACTCTCCGGCAATCTCCATCTCTCTCTCTCTCTCTCTCTCTCTGCTTTGATCCCTCTCCAACTTTTCGGCTGAAAGTTTGGTTAAAAATTTAATCTAAAAAATTACAGCCTTTCAAAGGAAGTTTTGATAAGTTTAAAAAATTATAAAAAAAACTTATTTCAAAATCTCTCGAAGGAACCATTTAAATTCTCATAAAATTAACTGCAAAGCACTGTATTGTATCGTTTTGGCTTGTAGAAAAATGATAATCTAAATTTAAATTTTATTTAAGCCGAAAAGAACGACGCACAAGTCCGATCGATGGAATTTCAGATGCGCGTTGGATCTTTGCAGCTTCTGTCTTTTTTTCACCGCCACTTCACCCGCCATTCAGTCGCATATAAATGAGGTCCGCTAGGTAGTTGGGCTGATCCGAAATAACAGCCAAGCTTCCATCTTCTTACGATGTACTGCAGTCTCCCCCTTGGCAGAAGAACAGCGAGTTCAGAAACGGCATGCAGTTAATTAGGAAAGAAGATGCATGATTATTCAGAGCTATGCACAGACAAATCTCTGAAAGCGTGAACCATTTGAAACACCAGCGATCCAATTTGGTGCCTGTCCCCTGAATTTTACAGAAGCCCAAGGTGACTAAACATTGACAAGATGTTTTCATGTAGTTCATACTCCACGCTGACGCTTCACAGTGGCTGGAACATGTTATTGAAATGGGCAGTTGGATCTATCACCCATGCAATGATGCCTGGATTTAGATGAGCTGTACTTAGCTATAACCTTGACAGTGAGAAGTAATAACGATCTGGACGAGTGGTTTGCATCAAACAACCCACATGCTGTTCCGGCAGTGGCCGGAGCTTCCCGTCGCCGGAGACGAAACTGAAATGAAAAAACTGGAAAAACACGCACAAGTACTCACGCGAACACTTGGGTTTTGTTGCGGCAACAACCACCGCTTTTCTCTGTATTCCTTGCTTAAATAGCAATAACAAAAACAGGTAACTACTAACACCACGTCGCCCATCGTGCCGCGCGAATCGGGCGTTCAACTAACTCCAGCTCCATGCGAACGCGCACATGTCAAGCTGCTTATTTCTCGCGACGCGCCGTTTACAACCAGCTGCAACGGCTCACAAAGAAACTAACTGCCTAGCTAACTAACAAGCTGAGAGAGAAAAAAAAAAACGAAGCTATTTACATGCAGACGATGCCTGGGTTACCAACACATGCATCTGCTTTCACTACACTATGGCGCTCTCTCTCTCTCTCTCTCTCTCTCTCTCGGGACAGTGTTTCTTACGATCATCTGTTACACAAAAAAAACAGATTTCTATCAAAGTTCACCATGTGTAGTAGTTTAATAACTAATGTGCCATTAGCTTGTGGGTTACTCCATACCCATATCAAGATTTCTACTTCTTCGGTACTAATTGCCTCAGTCTGGTACATTGCTATCTCTGTCCTCTGATCTTCTTCCATGATCCTTCTCTCTTCTGAGCAGTTAAATCAATCTATACATTGTACCAAATTTACCATTATGGTGTGGACGGTGGATATAAGTGAGTACATGAGTACATTGGATGGAAAACCATGTTAGTAGTTTTGCTCAAAAAACAACCAGGGCATGCATTGCTGAACACCGTCAAGCCACACAACAGTCACTGCATAGTCTAGGAACCTTTAGATATGTAGACATTTACATTCTTGCTTCCTTGTTTTTGCAGGTGGGACTGGAGCAGACAGAGAACTACTCTACCATCACTAATGACCTGGCACAGTAACACTCACAGCTACACCTTCTTCTGGAGGCCATTGAATTCTGTTGTTCCCTGGACAAAAGGATGAAAACAGATTAACTTAGGCAGCAGATGGAGGTATAGGGAAGCCAGGTAAAGTACAGGCATTTTGATTTCACATCCTGTGGGTTCCTGATTTCGGTTATGTAAAGTACAGACTGTGATTCTGGCTGTCTCTAATGGAGTATTACTGATAGGTTCATCTGTAGCGATCTTCTCCACATGCTCATTCAAAGTTCATCTGTAGTACACTCTGCTCAAAAATAGAGCAGACTGCGTACGTATGTAGACGTCATTTCACGTAATATGTGAAGCTTAACTTCAGGTTTCAAGTAAGAGAATTGCTTTTTTTTTATACCTTAGGTGCTCTGCTTAATGCATTAATAGAGGAAGAGAAAAACATGCCACGTCTTTTATTAATTTCAGCTTTTTATGCTACCAGGATATACGTACTATATTCCTTTAAAAGATGCACTCTAAACAACGGTTAGATCTAAAATATACCGCCATATTATATCGTTGTCATTTTTTACCATAAAAGAACCATCAAATAAACTCCATATATTTCAAGTTTGGAGATTTTTAACACGCACCCCAACTGTTTTTGACCATTGATCTAATCTGATCCAATTATGTTTATGAAACCACATTTTCTTTCACTTTACGATGATTTTCCTTTTTATGATAGCTTATTCCTGATGTGAAAGGGCGTGAATGCACGACCATACGTTGTAGTTGTCTGCTTTGCGAAAAAAAGGCCGCGCCCTGTGCTTGCCGCCCTCGTCAACGCCCGCCGCCATTAGACGCCCAACCCCAGGGCGGCGATGGTGCCTTGGGATGCATGGCAGCGCCGGGTGACGAGCGCGCGGTCGCGGCGGCCAGGGGACGCTCAACAACGTGCAACGGCGAGCGCATGCGGCGGTGGCCGGAAACGCGCAACAGCGTCGATCGACGAGCGTGCGGCGGTGAGCGCATGTCATATCAATATCTTATGGATTTATATTAACCATACGATGGACGATGCATGATAAATAATGCTCTCACCCCATGGAAGTTGAAAAGAAGTACACTAGAGGCCCCCGAGTTTTCAGGTTTTTTTTGGAAAAGTGGCATAAACAAATATATACGATAGCAGAAAATGTCTATTAACATCCCTTACTAGTGCTATCTATTGTCATGTGCTTGAACTGTTTTTTTTATTAACAAAATCAATTAATACCGATCTTTCTGTGAGGACGAACTAACCTGCTTTAATTAATAGAGCAACCTGTACAGTGTGAGTGTCGAGTATTTGCTTTGGCCTTTGATCATGCATATGGTACCCGGGGGGCTGTACGTACGTAGGCTACAGCGATGCTCTTCTTAATGCGGCATCCATGACACCTCAGCGTAATTAATCTAACCTGTACAATGTGCCATGTATGTTGCCGCAATGCAAGCGGAAGGGATGAGGCAGATTGAGAGTCACAGTCGGGAGATCCCTAACCTAACACCTTGGCTGATGCATGAGACTGACGTTAGCTAATGATCAGTCCCTGACAGAATCATGCATTGATAAACTAAAGGAGCACAGGCTGCACAGCGCATTGTCATTGATCGTTCCTCCCGAGATGTAGCTTAATTATGTATACATCAGCCTTCTGATGTCAAGATCGATCATTGCACGCACACTGTTGCTAATAATTAGCAGTAGCGTGTATACGTATGCACCACATATATGCAGTATCTCCGGGCGAATTTTATTTGAAGCAACCCTGGAAAGAAGGGATCGATGGCCCTAGCTAGCTCCATCCATGCAGTGCAGGGGTAGACATATCCTAGAGGAGAGGTTTGTACAGTTGTAGTGTATGTCACTGGATCCACCTACATGCATGTGCTCTCTCTCTCTCTCTCTCTCACTCACTCACTCACTCACACTCACTCACTGATCCAGCTGCTTCTCATATGTGGTTTCATTCGTACTGGTATTAGTGGAAGGAGTAGTACAATGTTGGTGCTCCTCAAATTAATTACAGGAAATCAGTGACAGTGTTTCAGCATCTGCATCTGCTGCTTGCAGGAGGCGCAGCAGTTTTACCGGCTATTTAATGGAGGGCGGTGCACTGCTCGCCTCCATTAACTGCGCCTTTTTATTCTCCTCTTGTTCTCTAGGCCCAACCCAAGAGATTCCAGGCAATTACGGCCCGGCCCAGAGCATCACAGGTGTGATCATGCGCTTACACACCCCCCGTGGGCATGAGGCAGCTAGCCCAGAAAGGCCGTGCCATGAGGTCGCTGCGCTCGGCCGCTCGCCGGCGGTGCCGGCGTCGCCGCCGGCGGTGTCGAGGAACGCCGGCTTCAGCAGTACTACAGGCCGGACGTGGCCTTGGGGGCCAAATCCGTCATCTCTGTCGACACCGGATCCGCTGACCTGCTTGACGTACTCAAGTGGAGCGGGAGAAGATCGAAGAGGGAAAGGAGAAGAAGACCAATCAAATTTAGTTCGTAAAAAAGACAGATTTTAGTTTAATTTAATTTAAGTTGAAAAGTATAAGGCCTTAATATCATATGTAACAAGCAAGGTGATCCGCGCGCGCGTTTGCACGGCTAGATTTGTGTTAAAATATAGATAATATATCATATTAGATTTAGAGTTTATCTCTAATAAATATATCAGCTCAGTAGTTTGTTATAGAGGTTAATATTGACCGCTAGATTAATATACATATTCAACGATGTAGATTTTTTTCTATGATTAACGTGAGAATTTCTAATTTTTTTTTATTAACGTGGAAATTTCTAGGATTTTAGGATTAATGTGGTGGCTCCATTTAACTCTGCTTTAGATAGACTAGCAAAAAAGCCCGTGCGTTGCAACGGGAATTAAAAATCCTCTCATATATTGAAACCATGAAGGAAATAGTTCTGAATAAAAAAGTAAACAATTATATTTAGCTAAACTCAATTTGCTAAGCATTCCGTTCCCAAACCAATATACCGGTACACAATCCGTTGCATATCAGATTGAAACACATTTGAATTATAGAAAAAGAGAAAAAACTTATTTTTGTCTCCTAGCTATATATGGGCATCCACATTTTTTCGCCCATAAACCGTAATAGTATGTAAACTTCGTCTCTCAATTATGAAAATCATTTGTCAATGAATGAAATTTTAACTGGTAAAACGTGGTTTAACCGATGGTCGATCTACATATGTTTTTGCACAGAAATATTCCATAAAATCGAAATTAAGCAATGCATTAATTTGAGTGATTAATCTTTGCTGTATTTTGTCTTGTATTTTTCTGTATTTTTAACACACAAGTTCACCGATTTATCCTACTTTTAGAACTACCAAAAAAAATGCAATAAAAACGAGGGGAATTTTATTACGTGCTTGTAACAATCAGGATCTGATTTCATTGATAACCCTAAACCCTAAACCTGAAGAAATTGTTAGTTCACCTCACCTTCTCCAAGCGTGGGTTTCCTTTACTAATTTTGTTCTCTCTATGGGAACCCCTTCTCTTTCTCGTAAGACTCAAGTGCAAGTAGGGCTAAAAAAAAAGAGTCAAATCACACCATCTCTATAATAAGTAAATGCCCTTTTTTCCCTGAGGTTGTCGGAATGATTCACAATAAAATATTGGCTACAATTGAGGAGGTCTTATCAATGAAATTTGGAAGGCCCACGCGGAGCCTAAATATAAACACCTCGCGTGGACTCTTAGCCATGGAGGTCTAAACACGGCGGATGTCCTCGCCAACAAGGGGTGCCCTACCCAACACTTATGTTGTTTATGCAACCTGGCGCTGGAAACGCAGGATCATCTCTTCAAGGAATGCACCTACACCGTCGAAGTTTGGAACCTCTCCTTCGCACCTCTATTGATCCCGGCGGTTGCACTGTGGGATTGGTGGGACCGTATGCATTCCGGACTTACCCCAAAACCTCGTAAGGAGCTAAATGGCAAGATGATCTACACCCTTTGGAACATTTGGAAGGAACGCAACCGCCGTATTTTTTACCAAACTTCACAATCACCGACGCTTACGGCACGAGACGCAGCTGCCGACTTCTTGATGTGGCGTTCAACGCCAATAGATCCAGGCTAGATTAGGGCAGAGGCCCCCCTACCACCGCTTGTAAATATGACTATCTTTTTATCTATCTATTAATGGATCGGCGGAACTCCCTCCTTTTTCCCAAAAAAAAAACAATCAGGATCTGAAATTAATACGCGCTTCATTTTAGACTTTTATTTTAAAACGGATGTGACTCTTTGGATGTGTATATGCATGGCAGTTGACTCACCAAATGACTACCTGTGAATGGTTAATTAGTCGTGGCACCACTTTTAATTATCTAGCATTACAGCTTAGAGAGAGAAAAAAAGAACTTCATTTCTTTCTGTAAAAAAGAAAATATCTAACGCATCGATCGACAATCACACGGGGATAAAAAGGTATTATCTGAGCGAAAAACATGAACAAATCCTGCAGGCACGTACGGTGCAGGAGCATCGACCGGTAGCCTGGTGGTTGGGGGGTAGTATCAGGACTCGCAAAAAAACAAAGGGATAAGTCGGGTTAATTAAGAAGCCGTATTCGGTGTCGGAATGACGTATAAATACTAGCATAAGACGTAGTGCTAGCGTGTGTATGTATGTAGTGTATACATATATACTTGGCAGGTAGCTAGTAGGTATGTAGCAAGTAGTGTACGTATATATATACGTAATACGTGCAGGTGCAGGCGCGCGGTTGGGAGGGAAGCATCAAGCATGAAGCATCCAGTACATGCATCCATGCATGCATGGATCAGATGAGCCTGCCCACCACCGCCATTGATCCGACGGCCGGTGGGCGTCCATGGATCGAGCCGCCCTCCGATCGATCGATCCTGGCCGTTGGATCGACGAGCCCTGCCGTGAAGTCATACGTGCGAGCTACCGCAGCATCAGCATCAGCATCAGCATCAGCATGCATGCAGGCGCTCGTGTAGTGGTACGTACGTGTGGCCTGTAGCTGCAGGCGTGATGGCAACAGTGCGTCAGTGCGTCGCTGGGAAAAAGAAAGGCCTGCACCGTACGTGCGCGCAGCTGATGGCTGATGGCTGATGCAACGTCTCAACGTCTCAACTCTCAACGTATGGATCGATCCAGGAAGGAATTAGATTAGCCTCCCCTGCGACATTCCAAAAAGGTGCAATCACTCTCCAAAAACTTAACGGAGAAATTTGTTTCCCACTGCACCTATCCAGTACATGCATGCATGGATCAGATGAGCCTGCCCAACCACCGCCATTGATCCGACGGCCGGTGGGCATCCATGGATCGAGCCGCCCCTCCGATCTATCGATCCTGGCCGTTGGATCGACGAGCCCTGCCGTGAAGTCGTACGTGCGAGCTACCGCAGCAGCATCAGCATGCATGCAGGCGCTCGTGTAGTGGTACGTGTGGCCTGTAGCTGCAGGCGTGATGGCAACAGTGCGTGCTGGCTGCGTCGCAGGGAAAAAGAAAGGCCGGCCTGCACCGCCACCGCGCGCAGCTGATGGCTGATGGCTGATGCAACGTCCCAACGTCTCAACTCTCCACGTATGGATCGATCCAGGGAAGGAATTAGATTAGCCTCCCCAGCGACATTCCAAAAAGGTGCAATCACTCTCGACAAACTTAACGGAGAAATTTGTTTCCCACTGCACCTCCAACGACATTCTTAATTTCGAAGAAAATCGTGAAGAAAACGGAGAGGGGATTTCTTTTCTGAATAGATAGCACGAATAAATTTATTTTGAAGAGAACTAGAAAGATAATCTATTGAAACATTTCAAGAGAACATAATCTTTTTATGAAGAGAAGATTTTTTTTTGCAAAAGGGGACACCCCCTATTTCCATTACTTTTCATAACGGAAACAACCAAAGTCATAGGAAACAAAAAACCAGATGTGAATGACCTCCGGTCCTCACAGTGGCCACACATCCACAACCAAAACAAGAGACTCCCAACGAAGACATGAAACTAAAGGGTTCTGCCCTGAATTACAACCAACCATGCCACAAGTAAATACAAAACAGGACCACATAGATGAAAAGCTGGACAACTAAACCAGAACAGCACACCGCCTGTTAGAATAATTATGGGGTTGGCCCATTTAATTATTTTAATAGAAATTCCAAGAGGCCCATTTAATACTAAACCGTTCGGGAAATTGAGAGGAGAATATAAAGAAAAAAGAAAGGCGCGGGCGAGCTCTCCCCGAGCCGGGCGACCTCTCCCTGAGTCGGGCGAGCTCTCCCCGAGACGGGCGACCTCTCCCTGAGCATGGGCGAGCTCTCCCCGAGACGGGCGACCTCACCCTGAGCACGGGCGACCTCTCCCCGTAACCGACGACTTAATGGCTGGTGTAATGACGTCCGTTACGTAACGGACGACTTAATGGCCAGATGTAATGACGTCCGTTACTAGTGCTTGATGGCGTCCAGGTTCGACGAATCTTCTCTTCCTGGCGCCTATAAAAGCATGAGCTCCTCGCCCTGTGAAAAATAAGTTCTCGCCCTTAAGAGCTCTCTCTCTCTCCCGCACATCCCATCTGTAGCGCTGCCGTTTTGCGTTCCCGCCTCTGTTTCCTTGCGCGCACAAGGAGCGGAGGGAGCAGGCCTCCGGAACCTCGTCCTTTTCGAGATCCTGCTCGGGATAGAAGGCCGATAAGGTTTTTGGGGAGCGTTCTCACGCGACTGCTCAAGCCTGGGTCATTGCGAGGAGGCACCTGTACATCTACACTGCACCGACGTTCAACTGCACCGACCTCTTCACTGCATCAAAGGCATCTCTGCACCAACTTGTGATCGACTACATCAACCGTCATGGCGGCTGAGAATGTGCAAGTCATTCCTCCGCCAGCGCCTGTGCCTGCGCCTGTAGTGGCTACGGCTCCGGCTCAAGGGTATATTTGTTTATACCGTGCCTTTGCCTTTTTGTTTTCCTGTTCTTTAGCCCTTGCGTATGAGATAGATATTTTTATATCTAGTACCTTTGGTCTTGGACTGGAAACTGGCAATTGTCTAATTATGATTTACATAATTTTGTGGATTACAATATTGAGGAAATTCCTAATACTTCCAACACCGCCAAGCCAAAAACAAACTACACGTTGTCATCCAGGTCTCCTCCATCTGGATTTCCTTTACGACGTTTAGCATCAGTATCTTGCATCTCCTTGACAACCTGAAAAATTCTGGCGATTCCCATCTTCACAAGATTCTGATCCGAAGCATTGAGCATACCTGTCCAACATTGAAGAAACGAACAACATAGGACAATTAGGTGAAAGGGATCCCGCAGCTTCTTCTTTTGGAAGCAACACTCATTTCTTTTAAGCCAAACCGCCCAACAAACTGCAAAAAACCCATACAGACCAAGCAAGAAATGCTTATCCAACATCTTCTGAACCCAACAAATAGCCTGATCCATATTGGAGGGAATGCCATCACTCCCAAAGGCTACAGCAATCACTTCCCAAACCAATCTGACCACCTTACAAGAGAAGAGTAAATGATTATGAGTCTCCACCTCATCACAAAATTCACAGCTTAACTCCCCACTCCACCCTCTCCTATATAAATTCTGTTTAGATAGAATAGCCCCATTGGAGACAAGCCACATAAACACCTTGACTTTCAAAGGGGCTTTAACTTTTCAGAATATCCTCCATTTGCTATCAGGGAGGTGCTCTGATAACTTCTCATACAAAAAAATATATACAAAATACCGTTGGAGATGGTGGGCGTGACTTGCTTAGGCCTTGTTCTTTTCAGCGTATCGTATCGTGCCGTAGCGTATTATTGTAACAAATTTTATTATTTTTATATAGCCTATATGTTGTAAATTTATTCCACGTATTTTGAACACTGTTTGAATTTTACAAATCAACTGCATTGGCTAATAACTCGCTGGTGTCTTATGCACGCGGGAGCGCAGGGGAGACGTGGCGCTCACGGGGGGACGCTCGGATGCGCGCCATTCTAGATGATGCGACGGCCGATGCTGGTCCGATCGAACTCCTCGCGCCGCACGTCCGGACGCTGGCGCCTCCCTTAAAAAAATACAAAATACCGTTGGAGATGGTGGGCGTGGCTTGCTTAGGCGAAGGTATATATGCGTAGGCCCGACCCAACAACAGTTTTGCTCCTTTCCGTTTTCCTTCGTCGACTTCAGCCAATCGGCCTAGCTCAAAAGTGAGTCCTTCTTGGGGCAGAGAAATTCCAGGCGACGAGTGCAGATTGCAGTGATGTGCTAATTAATTGCAAGCTAGTTTACTTTTCTTTTTTTTACTACAGCAAGCTACTAATAGTTTACTAGCGTCCCTGTGCTGTTCTCAGAGAATCAGGGGCCGAGCTTCAGCTCGACGTGCATGTCTCAACGGCACGTCTACGTACGTGTACACCCTTTGAGTTCTCATATGGTGTCTGTTCGATCGTCTACGTCCACGTACGTATGACCCCACCTCCTAGCCTCCCATTCGCGGCATGGGCTGGCCTGGCCCCCCTTGAATTTACTCTCAGATTGCAGTGATGTGCTAATTAATTGCAAACTAGTTTACTTTTCTTTTTTTTCCGACAGCAAGCTACTACTACGTAGTTTACTAGCGTCCCTGTGCTGTTCTCAGAGATGGACGCCATTGTCTTCAGCTCGACGTGCATGTCTCAACGGCACGTCTACGTACGTGTACACCCTTTGAGTTCTCATATGGTGTCTGTTCGATCGTCTACGTCCACGTACGTACGCTACGATTACTGCATTTTCCTTGTTCTCTTCTTGCAGTCACTTTCCCCTTGTGTTCTTTTCCCCCGAGTCATTCTCATTCACAGGCAATATATAGTGTATTCGTGCAAGAAGACTACGTATACTGCACGCGACACACACACCACTTTCTTCCTTGATGATGTTATTCTCAATGTTTTTTAGGTAGCAGTTAAAGATCACCTTGCTGTGTTTCTTAGCTACAGCGCACCTGATTACTTCTTCCTTGGCTTCTAACCATTATATACGTACGACCCAACAGACTAATCTGTTTACAGATTGATTATAATCTGATTAGGCCGGCATTTTAATCACTTGGATAGATTACATTACAGGTGGCTGTCTGTCTGTTTCTTTACAGTTTCTGGTGGTTCATACATACAGCTGTGTGTACGCGTGCGCAGTGCTCACTTCCTTCAGAAATGCTAGATGAAGCTCTGTTGATCAAGTACAGATTTTTCCCTTGCCTCAGCTAGTATTTCTGCACCTGAGAGGCTGAGACACCAAGTACATGCATGCAATGAGCTAGCGTTATCTTCAGGTTCTGAGACCTGGCATGCATGCCCATATGCTACACTACACTGGCAAGGAGACGAGAGCGTGGACACCTGTGTGATGGATGAACTAATACAGACGTCAGTACAGGCTCTGAAAGAAACAGTGAAACAACCATCGGATGCAGATCATAAGCACCCCATGCATAACGCATTGTACATTTGTATGTGTGCAGTCGAGAGTTTGTTTCTTTAATCACTTTGTGTATCACGTTTGCAGTAACTAAAACTATGCATAGGAAGACAGGGACAAAGCACTTGGAACACAAATCTGCAGAGTTGCTCGATCAGCATGCACATGTTTGTTCGTGCGAGGAATCTACAAGAGAACACACATGCGTGTATGATAATGATATGGTCATCTGCTCCTCGTTTAGACCTCAATTAAGACCCTCCCGAGGATTACCATATTGGAATCCTAACACATATCCCCTGCGATTAGCTAGCCAGCTTAGCTAGCGGATAATGTAGTTGGAAGATGAATTCCTGTCACAACAGCGATGCGGCAACAGCTAGCCACTGACTGCTCTCTGATGGCTGGAGTTGAAGAGCTCACACTAGCTACCTGCAACCACCGGCATTTATCCTTTGACACATTCATGCCTGATTTGATTAATCTTAATAATCGATCCTGTCTTGCTGATAGGCCGGGAACACTAATTAGTGGTTAACCACCACACTGCAGCCTGACGGGAGAGCAGTACGATGAAAGGACGATTTTATGCTTGAAATTTAGGCTGGGATCGAATCACAGGAGCACCGTACATTCTCGCTTATGTTGGCTCTGTCCACTAATGCCGCTGTTGCGTGTGCATATATGGGACCAGCAATATATTCTTTACCTACATACAGAATTTGTCATAATTTTCATGAGTGTCAGTAGTATGCTAATATGCAGTTTATGAAGAAGTAGCATCCTCTCCATCTGTCTTGAAATTTGTATGAAGGAGAACATGTAATCTGACTGCAAATTTAACGTTTTTCTTGTTTTAATCGGCCAAGTTCATTTGCTGCCAAACACTCCTGATTCTTTCTCTTGGCGATTTGCTGCCAATGGATAATTCTCGGTCAAGTCAGCTTACCTTCTTCAATTCTCAGGGCGTGTGCCTAAACCTCAGACCGAACGGGATTTTATAACGGGGGTGTTGGTTACATGGAAGGCAAAGCCGGCCTCTTGACGGTATTTCCACCCTAAAAACGAGGGGCAGGGGAACTCTCACTACAAGCCTTCAATTTTGCAAACACAGAATGATTGTTAGCCACTTTAATTCGATTTGCAGTTCACAATACTGTGATAATTTTGGCCGGAAATGGCAGAATTGGATCTCCATGCTGTTGGGTTCTGCGTCATCCTCAATTCTCCTCAACAGAGATTCAGGCCCTAAAGTTTGGCATGGTAGGGGTGTTCGTCAAGGGGACCCCCTATCCCCCATGCTCTTCATCATTGCCATGGACCCTGTACAGAGGCTCTTCCAGCATGCAATGGGCCATGGACTATTCTCCCAGATCAGCTCCACCCCTCTCACTCTGCGTACCCCCCTCTATGCCGATGATGCTGCCGTCTTCATCAGTCCGGACAAAGATGAAATTGAAGCTGCCATGACCATCCTTAAGCTATTTGGAGATGTATCGGGACTGCACACTAACCTAAGCAAATGTGCAGTCTACCCAATCAACTGTGCCGAAGTCAACCTCCCCATGATCCTCGCCTCCTTTTCTGGATGCCGGGACAATCTGCCTTGCCGCTACTTGGGCCTTCCCCTTCAAGTTCGCAAACTCCGGCGTGCTCACTACCTTCCTCTTGTGGACAAGTTAAAAGCTAGGCTTCCCGCGTGGAAAGGAAAACTACTCTCCAAAGCCGGTCGTCTGACTCTGGTCAACTCCGTCCTTTCAGCTCTGCCAACCTACTTCATGACAACTTTCCAGCTGCCTAAATGGGTGATCAAGAAGATCGACAAGATTCGACGTTCCTTCCTCTGGAAAGGATCAGATAATGCCCGTGGAGGGCACTCTCTTGTCAATTGGGAAACTGTTTGCCGTCCCAAACGACTTGGAGGTCTAGGGATATCAAACTTGCAGAAGTTTGGGAGGGCTCTGCGTCTTCGCTGGCTTTGGCACGAATGGAAGGAAACTGACAAACCTTGGGTGGGTACACCCATCCCTTGCGACGATACGGACAGGGCCCTTTTCCGTGCTTCCACAACCATCCTCATCGGCAATGGCAAGAAGATAGACTTCTGGCAGGATAGATGGCTCCAAGGCACGTCACCGTGCGTCATTGCCCCCAACTTGTATCACATCGCTCGCAACAGGCGTTGCAACGTGCATGAACAACTATCTAACAACAGGTGGATCAGGACGATTCGACACCTCACCACGGTTACCCAACTTCAAGAGTACCTGCTTCTGTGGCGTCTTGTTCGACAAGTTAACCTAAGCCCGGATGTAGATGATGACATTGTTTGGAAAGCCACTTCCTCAGGGGAATATACGACCAAATCAGCTTACATCAACCAATTCAATGGGAGCATTGCAAGTGGGTGGGCCTCTTCCGTTTGGAGGGCACAAACAGAAAACAAATGCAAATTCTTCGCCTGGTCACTGCAACATGGTCGCATCCACACGGCTGATGTCTTAGCGCGCAAAGGCTGGCCTCATCCACAGAGTTGCCTGCTCTGTGGTGCTAGCCCTGAAACGATTGATCACCTTTGCGCTCACTGTCCAGTTTCAACTGCCATCTGGAGCGACATCCTGCCACAATCTTCACCCCACTGCATCGCCCCCATGCGGTTTTGCGACTGGTGGAGCCACTCAGCACATACCCAACCCAAGGTGTCCAGAAGAGAATTTAACGGGAGGGTTATCTACACGCTGTGGAACATCTGGAAGGAGAGGAATCGTCGTCTCTTCCAGCAGCGCAGTCTGAGCCACGCTCAACTAGTGGCCAGAATTAAGGAGGATGTTCTCGTTTGGGGGCGTGTTGCCCAAAGACATAGCGAGTAGTCGTTTTACTTAGCCTGGGCTTTTCTCCCTTCCCCTCCCTTTCTGTTCTTTTCCCTCCCCTATCTCTCCTATCTATGTACAGTGCTCTTCTTCTTTAATGAATCGGCAGTGCTCATGCCTTCGGTTCAAAAAAAAAAGATAATTTTGGCCGGATAGATCATAGATGTTACTCATGTGGTCACTCGCCACTGCAGCAATCTTAAGGTACAACTCAATGATGTCGTTCTTGATTCGTCAAGAAGGTTGGCGACAAAAGTAGATAGGATAATAAAATGCCAGAAGACCATTCATCATCACATAATAACCTAATATTTTTAAGAAAACTTCCGCAAAAATGGGGGCAAGGAGTCGATGTACGCAACCTTATTCCTGAGATAAAAAATCACAGAAAGATTGATTTCGTTTGACCAATTGGTGATACTAGAGAAGAGAACTCTATGTAACTTTACGATAAAAAGAAGTATAAATAGTTTAATATGCCATTTTGTTTTAGCCGACAAAAAAAAAGATCATTTGGCTCCATTTGATTAGAAATGGACAAAATGACAAAAGACTATAAGACACCATAATATAACTTAGGCCTTGTACATTTCAGCTTAATGTAGCATAGCGTTTTTTATTGTAGTAAAATTTAAGAGTCTTTAAAGAGAGGTTTAAATATTGTAAAATAATAATTTTAAAATAGCTTTAAAATCTTTAAGAAGAGTACTAAAAACCTGAGAAAACAATAGAAATTATTATGCCAAATAGGCTATATATATAAAAATAATTTGTTACAGTGGAACGCTAAGCTAAAAAGAATAAGACCTTAAAGAGTAACCGAAGCCTAATGTAGTAATGTTGAATTTTAGGAGATATATATTTTCAAAGTAAAAGGAAGAGTGATATTGTAGCAAATACTACCACTTAAAGAGAACCGGAGAAATTCATTCCCTCGTTGCAATCTTTTCTTAGCGCTTAGATTTATTTTATCTATTAGTTATATATAGTTATATAAAATCGTAGTATTTATCAAATGATGCGATAGATATTTTGTATTTGAATCTTTTATTCTCACTCACTCTACTACCATTGATCAAACTAATCTCGCCGATTATGATCGACGGATTGGTTACGGTTTATATGAGAATGATAGAGATAAAAAGACCTCAATTTTTTTTAAAAAAAGTCAATCAATGTGTTAAGCTCAGTCAAGCGGTCCAAAAATTTGATTGGAATTTAAGAAAAAAAACAGCCATGTGTTAAATAGCCTTCCATTTTATTTGCTAAAAATGCAACTATAGCCAATGAACCGTGCGTGCTTAACAGCAACACTCCAACAGCAGCAGCCCGACGGCCGATTCCAAACCGCAAAACCCGCGCCTATAAAACCACCACCAAAAACCCACAGCTTGATGCTTCTCTGCCCTCGCTTCACTCCCACCACCTTAGTACCTTACACCGCCGAGATGGCGTCGTCCGACGCGGTGGCGCGGCTGCGGGAGCTGGCGCCGGCGCCCGGGATGGAGGTGTCGTCCCCCGGCGCTGCCGCCCTCGCCGAGTGCTGCGCGGGCCTTCTCTGCGCCGGCGGCGGCGACGCCGAGGCCGCGCGGTCCGCCCTCGACGCGCTGTGCGCCGCCGGCGGGGAGGCCATGCGGCGCCACGCCGACGAGCTCGCCCCGCTGGTCGTCGCCCGGCTCGGGGACGGCGACGCGGCCGTGCGGGAGGCAGCTAGGAGGTTCCTCGTGCGGCTCATGGAGGTATTGGGGTTCCAAATTTGTCTTCTTTTTTTTCATCGCTTACAGCTTAATAGCTTTAGGGAGTTATTATTCCGTTCTTATTCCCTTCACTAAAAAAATATTCCGTTCTTATTCCCTTGTTTCACATAAGTATCAGTTTGGTTTTGAGCTATTTATACGCAATTAGCCCCGGCATAATGTTGATAATCTATACATAGGCAAAAATAAAAGTGAGATCATACAAAATGAGGTGTACTCATTTTCTTTAGCAATGTTCGGCACGAGCCACCGCCTTGGGAAACACAGAAGTTTTTATTTTGGCGTAAAAATCTTCCTGCATCCTACCATTAAGAACTGAAAAAAAAAAATACTATGTTAAAAATAAGGAGTGCATATATAATGCAGTACTGTAATTCCGATGGAAGCTGTCGGTTGTACATCCATGATCTATTGTGAATTTGGAAAACATAATCAGTTGCTTATTGTAAGTTCTAAAGAACGGAAGTCTTGAGTCTAAAAAAGGTTACTTTGCATTGTTATTGTGTGCTCAAAATTAAGCTTCAGATTTTTGTGTTTCGGGTTTTGGTTGAATGATATTCCAGATGAAGGAAATGAATGCAAGAATGGAAAAGGTAGAAACAGCTTCCGACATATCAAATGTCCAACACAGCCGTTGCATGACAATAGAAATTGAATCTCCTGATACCAGTAAATTAAGGAGAAGTCCCAAAGAAAAGATCAGCACAAGAGATATATCAGTTCTTGCAGGTACCCTGGACTTTATTTTGCAGCAAGCAACCAATAACTCAAAACTAGAAGTTCTAAACATGTATGTATGATTAATTTGTTTTTATCAAACCATAGACCATAAAAAAATCCACTAAAATTATTTCTGTGTCAAACATTGTTATCCAACTAATCATTTTTTACGATTACTAATTATTAAATAACTAATATTCACTTCAATAATGCAATGTTTTGAACACTAGAAGTATTGTTTTAGCAAAGCACTGGAAGTATTTCCAGAATAATCAGTTAATTTATTAAGTTAATGCTAACCGACAAAAATGATCATGATTATGTATTTGGATAGAAGTAAATTGTCTGATTAATTGGAGAAATCTCAATAAATTATCTTTGATTATCCATGCAATTAAGCATACCGTCATTAATAATACTAACAAGAAATGTATAGATTGAAAGCGAAAAGAATGGTTTCATAATATTTGAGGGAGAACCTTTTGTTTCCAACCTATTATTGAAATGATCGAATTTTAATATTAATTCTGGTTGGCCATGGAGCTATTCCTAGTTCCTATCAGCAACAATTTTTTGGCCAGATAGTTTCAGATGATTTTTACTGGCTAACTGATACTGCATCTGTTTTAGTCATTAAAAAAGGTTTCAGGAAATCAACCTAATTAGTAATGACTACATGAAACGATGGCAACCAACTAGCTAAGAACATGTGATACTGATTTCCAGATATTTTTTGATGATTTATTATTCTATTATGCACTCTGAACCTCTATGCTTTCTCTATTCACATTTTTTTAATCTTATTGTAGCTATTTCTGATAATTGAGAATATTTCTATTCTTATATGGTACAGGAGAAGGAGATATTACAAGGAAATTAATTGAACCTATAAAGGTCTTCTCTGAGAAGGACCTAGCAAGGGAGATAGAAAAAATAACTTCTACTTTACAGCCAGATAACGAGTGGTCGGTCCGTATAACTGCAATGCAAAGAGTGGAAGGCTTAGTTCTCGGAGGTTGTTGTTCCTTGCTCATCTGTTGGCTTTAGCGCTCTAATTGTCTAACATACACCCTAAACAATTTAAATTGTCATCTAAGCAAATGATTCTCCTAATGGAATTTTATCTTTCCTACATTACAGGTGCTGCAGATTATTCAGCCTTCCCCATGCTCCTAAAGCAACTTGTGACCCCTCTTATGACTCAGCTTCTGGATAGAAGGTCGAGTGTTGTAAAACAGGTTTGGCCATTTCCATTTTAATGTCTCATGTCTGTATTGAGACTTCTTCACAGTATTTGGGAGAAGGGTATAGCGCATGATGTACTCAGTAAAGTTGACACAGAAGTATCATAGCATATTAGATCAGCTCAAAAATAGATATTGTATGTTCATGACCCTGCAGAACTGAATATTAAATTTTGTATTGATTGTGTATAATCATTGAATCACATTTTCTTCTTCTTCTTCTGGATACTTGCAGGCATGTCATCTGCTAAATTTCCTATCAAAAGAGCTATTGCGTGACCTTGAACCATGTGCTGAACTGCTCATTCCGGTGTGTTGTCCCTTTCCAATTTCTGATTCTATGCATCCTGCATCTAATGACAACTACTAACACCAATTTGGATATATCTGAGATTTCCCCTTTATCATCTTATATCTGTAGGTACTTCTTAAGAATGTTGTGATCACCATCCTTGTAATTGCTGAGTCAGCTGATAATTGTATAAAAGAGGTACATACTGTCGTGCTTTCTTTTGCCATTTGATTTTATTTCGTTTGATGCCCATTATCCGGCTGTACAGATGCTGCGAAACTGCAAAGTAGCTCGTATTCTACCAAAGATTATTGAATTTGCTAAGAATGATAGAAGTGCAGCTCTTCGTGCTAGGTAAGAGAAAAGCACCAACATGGTATAGCCATAGTCTTGGATGAATGCTTAAAAGTGTGTACCTGTTGTAGGTGCTGTGAGTATGCAATACTGATGCTAGAGTACTCGGTTGATACTCCAGAAATACAGAGATCAGCTGATCTGTATGAAGATCTCATAAAGTGTTGCATATCAGATGCAACTAGTGAGGTATCTACATGGTTCCACTAACCCTTGATGAGTATGAAAGGAATATTTTCATTTCTTCCTTTTCCCTGCGCATTTTTTTCTTGGGAGAGATGTGTGCTGACTATGGAATAGCACAAGGCCATCTCGTGTTAGTCTACATTTGGATTCTTTTTGTCAGTAAATTTAAAGTGTACGCACTACAAACTATATTCAGTAAAATATAATTCATGGGCTGAATTCCCTTATATTTAGTGTGTTTGTCAATCTAAAGTCTAAACTCTATTTTGAAGCTTTCTTATAAAAATTGTTTTGAAGAATACAAAGTTTTTTTACACTGTTCTTTTTTAAAGCATATTAGTTATTTTGAAGTTTCTAATACATTTTTTTTCTTCTAATAACATAGTTCCTAGATTTTGCCGCATTAAACTGCAGTTCAAGCTGTGTTCTTGTTATGGACGTCCTTTGAAAACTATTCTGCTTGGTGATTTGGTCATAACTTTAAGCACCTTTTCTGATTTGAAGGTCCGATCAAGTGCTAGAGCATGCTTCAGGATATTCTCTAAGGTTTGGCCAGAAAGGTCGCATCAGCTGTTCTCATCATTTGAGCCATCTAGGCAGAAGGTATGTCCTCAAAGTTATTTGACATGTATGCCAAATTGAGTGCTTAATTCAAGTTTTAAATTTTGTAGATAGTAAATGATGAAGACGCTGAAACACATCAAAAGCACCTTTCTCCAATAGAAATAGTTAATTTGAGGCAACCTCAAACTAGTCCTTGTAATCCAACTGTAATGGACAAAGTTGTCAAGGTTGACTCTGGGGCATCATTTTCTACTGGAAACCTGCAACCAGTACAGGTGGAAACTTCCCTTCAACATGATGATATAACCTGTAAAAGTCCAGCTGAAGAAAGTAAGAATGTAGCTTCAGCTATTGGAAGTTCATTTGAAGATAAGAGCACAGTAGAAAAAGAAGTTCCAGACAGAAACCTTGATAAATGTGATTCAGGTATATGTCATGGAAAAATACCTTCACACTGCTTTATTTTTTTTCCCTTCATGAGCTAGGGCGGGCTGTATTGACCAAATTTTTGGAGTCAGGCAACAATGCAGGTGTCGATTCATCAGCTTGTGATCTGCTCTCAGCCACTCCAGTTGCACCAGAACAAACTCCAGAAATTTCACTGTCTGAAGCAACTATTGTAACAATTGTTCAAGACAAGGCTGAATGCAGGCCAAATGTTGAAGATTTAATTTCTCGGCAAGATCAAGCATCAGGTGATGTTGCTGATATTTTGACCCGGTCACATTCCTTTAGCATTAAAGAGTCAAGAAACTTGCTAAAGCGAAGCCCTTTTAAAGTAAGCTCTGATGACAGCTCAATTGGAAAACTAGAAACTCAACAGGTGGAGAAGCATCGCGCCAGCACTCCTAATAAGGGTGTTCGGAAAGAACCACGGAATTATCAGAAGGAACCACGGAGTAATTACACTCCTAATTTCCGGCGACCTCTTCTGAGTAAGCAGATGACAAATTGGTTTTATGCCAGTACCAGAAGTGATTTAGATGACAGGCAGCTCATCTTGGGGGAAATGGTTAACAACATGGATGTGCCATCATCTCTGACAGAGGCACTTTCTTTAGGTCTTAACCCGAGGTCAGATTGGATGATGAAGGTATATGCATTTAATTTCTTGCGACAGTCTTTGCTAGAGCGCGGACCAAAAGGCATTCAGGAAGTTGCCCAAAACTTTGAGAAGGTTATGAGGTTTATTAGTCGGTACTTGGACGATCCTCATCACAAAGTAGCACAGGCTGCTCTCTCATCACTTTCTGATATCATGCCAGTTCTCAAAAAGCCTTTTGAACATTATCTGGACAAGACGCTGCCCCATGTTTTCTCTCAGTTAAACGATCCAAAGGAATCAATCAAGCAGCAATGCTTAGCAATTTTGAAACTTGCAGGTGAAAGCTATTCCATTGATTCTCTCTTACCTTCTCTACTCCGTTCACTAGATGAACAGAAATCTCCTAAGTCAAGACTGGCAGTTCTTGAGTTTGCAAATGACTCCTTTGCAAAATGCGTAGTCAATTCTGACAGCTATTCTACCAGCAGTTTCCTTAAGCCATGGCTTGGAAAGCTTGCAATTTTGTTCAAGGATAAAAACAACAAACTAAAAGAAGGTGCAATGGTTGGTTTCTCATCCATCTATTTTCATTATGATCCTGAATCCATGTTAAGCTTTTTAGTTAGCTTGTCTATGGAAGAACAAAAGAGACTTAGACGGGCAATGAAACAGTTGATTCCTACGATAGAGAATGACTTGGAAGAGTTTTTGCTGCAAAGGAGACACAGACAAAAGGTGCCATGTTTTGATCCCTTTGCTGCTACAGATCAAACTTTTGCTAAATGTTCCAATGGAAAACAAAATAAACCCCACCAGCATGATGCATATCAATCTAACTTTGTTAAAGATCGTGATGTATTTAGTTCCGCCCTCCAGTGTCTCCCAGCTATTTCTGTAGAAGCCCATGAGTGCTGTACTGATACGGTTGAATCTGAATGTGGTAATGAAACTTATGGTCAAAAGGCTGAAATAATAGCAAAAATGTCTAGTGCTACAAGGTCAAGGAGTGGCCTCCCTAAAAGATCTAATAATGGTGTGATATCAGAGGATACTGTTGAGATGCCAAGCAAGGAGGGTAGCGACATGAAGCAATTTGGTGAACTGAATATGAGCGAACTGGGCATAGCTATCAGAAATAATGATACCATGATGAATAACTGTCAGGATCATGGGTCAAGCATTTCTGAGACGCATCATCAGGTTTACAACTTTTTACGCGATGAAGTTCCTGAGAACAACTGTCATTCTGTATCAATCAAGGTTAGACCAGACTGCTCTTTTTTGTCTCGCCTTATTGTGATAGGGGCATTCTCTTCCTCTGGATAAGTTTGTTGACAGTGATGTCCCCTTGTACTTGTTCTTTTGCCAGAATTTACACCCGATGTCTTCTTCTATTCTTGAGATGCTTGATGACCAAGATGAATCCACCATAGAACTTGCACTTGCTCTATTGGTTGAAATCCTTGAAAAACAAGTAAGCATTTCTGAAATTACTTAACAGTGAGTACTTGTGTTCTTTATGTGCCATCATTTAATGTCACCTTCCATGAAAATGACTTCTGCTATGGCCATGTATTCCAGAGGAAGGTATTGGAAAATTGCATCGAGACTCTTATAATTAAATTGCTGCATGCAACCAAAGATGCTGCCTTGAAGGTCCACAGTGTTATTTTCGGTTAGCATTTGCTGACGCAACCATAAAGTTGTGCTCTCAAGTCTTTATGTCCTTGTCAATGCAGGTTGTTAATCAGGCCCATATTTGCTTGACAACTGTAATTGCTCATTTTGATCCATTGAGATGCCTTGGGGTAAGCTTGTTCCATCTGTTGGTAGTTTCTTATAGATAGATACTCTTTGGACTGGAATTGATAGACACCTTGGGCAACTTATTGCTGTTCCTTTTATTTTTTTTCCCTTTTCTTCTTTGCAGTTGTTGGTATTTGATGTTTATCATTTAAATATGCAGGCAATTTCTTCCCAGTTGGCCTCCCATGATGAGAAAATTCTTATTATCAGCATCAATAGTTTGAGCAAGGTAACCTATACCGTTTTGTAGCAGAGTATGTCATATTGTGTGTGGCAACATGGCCCGAGCTCACTGTTAACATCAATCGTTGTAATGGGCTAATCCATCAGATTATAATGCTGTTGTGTTTCTGTGTAACCTTGTCCATTTCATTAGATGCTCCTTGGTTTTGTTTGACCTGTGCTATTAGTAAGCCATACAACTAGCTAGTCTTTCTACTGTTGCTAATTTCTCTGTTGTTTTTTGGCAGCTTATGATTCGATTGTCACAGGACGACCTTATGTCTCATCTGTCAACATTTCTTCCTGCTCTCTTGGATACCTTCGAAAACCATAGTCCATATGTTCGCAAGGTTTCATCTATTCCCACTTCCCTTTATATGCTGTGTCTAAGATCGTCTCTACTTCTTAGTAATTTTTGCTCTAATTCTTTCGTCTCCTCCAACATTACTGATAGCAAAAGGTCATGAGAATCGAGAATCGGTACAAGTAAAAAAAAATAGCAGGAATTTCTGGTTAGCTTTTCAATTGTCCAAGCCTTACATGGATGAACCACAAAATTCCAAGTCAGCTTGAAAAGCCCATAATTTTTTTCAAGCCTCATCCAGAGTAAAAGGCAAGTCAATGAAAAAGACCATTCTTGGGCCACATCGGCTAAATTTTGCATAACTCAATGCAGAGGCGCCGAGCAGAAATTTAGTAACATATCTTGGATATATATTTGGGCCATTTCCTCGAATAAGTCTTAACTGGCCACCTTAATTTGGAGCAAGTCGACATCTGTATCCTCTGAATTTTTTACTGTGCCTTAGATTTGTAGACATCGTTGTGCCAACTGCCATGTCATGTGTGCATCGGTGCATCCTGAGTCCTGATTGTGCCTTTTCTATATCTGTGCTACTTGACACAAACATGTATGAATTGGCCAAGAAAGAAAACAGACACGCACAGGAGACTGGCATGAAGCAGGCAAATACACACGCTGACACGCACGAGAACTCCTGCATGCCGCATGTTCTTTGCAAAGAAGAAACATATTTAACTGAGGAATGCCCATCCCTGGTTGCTGCAATCTTGTTATTCTGTGCTGTGTTGCAGGCTGTTGTGCTTTGCTTGGTGGATGCATACCTCAAGCTCGGGGCAGCGTTTCTGCCGTATTTGGAGAGGCTGGACAGCGCACAGCTGCAGCTCGTAACAACGTATGCCAGCCGGCTGTCCCAGAGCAGATTTATTGCGGTGGACGTTTGACGCAGGCACAGGCAAAGGCAGAGGAGGAGATGCTGATGTTTCAAGGCAAGGGCAGCATACCATTTATTCACCGATTTATGAGCATAGATTGCAATAATAAGTACCTGTATCCAGAAATATGTGGCAGTGCAGGGTAGGAGAGGGTACATAAGACACAATGGTAGCAGTCTAGCATAGTAGCATTTCATTTCTTCTCCTTCCTTGCATCTGTATGTGCAGTGGTTTTAAAGGGAAAATAAAGGTCGTGCAGTTGCTGTGTTTATGAGATTTCCAACTTGTCCATGCAGTTGCTATTGCTCCTTTTGGCCCCTACCGCTCCCGCTCCTCTCCGGATGTTAAGTATATTATACGATTTTCTATACCAATTTTGTTAAATTGGTTGGTGCATATAATTCAATATGATATAGAATCAAAAGGTCATGAATTCAAGACCCGGGTAATACGCTATTGAAACTATATATGCCATTGCAGCCACAATTGCCCTTGTTGCATCATTAGGTTATGTTCTTTTGAGCGGATCTGAACGGCTGAAATGACTAAATCTCGAGAGTTTCTCGAAGTAATCTCGAGATTCATATCCATTTTATTTGACTTGCCTTTTAAAACGTTAGGACTCAAATTCAAAACAACAAAAAAAAAGACTCAAAAAATCCAAAACATATGTCCTTTTAAAATATAGATAAGTTACTAGGGTTTGTGTGGATTTTTCTAACAGACGGGAGAGCGGGGGCGTGCGTGGGCGACCTGGGTGGCGACTAGGGTTTCCCTAGCCGTCGCCGCCACCGCCGGCTGCTCCCGCCGCCTGGGCTTCTCCTCTGCGCTCCTGTCTCCCTCCCAACCCCCGGATCTTCCTCTTCCTCCCTGCCCAGAGCCTCCTCCCCGCCCCTGCCGCCCTCCGGCGGCGGCCTCCGACCGGCCGCGCCACCGCCGGCGGGCCTTTGGCGCTCCCGCTGGCGCCCCTCCACCGGTGTGGTGTAGTGAGGCAGGTCTTGAGGCGGCGGCGTCGTCGATTGGACGGCGCTCCTCGGCGTCGGCCGGCGGCTCTGCCCTCTCGGCCTCTCTCCGCGTTGTCTTCGTAGCGGTGGCGACGTGCTGCCCGTCCGAGTGGGCGGAGGCTGCGTCGGCGGTTGGCGGCTCCACGCTTGCCCTCCTCCTCGTTGCCTCCCCCACCTCGGCGTGCTGGCGTTGCTCCTAGGCGCAGCGGCATCGAGGATTCCCTGCCGAGGTGCTCGACGGCGGGACTTCTTCTTGGCAGTCGTCTCCGACTCCGAATGCGGCGGCGGGAGGTGCCTCTCACCTCGGCGGCAGCGGTTCGGATCTGGATCTGCGGTGACCATTGTTCGCTGCAGCGCGGCTCTTGGTGGGGTTCTTGGGCGAAAGCCTCGCCCATCCTTTTGGGCTGGTGATGGCGTCGCTGTCTGACATCGTTTTCCTTCCTGGATGCATCACCATGTTGCCCCCTCCCATTGCCCTGAGTGCTGAAGGCGTCATCTTCTATGTTGCTTGTTGTTACTTCCCGCGCGGCGGTGGCGGCTCCTTGTCAAGCATCCTGCGTGACGAAAGCTTTGGTCCTTATCATGCCTCCAGCGTTCTGCGAAGCTCCAGGCGTGGCAGTGGCGCTGGTTGTGCATCCCCAGACCGTGGTGGCGTCTTTGAGGCCTAAGCATCCAAGGTTTTTTGTGGCGGCGCCGACAAGAATTCCTTCATTCCTTCATTTCTTCACTTTGCGTCCTGTGAGGTGGTGGCAGCTGGTGGCCGAGCTTCTTGTTCATGCTGCTGTAGGTGGGTCTGGCAACAATTTTTCAGGCTTGCATCCTATGAGGTGGTGGCATCTAGTTTGCGTGTTGTCTTCGGCCTCTTGATCGTGCATCCCGCATGGCGGTGGCCTGTGGTGGTGATGATGCTCCGTGCATCCCGCAAGATGGTAATGGCTCAGTTGGCTCTAGGCACCTTGCTCTCTGGCCGCGTATCCCTTTGTGGTGGTGGGGTCTAAAGATTGTCTTGGGCCTGCCTTCGGCGGTGCATCTTCCTTTGTAACGTTCATCATGCATCCTGTGAGTGGGTCGTGTCCGGCGTGGTGGTGGTAGGTGGCTCCTTGCATTGCCTAGGTGGTGACGGTTCGTTTTTTCGGCCATGCATTCCTTTCGGTTTTGCTAATGGCTGCCATTCTTTCTTGGTGTTGTATTATTTCTTTCCTTCTTAATGAAATGGCAGAGCGTCTGTCCCGTTCGTTTAAAAAAATATAGATAAGTTGTTAAGCTATTAAGCCATTAAGCTGAAAAGAACGGCGCTCATATTTTCCTTGCTTGTTTCGAGGGGTTGATAGCTATTGCCTATTGCAATGTTGTATTCGTGTATGACTTGTTGTATTCGTATCAAACTTGTGCACTTTGGACTAGTATGACGATTTCTTATGAAATTTGAATTCATGACCATGGGCGTTGAGATCTATGTGTATTTTTGACATCCTAGCAATGCAACACAGACATAGGGCTAGAATCAAGACAAGCCTGAGCGAGCTTGACCATCTAGGCTCGAGCTCAAAGTGAATTAACCAAGGTTCAAGATCAAACTTGATGGAAAGCCAACTTGGTTTGAGATTTAACTAGGATCAAACTCGAGAGGCAAATAATACTTTAATTTACATGTTTTGAGCTTAATTAAGGTCGAGCTCGAGAGGCAAATAATAGCTTAATCTGAATGTCTTTTTTTGAACAAACGGGGCAGGCGCTCTGCCATTTCATTAAGAAGAAGAGAACTGTACACTGCTTAATCTGTATGTCAAACTGATTAGGATCGAACACGACTCATTTGAATTCAACACAAACTTGAATAAGATGGACATCGACTACATGATGCCTTGATGGGCCTCGGAAGAAGCTACTCGAGCCCGGCTCGAATTAATCTTATCAAATAGCTTTACCAGACGAACTTTTGATGAGCCCTGCGCCGGGATGCATCAGTAGGCAAAGGCAGTATGCAGAGACAAGTACAAGAAGATGATGGAGCGCCAAGCTTGCAAGCACTGTGAGGGCACATGCAGCGCGCGTACTAATAATGCCCACCATTACCAAACACAAGCAGGCAGGGGCGCCCAGGTCCAGGAGCAAAAAGGCAAAGCCAATCCAGCGGAGAGGAAGAAGCTCATTCATGGTCATGGCTCACCGAAACATCAAGTCGCGCGCACGGCCACATTACCCACATACTAACATCCAGCAACTAGGAAGGAGGAGGAGGAGATTTTTGTTCTGTTTGTTTCGGTTAAAGTTGGTGGAAGTTTTAATCAAAAAATTATGATTGTTGTGAAAATAGGTCTCGCAAGGTCTAAAAATTATAAAAATATATATTTAAGTAACTTTAAGAAAAACTATTTTAAACTTACAAAATAATTACAAAGTAATATTTTAAAAAATATTTTTTATTTAATTTATTTTAATTTGAGAAAAAGAAAACCTAAAGTTAATTTTGTACTTTAGCACTCGCATAGTGTAATCAATGGATGCCACGGTGACGGTGGCGCCTATCGAGGAAGAGAAAACATCCATGGCGGCGTTGCATCGCCACCGGCGTCGCCATTGGAGTTGCGGCGCAGCGGTAGTAATAATAACAATAAAGTAAGGCCTTGAGAGAGAAAGAGAGAGACACTGACAAGCAGAGCGGAGCCGGAGCGTGGAGAGAGAGAGAGGCTGCGCCTGCGGTGGTGAGTGGCAGTGGTAATAATAATATACTTATACTACTACTACTACTACAGCTGCAGCGGAGAGTGAGGAGTGTTGTGCTTGTGCCGCGGCTCATTAATGAGCCTTCACGTGCTCTGCCACTCCCCCCACCTCCTCCTCCCTCCGATTCTTCTCCTCCTCTTCTCCCCCTTCCTTCTTCCATTCTCTCTCTCCCCCCCGCGCCTGTGCTCCGACTCCGACTCCGACTCCTCCCCGTGTGCGCCATTGCGAGCTAGAGAGAGACACCGCCACACCTCGCCCTCGCGCGCGAAGCGGCGGCATTGGTGGGCCCCATCCGTGGCGGCGAGCTGACACAGCGGGCCCGATCGGCGGTCACCGGCGCTGGCAGCGGCGGCCCCGCCGTTCTCTCGCCGGCCGCCGCCCGTGATGGCGTGTGTGCCGCGGCTCATTAATGAGCCTTCACGTGCTCTGCCACTCCCCCCACCTCCTCCTCCTCTTCTCCCCTTCCTTCTTCCACTCTCTCTCCCTCCCCCCGCTCCTGTGCTCCGTCTCCAACTCCGACTCCTCCCCGTGTGCGCCATTGCGAGCTAGAGAGAGACACCGCCACACCTCGCCCTCGCGCGCGAAGCGGCGGCATTGGTGGGCCCCATCCGTGGCGGCGAGCTGACACAGCGGGCCCGATCGGCGGTCACCGGCGCTGGCAGCGGCGGCCCCGCCGTCCTCTCGCCGGCCGCCGCCCGTGATGGCGTGAGGAGCCCGCCGTCCTCGCCGCCGGCCAAGCTCCGGCCAGGGGTCGATCGCTAGCCAGATCCGAGCGCGCGGCTGGCAGGTGGCTCCCCCTCCTCCCCCCGTGTCTCCGGCCGGCGGCGGCGCAGGTATCGTCGTCTCCTCTTCGTTCTCGCGTTTGCCGTTTTGGGGTTGGGGAGGTGACCGTTCGTTCCTCCAACCCGTCGCTTTCGTCCGTAAAAGCGGCGCTTTTTCAGGTGTGGCTTAACACTACTCCCCGTATTAATTCCCTAATCCATCTGATCGATCTTTTCACCCCCAAACTTGCTGCTGATTGGAGGAGTAATCAATGACACCATAACCTTCTCCTATTATACTACTCTACCAATCTTAGTATATTTGTAACCCGGGAAGATCCATGTGGTCGGGGACCATGGCCGTCGCCTCGCCTGGCTTTACCTCCGGCCACCGCACCATTGCCTGCGAACCTCTCCCTCCGCCGCTGCTCTTGCTGCGCCTGTTCTTGTTCTTGCCGGAATAACTTAGCCACGCAAAGGAGGAGGAGGAGCCTTCGCCTTCACCTTTCCTGCCGGCCGCCGCCTATCTCCGCCGTCTCGGTTCTGGCGTCTCCGACCTGGTTCCGTCCCGATCACGAGATTTCCATCGCGTCTTTTAATCTAGCTACTCCGCTTTGTTTTGTTTTCCGGCCATCTTTGCCTTGATTCGCTCTGCGTTGCCCATTCCGCCATGCTGGTAGGAAAAGCTGGCGCCTTTCTCTGCGTCTTTCTGCCGCCGCAGCTTCGTGCGCTTGGGAAAGAGGAATCACGAACATGAGCTGAGCCTGAGCTGAGCTTTCTTGCCATGCCCGCTTTCCCTTCCGTGTGGATTTGATCTTGATCTCTCCTGGTTTGGGCAAGAAATTTCCCACCTTTCGCGGCATGGTTGCGACATTCGCAAGCTTTCCCCTCGCGCTCTTGCCGCATTTGCATCGCGTTGCGTTGCGTGCTAATCTGGAGATTACCCGGGCATGCCTCTCATGGAGGAGAGCAGCTTTCCATGCACACATGCCCATGCACCGTGCCACCCCCACCGCCCCGTGGTATCTTTCTGCGCCTCTCTTTTGGCCGCTCCCGAGTGCCCTCTCGAGGCCGGCGAGGTGCGATTAATGAGTTCTTGAGAGTGTTGGCATCTCCTTCTCTCACTCATAATAGTTGCCATTCCCGCCCGTCGTCTCGTCCCCTTGGGGGAGGGAGAGAGAGAGAGAGAGAGAGACAGAGGTGGGGGAGTGCGTTTCACGTGTAGATTCCTTGCTCCTCTCCTCCCTCGTCGTCGTCCGGTTAGGATGCTGTTGTCTTTTGTTCCGTTCTTGGCTGCTTGCCTTGTCGGATTCTCCTCTTCTCTCCCCCTCTCCATGGTTCAAAAGTTTTTTTTTGGAACTGACTGATTCACTGATTCTTCTGTCTCAACTTTCAAACTTTGAAATCTCGTTAGCACTAAAACTTGATGCTACGCTCCATGGCCATGGTATATCATATTATATCGGTTGTAATGTGTGATATGGTGGATTTGTTATTGCAGTCGTGAAGTGCTGTGAATGAAAGGGGTTCAAGATAGGAAGCAGAAGAAGAAGCAGGACCTGCCGGTTCTGGCACCCCTTCCCGGATGCCTGGGGAGGATGATCAATATGTTTGACCTGAGCAATGGCGTCGTGGCAACCAAAATGCTCACCGATAAAGCGCACAGAGATGGTACCCATTGTTTTCCTCTACGCTCCATGTCATGAAAAAAAATTCTCAAAACACCGCAGCTATGCGGTACATTCAACTCCACCAATCTCTGATGCAATGCAGCATATGCTTCACAGTTTTGTCTGCTGGTAAAGACCGGAGCAATACTTTCAAGATGGCAACTAGTCAATTTCCATTGCAGTTAGAATATAAACAAGTACGTGAATGGTTTATTTTCCCCTCATTTATGTTGTTCTGCACCAAAAAATCTCATACTGAATTAACTGCCAAACATTATGTGATATGCTGCCGGCATGTTTATCACAGAAGGACGGTCAACAAAGAAGGAACCCCCCAACTAAAAGATCGAATTCGCCCACTAAAAGATCTGGTGTGGCACCTGTTAAGATGCTCATGGAGCAGGGCATGTGGAAAGAAGGGGTGTCTGATGAGGAGCCACTTAATGTTGTTGCAAGATTAATGGGCCTAAATGATGCTCCAGTTCACCAATCTGATTTGATATTAGGAAGGCGATCGAATAAGGAATATTGGTCTGGTGGTTTCGAAGAGAACAGCCGAAATCTTAAGCCAAAGAAGGAAAGCAAATGCCACCAAGCCCAAAAGGCAGGAGCATGGGATTATCTTAGTGATCAACCCTCAACGATCAATAGCAACATGAAGAAACACCAAGGAAAGGAGCCTTCTTGTGAGAAGAGAATGTCCCTTGTCCGTGAGAAGTTTGCTGAAGCAAAACGCCTGGCAACAGATGAGAAGCTTCTCCACTCAAAGGAGTTCCAAGAAGCACTGCAGTTTTTGAGCACAAATAAAGACCTGTTCCTAAAGTTCCTTGATGAGCCGAACACTCTTTTCCCAAACAACCATTGTGAGTTCCAACCTGTCATGCCACCTTCTGAAATAAAGCAAATAACCATACTGAAACCATCTGAATCAATGAAGAGAAAAGGCAACATTCTTGTGGGGAGGCAGCTATATTCAGATGGAGATGAAAATGAAGGAAACATATACAGGCACCATCAGAGCTTAGATGTCTCCCCGGCAAATTCTACTTTGTCTGAACCAACAAGAATTGTAGTTCTTAAGCCAGGACCTGCAAAGTCTCACGAGGCCAAGATTTCAAGGTCTCCGTTGTCATCGTCAACAGCAGCAGACAGCGACGATGATATCATGGTGGCAGTCGATGAAACAGTGTGCTCGAGAAGATTGGCTAAGGAAATCACTTGGCAGATGAGGATGCGCTTGAAAGACAAGCAGGATGAAGAAAACCAGCTCCCTTATGAATACCATGATATTTACATTGGAGATGACTCCTTTAGTAAGTCAGAAGTTGAGAACACAAAAGAAGTCTCCAGTGAAATAAGTGAGGATTTGGAGTTTGGTACCCCTACTTCTGGCCGATCATGGGATTTCATGAGCAGGAGCGGAAGCCCCCATTCTGCATCATGCTCTAGTCAGACATCCCATCGTCGTGAACCATCGGTGGTTAGGGAGGCCAAAAAGCGAATTTTAGAGAGATTGTCAATGGTAACATCAACTGTTAGTAGTGGCGAGGAAGAAAGGGAAGCACGTAGAAGTACAGGCACACTAGGTGACATGCTCACAATTCCCAAAGCAAGGACAGTTCAGGAAGAGTTTGGGGGAGTTACATTGGAGAGCCGAGCACCTGAGCTGGATTCTGAAGAGCCTTTCACATGTTTGCCAAGGTCTCGATCTGTTCCAGTTTCTTTGTCTTATGGGAGCATTGAGATGAATGGAGCAGCCATTGGTTCTCAGGAAGCCGACAAGGAAAAGAGCAGGAAGTCATCATCATTTAGGGAAAAAGTTTCCAGTCTCTTCTCTAAAAATAAGAAATCATCCAGGGAGAAGTTAGATCCATCTAGAATTTCGTCAGCTAATAATACACCAAGGCATGGAATTGCTGTGAATATTGGTGTTGCCAATGAAACTTCTAGCCAGTTTGCACTGCACAATCCACAGAAACAAGCTTTACTTTCCACGGATGAAAGTACTGTTCAAAGATCTGTAACTAATTCTTGTCATGATATGGCCAGCATCCCTGCCAAGGTAATTGTACACTTCTTTTTTATGAAAACATGTCTTGTTACAGCTGCAGTTCATGCTTTTGTACTTCTACTTCTGTAACCATACAATGTTCAAAATATGAAAAAATAGCTTTATTTTGTTATCTTACTACTGTTGTTCATGCTTTTGTACTTTTACCTTTGTAGCCATCGAAAGTTCAAAATTTTAAAGTTCTGCTCTATTTTGTCAGGTTATTTCTTCCATGCCAAGCCTTGCTGCCCCAGGAATCTTTGGTGAGTCTCAGGACCAGCCGAGTCCTGTATCTGTACTAGATGGGCCATTTCTCTGTGATAACAATAGGACCCTACTGTTCTCGTCTGAAAATTTCATCACTGCATCCCCACGTAAGCTGCAAACCCATTCCATCAAGCTTCAATTTATGTAATTTTTCATAATTTTTGTCAAATGGCATCTGTATGTGTCTGTGCAGAAGCATTGTCAAGGTCTCCGCTTATTGGATCTTTTTCACGTTCCCTATCTTGGGAGGATCCCCCATTGGAAGTCATGTCACCAAACTCTTTGAGACTTTCGAGGCTTTTCTCTAAGGCTGATGAAGATCAAGACTCGTTGACATTTATCCAAAAGTTAGTCTGCTCTGCTGGCATGGATCGAGAAGGTTGCATATTAGCAAGCCCTCTGGATCCAAAGTTACTTGAGAAGTTTTCAGATTACCACGAAGACATAATTAAGATGAGGGAAAGGCACTCAAAAGAGAGGCTTCTTTTTGATGCCGTCAATCAAGCACTCACTGAGCTCACCTGGACAACAGAATTAACTGCTTACCCATGGGGACGGACATATTCTTTGGAATGCAAAGATTGTGAGAGTGATTTCAGTAATTCCGCAGCTGATGAAATTTGGCAGGTCATAAGAAACTGGTCAATACTTGACAAGTATCCGCCTGGCGAATTTACTGAAAGAAGCCTCCTGGTAGACATGATACTTACGAGAGAGGTGGCGGAAATGGCCAGTGCTGACACGGCACGGTTAGAAACATTTGAACTCACCACCATGGTTTGTGCAATGGTTTTTGAGGACATGATTGAAGAGGAACTCGTAGAACTGACTAACAACATCTATTGAGGTACATCCACCCGCTAACTATTAATTTTGCTTCTTCCCCCTAATGTTGCTGTTCACTTAATACTTGCTGCTGTGACGCTAAATGTGCCTTTGCATAACATATCCTCTCCTTTCCTGATATAGAGCCATTGTTGTAATTACCTGACCTGTTATGTTTTGATGAATAAATCATGCCAATATTGTGCTTATCACCTTTTGTCTCTCCTATGACATTAGTGAAAAAAAATTAATTCCATCTTTCTATAGTACGCCAACGGTGTTACTTAGATTGTCTCATTCATGAATCAAGATGGAGAATTAAACTAGAAAAGAGAGAAGAAATATGCTTGCTTCCTTTCTGGGGTCCCATAGGATCAATCAGACTAACGCATGATCTGATGCACAAGACATCAACACATGCAGCTTGGCATCTTAGAGCCTGTCCACACAACCCACACGCCAAGTTAATCTTGTTAGGATGCATGTCAACTGTGAATTATTTATGTTAAAAACGTACCATTTTTTTACTTGGAACAAATGTGTTGCTTGCCCATTGGCACGCTATGGTGAATCAGATGAGACAGACAGCCACTTTCCCGTGATATTAGCACATTCTGGGGCTTGCCAAAACCCTAAACAATCAAAGGGAGAATCTTTTAGCTTGCATATGAAATTTACAAGTGGGAGCTAATTTTCATTGAACCTGGAAAGACGGCATCAAACATGGAGCTGTGGTGTCCCGTGTGATTCATCTGTATAATAATTTGACCAATACTGCTTGCTTGCTGCTGGTTTAAGAATTGTGCTGTCGTTGGTCGTTTGTTTTGGATTAGGAGGATTGTGGGTGCGTGTGTGCCTTGATCATTGGCATGTGCGCAACTGTAGCACCATGTGGGTGTGGCCATCAGGGGGCCCACATGTCAGGCAGTGGCCACTGCATAGTAATGCCACAGGAGAGCCTCTGGAGGTTGCTGGGGGACCTGGAGCTGGATGAGGGCCAAAGGTTGGTCTGTTGCCCTGTTTATCTTTTTCAGTCAACATGTGAATTTCTGGAGCACCTCCTGTGCAATTTCACCATCTGAGTCCTGAGTCCTGACCACCTGCTTCTGCTTGCAAGTTGCCACTGCTCCTGCTCCCCAGTCTCTTATTTTTAGGGAGAGTTGCAACTGTTGTCACCTTGTCCATTTCTCTCCTGTAATAAATAAAGGAGGGGTTGTAGAGCAGGCCTAGTAACGAGAAATAGTTACATGGGAATAGTAGTTACTGGGTGGGAAAAGCCTGCCTATGCCTCTGAAGCCTGAACCCTCCTACTAGTACTAAACAACAGATTTACTCCATTGGAACAGTAGCAAAAAGCATATGCAAACCAAACCTGTGGGGTACCTCTGTCTTGTGTGCCCCTTTGCTTTGTTGTTTACCTGCAAATCTGAAAACCCCCTTTTTATTCTTATCAAGATGGTTTAGCAGAATTGTACCAGATGATGATGTGAAGCTGTGAACAGTGTTGGTTGCAGTGTTATGCAACATAATATAAGACATGTGATCCTCCTCTTCTGCCTTTGCAGTGTGTCACTCTCTCATCCTGCTGCCATTTGCTGCTGGAGTGTAGTGTTTAAGCAGCGGCAATCGAGGTTTGAAGCAAAAGCGAAAACATACGTGGGGAGCAGTAAACGCAAGAGGAAAGATTGATCAGTACTCCTGCTGCTGCTCCGTATCAATTGCCATTCGCTCGAGAGAAGAATGGTTGCTGCATTGATGGTGTGCTTGGCAGTAGGAGCAAGCAGTACGAGTGTGGCGGTTGGGAAAGGAAGCGGCGGAGTGTGTGAAGCCGTTGGGGAGGCACATTTACTAGGGCACAACGGTTCTCTGAGAAAAAGCTGCCCTTTTTTGATCTGGCAATGCTGTGTGATAGGCCCTGTGCCCTGTGCCTCTGCTTTTCCATGTATACACGCAGGAGCTTGCAGAGTTAACAGTGATGATATCGTGTGAGTCGACCATAAACACAACTACTCCCTCCGTTTTTTAATATTTGTCACTCTTACACGTGAGCTTATTTTTTGATCGTTCGTCTTATTCAAATTTTTTTTGCAAACACATAAAAATATAAGTCATACTTAAAATATATGTCATAATAAAACAAATCATAACAAAATAAATGATATCTACATATTTTTTTTGAATAAGACGAATGGTTAAAAAGTAAGCTCACGTGTAAGAGTGACAAATATTAAAAAACGGAGGGAGTAGTACACAAGAGCCTTTTGCTCGTAGGAATAGGATTTGCATATCTGCGTGTTGCGTTTGGATGGCCGCAGCAGTTCTTGAACTGTGTAATGGTCGGTGTTTCTTATACACGTTCGCTTCTGTCATTGGGTTGTGAAGTTTAGGCATAGCAGCAAAGTGTTTGGGAATGGAAAAACTAGTCTTCTCTTTGTTTAAGCAAGTTCAAGCAGAGGCAGTGATGATGGAACCGGCGGCGGCGATCTGGCTGACGGGTATGGTCTCCGTCACCGCCATCGTATCTCGTCGCAAATTGCTCGTCGGAGCCATGGTTTCTGCCACCGCCTTGCCGTTGATTCACCCTCCTGTCGAGGCTCGCTGACCTCGCCGACTTGTTCGTCAAGATCCTCATGGCCCGTGCCCCCACCGTCGCATTGCGCCGCCGCCGCCGCCCGAGCCACCATGCTGGACGTCACGCTCCGCTCAAGTTGCCGTCGTCGAAAGCGTCTTCGTCCTCCGGTGGTGTGGCTTGCGGTGGAGGAGGGGCGAGCAAGGACTCGACCTGGGGTGGTGGAGGGGGGGGATAGGTTGCCGACGTGTAGTAAATAGAAGTTGGCGAAGCAGAGAGCATTGACATGTGGGACCCACGTCTAAAAATAAATTTTATATAGAATACCACGTACATATTCAATACATCCATCCACATCTCTCCATGTAGACAGCCGCGATGGCAAAACCACACCCTACGTAGGGTTATTCGCGTCGTTAATTTCGCGAGGCTGAATACCTGGTTTTCTATGTGAGGACGCTAAGCTAGCATACCACATGCAAAGTTACTGCCTCATGTGTACTAATCTGTTAAAACTGAAATGGCTAGGTTTTTAATGTATTTCTGGTCGGACACGGCAAGATCCCGGAAAAGCTTGCGACCCAACACGCAAGAACCGGATCAATGGACGTACAACACGTACGTGCCGTCCCGGCCCATGCATGCATGCAAGAAGGCAGCAGCCAGCAGCCAATCAGTTTCCCATAAGTTTTTGAGTTCATGCAGGTGCGGCATTCAATTGGGTTCGACCAAACCAAGGCCAAGCACAAGAGCCAAGCAAAGCAGCTACGATTGACATCCATTTCTTCGTCTCATGCAATTAACCTCTCTCACATTCATTTGGGTTCAGATATGATCTCTATTGGTCCAGAAGGCCAGCACTACATAATGCTGGTCCATGTAAAATTAATGCATGCATATATGCATGGGCAGGTATATATGATACTAGCAGAAATTCGCGAACCACAGGGGGTCTTTCGCAAAGCCTCCCCCCGGGAAGGGCAAGATTGGGCGGCCGGGATGGAGACAGAGGCGATCCGACGGGCCAAACAATTCCGATGATGTGGCAGCGAGGGGGCAGGCGCTGGGCGGGAGGCCAGCCACGTGGCGGGCCAACGGAGCTCGTTCACGGCTTTGTACTATGCATGATATATGACGCATATATGTTATATACGGCTGGACGACAACCTAGCTTTGTTGCCAAAGCAAATTTGCTGTCGCTGGCAATGGCACGCAATTCAACTGGTCCAAACTGATCCTTCCTGCCAAGAGGCACAGTACTTGCATGCAGCAACAGCAAGGCGAAGACTCATCATTCATCAGCCGCCGCCTCCTGCTGCTGCCGCGGTCGCCGGATGCACAGCCGGCCGAAGCCCTAGGCCGCGCGCCGCCCAGGCTGCCGCGCCGCCGCCTCCTGCTGCCGCCGCACCACCGCCGCCAGCCTCCGCGTTCGCCGGAACCACCGCCGGCCGAAGCCCATCTCGCCGCCGCCCCTCTCACCATCTCTCAATCAATCTCAATCTCCCCGATCTGTTTTCTCTTTCCTCCAAGTCTCTCTCTCTCTCCTATTTACATACCACCCATTCCCTTACCTCACTGTACAGTGGGACCATGTGCTACAGTAACTTTTCCAATTTCCTGAATTTTATTGAACGGTAATCCTTGTATTTCCCCACGGTAATCCTTTTCTTTCCCCACGGGTCGGAATCTAGTGATTCGTGTTTCTAAAAATCCACGAAATTCACCATTGCCTACTGTATTTTTTGTATAATTTTAAATTTATTTTCTTTTGTTATATTTATTTATTGTTGTTTTTTTCATTTTGCGTGCGTTAGATCGCATGGACGATGAAGGAGGCATTGGTGTCCTGGTAAGGCAGCCAGTTTGACATGTGGAGGCCGCATGTTCGAGGCCTGACTTCGTCGCATATTTTACTTTTTAGGTGTTTTGTCCCTCGTCCAGTCTTAATACTTTTTCTTGAGCTGACACGTAGCACTTTTTTCTTACCAATGGCATTGAGCGAACAGAGCTGCGACACCCTATTTTCCTAATGGTTTCATTGACTAATTTTTCTTTTCTATTCTTTTTTGTAGGACCTTACAAACTAAAACAAAAGGAGATAAAATTGCAAGAAAGGAAACATGCCAATTTCCATAAAGAAGGTCAATAAAAAAATTTAGTTCGTAAAAAATCCAAATTCAAAGAATTTTTTGAGAACTCATTCACTCTCTTTATTCCTCTGATCTATTATATAGACTTGAAAGAAAGGATAAAACATTCATTACAGAAAAAAGAAAGGATAAAACATTCATTACAGAAATGTATTGTCACAATAATCATATGCATATGACTTTAACCAGAGATTATCAGGCCAACCTGATGAACGTTTTTCTATGACGATGCTCATACATTTTTTCTGACAAAATTTCAACTTTTGTCACTAAAAAATAGGGCTACCTGACGCTTGGTGCGTGTTCTGACGATTGAAATAAAATCGTCATAAAAAAGTGATTTTTTGTGACGCCAATTGACATCGTCAAGGAGTTTTCGTCATAAATAATCATTTTTCTCCGGTCCCCTACAATATCGACAAGTCCATAAGCTTTGGCTTCGTCTGCTAACATAAAAACATCCCTTTCCATGTCTTCGGATACAACCCAAAAAGGCTTGCCTGTTCTTAGTGCATAAACCCACCCTTGTGATCATTTCGCGAACTTTGTGTAACTCTTCCACTTCTAGTAAAAATTCTGGTGCCCTTGCCCGATAATAAGCACTAGCAGGTTGGTGAAGCATAATCCTCGCATGAGGGAATGATATACGCTTGGTGGGTTCTCCTCCAAGCAGAATGAAGGATGCCATGGACACAGCTATTCTGAGGCATATTGTATATATATCTGGTGTCACCATTTGCATCGTATCAAAAATAGCCATTCCTGAGGATAAGGTTGCCCCTCTTGCATGTACTCTCTCATACAAGATTTTTTATTTAAAGTAAAAGAAATAAAAATAGCTAAAAAAATGACAATTTTGCCATCGTGATTGGGGCCGCTCTTTTTTTAACCTTAGTTAAATTTAAGGGGACCTGTTCATTTTGGCATTTGAGTGTTTTTAATGGGGGATAAAATCTTTCTTTTGATGTCTTGCTAGTTCAATGTTTTGACAAGATCGTGTGGTGTAATTCCATTGATTTTTGGGTTTTGATCGTATCTAAGATCCTATTTTATCTGGGTTGCTAACTCAATGGTAGAGTACTCGGCTTTTAAGTGCGACTATAATCTTTTACACATTTGGATGAAGCAACAAATTCGTCCAGACTCTTGGTAGAGTCTAGAAGACCGCGACTGATCCTCAAGGGTAATGAATGGAAAAAATAGCATGTCGTAATGAAATTAAATTCTTATTTTGGATTTTTGGAATAAAAAAAATTCTGATTTTCTGGGTCTAGTGAATAAATGGATAGAGCTTGGCTCCAATTCTGGTAAAATTAAAAGCAACGAGCTTAACTTCTTAATTGAAATGATTCCCCGATCTAATTAGACGTTAAAAATAGATTAGTGCCTGATGCGGGGAAAGATTAGGTTTTCCTATGAGCGTACCTTTTATTTTTTCCTTTTTTTTTTAGAAATCCTAATTATTCTTGATTCACTGTCAGCAACCATATGTCAACGTCCGTTCCCAACTGCCCTCCCCATTGCATTGCTCCTGCTGTTTGTGGCTTGAAACTAGGTATAGGAAAAGATATCGGAGGCGCTGTGATCTATTCTAGGATGTGCTTGATTTGTCCTTGTGCCGGCATCTTGTTGGTAAAACATGTGCGAATTTCTTGGTGGATTGCTTGCAAATGGCATCTTCTCGTGATAACACTTGCTATCCTCAATTTCAGTTAGTGTCTACGGATATCCGTAATCTCTCTATATCGAGATTCATGATTTTCACTCTATTAACTTGTTTATTTGTCCATTTCATGTTGTTAATATTGATTTCTATTTTAATTTCTAGTTTTGAGATCTACAGCTACTATCGATGAAGATATAGGTTTTGAAGAAGTGGATTTGTCTTAAAAAGATACTATATTATTTCAAATTAGCAAACTTATCTTTTATTTCTATCTTACTTTTCGATTAGGTAAATTGAGCTGTGTGATTGGACAAATTTTCATCGTACATTACGATGAACATCATTTACCGTTTAATCTAGCAACTATACTTGCCGGTAGCTGGTCCGGGTCTTATCAAAACCCTGGATCTGCCACTGACTGCCGCCAATATGGTTGACCATGGCGGATGCTCTAGCTATAGGCCTATACCTCTACCAAATATTCACGAGTCAACCTGCATCTTTGCTCTATCAGAGTACTCCACTATGCATATGTTCCTGCATTGGTTTCTGTGGGCTGTGGCCAGTAGCTACGTGCCAATACAATGAGATATTCCTGAATTTACAACGGTCGATGTAGACAGATCAATGGGATGGAACCATACGTGCTTATGAAAGGGTACCAAAAGTCAACAAAAAAAACATACTAGAACCCAAGTATCTGTCTCTAATATTGTGTTTGTGTAAAGCTTCAATTTTAACCACCAAATCAAAACTCGACGGGGCAGGTCAATTGTGCGATTCCATGTGCTGCAAATATGGTATATGACGTTGGATTCATGAGTCATTGCGGCATATACGATAGTCCACTTTAGCTTTATAAACTGTTTTTAAGGCTTGCCATGCACGATATGTGATGATGTGAATAAGATCATGTATAGATATTTGAACCATCTATGATAGAAGAGTCGACTCTTTACGAGAATTAAGAAACTTTGTGTTTGACAAAACTGTCTATAAAAGTGTGCAACAATCTTTACCATTGTATATGATGTCTGTAGTGCTGTCTCTAGATGATATGATAATACTTAGAGATAGTCGTTATCTCAACCATTATACATACTCTTAAAAAAAATCTAATGGTTCTGTCATGTAAGTGTGTTTCATGTTTCTTTAAGTCAAAGAATGCGCTTTCTTAAAAAATGGCTGTTGCATTCTCTACATTAAAATAATGGAAAAACTAAAAAAATACTATGCCAAGCAAGCAATTCAAGCTCAATGGCAAACAGTTAACGCTTGCGGTTTCTAGGACAGCATTCGTGTCTCTTAGATTCAAATTAAGCAAAAGTTTATGATTGACACAAAGAATTTCATAGGACATGCAATTTGCAGTTCAAGTTTCAGAGGATTTCAGACGTGAGGCCTAAACATGTATTTGAATTCCTTAAAGTTTCTATGGTAACCTCTCTCTAACTTGGCTATTTTATCTGTAATTCGTTGCCAAAATCCTCGATCATCGCATGAAAAAAAAAACAGAACCATCACACCATTTTTTGTTGAGATCAACCAATGAGTTATTGAGTGAAGAAACATATCAGTATTTATCACCAATGAGCGGCTAGTTGAGTCGCCATCAGATGAACCTATCCACCGATAGAGTTATAGATCGAGATCATCAAACGCATCCAAAGCAATCTCGCTAGCTAATCTCGAGGTGAGACCAACTCGCGAAAAACAAAATAGACAAGTCAGTCAGGCAGAAGGTAGTGAGACGAGAGGAGATGGCGTACCGGAGCTCGACGCCGGCGAATGGCGGCAGCGGCGGTGCCTAGGCGGCAAGTCACCGGCGACGACGAGGGGGACAGGGGAGGTGGACGGTTTAACGCACGTGCTGCTTCTACTGGGCTGATTGGCCACTGGGCTAAACCAAATCAGTAGGCCCAGTCAGAGGACATGACGTGGCTGCCCATCAAACTACTGGGCCAAAAACTAAGAGAGGCCGAAAACTAAAAGCCCACGCTGTTGCATCTGCATCACTAGGCACTAGCCGCACCGCCCGTCGCCGCCTGAGAGACACAACGCCGCCACGGCGGGCGGGCCCAGTAAGGCCCAAAGGTGTACAGATGTACACCCAAATTTTTTTTGCAAAAAAAAATTCATTTAATACTCCTTAGGCCCTGCTTGGCAACTTTAGGAATTTTTTTACACTTGTAAACAAATACAAGTGTAAATTCTTGGGCACAAGAAACAACGGGAAAAAAATTTCCCTGCTTGGGAGATGTAATTTTTACAATTGTAAATGCGGAATGAATTTGGCGTCCTGTTAATTCATTCAATCAAGAAGCTCGTTGATTGAATCCCGTTAATGCACAGCAAAGGCCGTGTGAAATCTTGAAATCTGTGTTGAGTGTGTTCGTGCCAAAGAACCGACGAACAGCAAGGATTGATGGGAGCGGCAAGGGGGGAAATTTGGCGATTTGGCAAGAGCAGGCACGGGCCAGATAGGCGGACGAGCGGGCAGGGGGGTTCTTACCTTGGTGACATACTCGATCTCGGTGAACTTGAAGGCGATGCCGAGGCAGCTGAAGAGCACGGAGACGCGGGCGCAGGTGTTGTCGAAGGGCGCGAGGCGGATCTCCCCGCCGTCGGACTCCATCCCGCACGCCAGCTCCTCGAACGCCTCCGCCACCATCGTCAGCGGCGTCTCCATCCCCGGGCGCGCCGCCACCACAGCCGGTGCCGCGTCGCACAGCGGCTCCGTCGGCGCCGCCGACCACGGCATCTACGGCCTGAACCCCAGCATCCTCCCTCCTCCTCCGCGCAGAAGGCAGCTGCCCCTTCCCCTTCTCCCCTTGAGAAGCGCGGGCGCGGCCTAGCCCGTGAACGAGCGGCGGGGGCGGTGGTGGAGGTGGACGCGCGCAAGGATGAATAAACAGGACTCGGGAGCGAGGTCCTGATATTGGTTGTTTTTTTCTCAACCTAAGGATGGGGATTTTTTTTTTTCGGGTGTATTGGGCCAATCCAGGTGTAACGGCAATCAAATACTGGCCTATTCAAACAGCTCTTTTACAGATCCGGTGAAAAAAACAATCAGGCCCGAATACAGGCCATTTTCGGGCCAAAAACCGGTTATCCAAGCAGGCCCTTAGTATTCAGCCCATACTCTAGGCGGCCATGTCTTCAAGCCGTCTGGCCCAACTCCAACCATTCATGCAACTATCCAAACACCAGCCAGGCCCAAGGACAATAGGCCAGTGCTCTATGGGCTCTGGCCCCTCTCCCTCTCGGCCTATCAGCTTCTCTCATCCAGAGACAACCTTGCGCAGTGCGCCCAAGCCCCAAGTTCTCTCGTCCCAGGCTGCCAAGCGACACACTGCCAGCCTACCAGTTTTGCCGCCGGGCGCCAGCCGCCGCTGTCCGTCGCCCTCACCGCCCCCCTAGTCTCGGCGCAGCGGCGTCCCCTCCCAGCCTCCCGACTGGTCGGCTCCCGCCGCCGTCCCGTCGTCCACCGGCAGTCCTCCCGGGGGTTCGTCGGCGCGCGGTGCACCGCTGCTCCTGCGGGCGGCGGCCAGCAGCCGATAACCAGCGCCCCCTCCCGGCCTCCCCTCGTGCTCGGTGCCCCTACCCCCCTACGGGCAACGGCCAGTAGCCCAGGCGGCAGGCGCTGAGGTGCCCAAGTGCCCAACTGTCCAGATCCAAAGGCAAGGCAGGTAGTTTACCCCAAGCCTAATTTCTAAATTACTAAATCCTTGACATTTGCTTGGTAAATGAAAATGTGTTGAGTGCTAATTTTAACCTTTTAACATTAGAAATTTGGAGATGAATCTGATTGTAAATTTTTGTAATTTCTTTATCCTACTTAGGAATTGAAATTATGTTGTTATTATAACCAATTTGTATTTTGATGTTGCCTTTGAAAAAAATTGTATTTTGATTTTGCTGCGAGAAAATTTTGTATTGTGATGTTGGCGTTGCAAATTTTTTAAATCTCGCACACCCAAATCTGAAAACCTGCGCCCACCACTGGTTGAGTCTTAAAGGCACTTACCTGTGCTCTCCCTGGTGATGTCTTCCCATCCTTCTATCTTGTAGAAGGGGTAGGATCTCCTCCGCAGCGGACAGATCCTGTTCGCTGTAAAGTCACGGATGATCTCCCTGCCCGTGAGCCCAAGGCTCACGAGGGAAGCGATCTTCCGCGTCAGGTACCAATCCTCGTCGGACAGCTCCGGTCGAGGCATTGGGGTTCCCTTCGTCGGAGCTTGTCCGGTGAAGATGAGCTTACTGTTGTCGCTCCGCTTGTTGTAGAACCACCTCATCCACCACGCGCCCATTGAGTCGAGCAATGGTGGACGAGGGTACGGCGCGTCGTCGGCGGTGGCTCGGAGCTTGAGGTTGAAATTGGGTCGATTTTCTTTTTTAAAGAAATGGACATATTAAAAAGCAACAACTTGTTGTTTGGTTAAAAATAGAATGGTGTAGCACTGAAAAGATTTCAGGTTAAGAAAATGTTGAATAAGACGAATGGTCAAAGACGTGTTCAAAAGTCAACGGCGATTTTTTTTGTGACCGGAGGAAGTACAGAAGCCCTGCAAGGCCACTTTGTTGCAAAGATTGTAGTGATATGGCCATGTGGCATTGTGTATGGAGAAAATCGTTGATGTTAAGAATTTCAACAACTGAAGCATTTCTGTGCTTTTGATCCTTGTCATTGGGTATTTAACCTAAGTTTTGCAATCATGTCCTTCAATATTCATTGTTAATTTTTGAGCGAGCATATTCATAACTCATTAACATGGTTGTATTTAGTTGTAATTTTATCTCGTGACTGTCCATCCAATTTGGTAAAATATGCTATGCTGTTGGAAAGAAAAAGGGTAGGCTTCTTGAGCTGAAATCAAATCTGCATTTCTAAGATGTATGCTATTTATCAACAACATGTGGTATTATTACCGCTAAAGCATCTTGTTTGACATAGTTATCAGCAGATTTGTGAATCACATGACATGTGGTTTACCTGTTTTTCGGAGTTATATTGGGTTGGTTGATACACTCTTCTGAGTTTTATATAGGTAGCACCAGATTTATTGTACTGTTATAACTGAATAAAACTTGAAGAGCTCTTGACTGGTCCATACGTATATGAGATTGGGAAAGGTAATAATTGTAGCAAAGATCTTATTGCCATGTCAAAGATCTTTTGTGCAAATGCTTTTTAGAGGAGCAAGTGCTACTTGTTAGTACTTTGCAGTTATTACCCTTGCATCTTATGCAATCTGTGTCCTTTAAACTGTATCTTAATGCCCTTTGCTTCTGCAGGAGAATGTGTTAGCCGAGTCGAGGATGATGGTCCCAGATTGCCACAAGCGACTTGAAGCTGCGTTGGCAGACTTAAAAGCAACCCTGGTACTGCATGAAGAAAAATTATGGCAATATTAGAACTTCTCAGCGACCCTTTTCTTCAGGTATTGCAACTGTTGCTTCATGCAGGCTGAATTGAAGGAGTCAAATGAACAAGGTGCTGAGATTGGAGATGCTGAGAGTACGATCACAGAGGTTGAAACTGTATTGGTACCAACAGAAGATTAAAACCAATACCAACCAAAGTTTCATGTTGTTGGAGCGTCCACAAGCATCTGCTCTTGAGACCTTACAGGCTCGAGACCCGATGTTTTATGTGAACTCATGTATCCATTTTATGCTTGGTGAGCCCCCAGGTTGATTTGTAAGATGCCACCCCGAACTATGTTCGCTATATCTACGTGCTTTTCTTTCAGGTTAAGGTGAGCATCGTGTTTGTATATGTATACCTATGCAAGCCTTATTTCTCGAGACTTGGGAACACACATGACACATCCCGTACTTCTCCATAAGTTCAGAGTCTGAAGCGAACGGTAGCTAAGTAGTACTTCAGTATGCGTTCTGATTCTGAATGGAGTAAATTGTATCAACTACGATGAACGATGACGACAGGTGAGATAATTTCATCGGTTTAATAGTACTAACTTCTGAAAGAGCATCGCATTACGTGCCAGTGTATGGATGGGCGAAGAGATAGCGAAGCAACTAATCTTACGGCTGCGTAGTTGTATTGATGGGAAACGCTGCCCAAACCATCACGGCATGTATTCCCTGAAAATGCATTCAGTGTTATTAGCTCCCTGCCCGCCCTATCATTCTCAGCAAAACGTCAATCATCCTGCAAAATGTATTCGGTATCAAGAACCGAAATACACGCCAGCGATTGCCATCTGCATCCTCTTTAGTCTCAACTAGTAGCCAGAAATGCTGGTTAAACATTGGTTAATCTGCATAGATGGTATAAATTATATACATCGTATCGCTGTACAACCTTCTATCATCATTCATGTGTTGTTTGGGGGAAAAAAGGAAAAGAAAGGAGAAATAGTCGTGTGTCATTTCCTGTTAGAAGAATAAAAAAAAGATCACTTCACAAAAATGCCTCCCGGATCAACCGTGCAAACACTCGTGATGACAACCGGCTCAACACATCCGGTAGGATCTTCGACGAGATGCCTGGCAACACGGGTAGAAGTTCTTGTACGAGATACACGATATTTATATCCTGACAATCGTGAAAAAAAATTTCAGCAACATTTAATTTTAATATTTCTATTGAGCAAAAGAAGGCAGAGTGGAGCAAGCATACCCCGTCCATTGTTGGATCTGCAGTCCCACCAGTTAGGAACTTCATAACCTTCTCAACATTGTTCAAGATGACCCTGTCTTCCTCTGAGATTGTAGGAAGCAATGCTCTGGCCCTAACAGGAACCATGCTAAAAACTGGGGTAGCATTTCCAACCCCAAAAGATGCAGCAATTTGGAGTAACTGCTCCCTTGAGACTGCATCAATGGCCTTGACAATCTACAATATAGGCATAAGAAAGCTCAATAAGACACGGCTGTATGTTTCCCTGCATCCAGTACATTACTGCACCAAGCACAAACGGCTCCTCAAAAAAGTACAAGTGGCTGCCCCTTAAACAACTGGTAAGATGTTGTAACATAAAAGCTCACCTCATCAAGAATGAATTCCCGAAAGAAGTCCCCCCTCTCGGAGAGGAGAAAAGCAAGGGCGGCCCGAGCTTTGACTGGTTGCTCAGGCCGGGACATGGCCATCGGAAATACAGAAACTAAACTGGTGCTAGGTTGAGTTCCTATATCAGCAAGCTCAGCCATGTTACCCTTCAAGTTCTCCCCGCCACCACTCTTTGCAGCACGAATAAAGTTCTCAAACGCTTGCATAACATCAATGAACCTTTCTGCATCAAAAACACCAGTTTTGCCATATATTGTGTAACGCAAGGCACTCCTTAGTCGAGGTGATTCATCCGTTAATAGTCTCTGTTATATTCAAAGAAAACAATGAATCAGAAATACAAAAACTCAAAATCAACCTTCTCTTACAGCAGACTAATATAAGAAAAAAAATCAGTATCTATATGCATGTCTTGTGTCTTTCCATATATAATTTTATCAAAAGTATTGTTATTGAAAAGCATAGAAATTTTGTGGGGATGGCATGAAGTAGGAATGGAAAGTTGAAGTGCTAACCTGTGCTATGTATGGGTATGCTTCATCCACAATGGCAAATTCAGGATCTCCCACCAAAGCTATACCTTCTAGTACTCCAATGGCTCTAATAATCAAAGCAAAATATGGAGGTATCCTGAATGGGTAATCAAATGTTATCTGTGCTAGATCTGCTGCCAACTCTTGAAAGTTGATGTTCTTTGCACCACCTCCTTCAAGTGCTTGATCGAAAACTTTGGCCAGAACAGGTAAGATTGGATCCAAGTTAACTCCCTCAGGGATGAAACCAAGCTTCACAAAGTCCTTAACGATTGCATCATAATCGCGGTGAATAAGGTGCGCTATTGCTTCAATCATTCCATACTTCTGATCGTCTGTCAATTTTGTTACAAGCCCTACAGGGAAGAATAGATCCGGTCTTTTAATTCTTCTCGTGTGCATTAAAGGAGATGGGAACAAAAATATAGTAAATATCGGTTAAAAAAATAACAATGCAATCAACCTCCCAAAAAAAACCTGGCAGAATTAGTTTGTTATATTTAAAAAAAAACCAAAAGGGATATCAAGACATAAAGAGGCTATCATATGGAAATGACGATGTTCCAATGTTTGCACTGGCCATGTTTCATTGCTTTAATCATGTGTATGAACGCTAGCTAGTTATGTGGAGTAACAAAATATGCTTGAGTGAATGTCATTGAAGCGTTAGTAAATCAGATCGCAGTCTTGGTCATCTGCATGACAGTGTCATACAGTAAATTTTGCCACTTCATGAGAAAAAAGAAACAAAGTAATAGAGCTGCACATGACTACTTGAGAAAGATATGCAGCTTGTTTATATTCTTGACTTACCAAAATCAAGAATTGCCAGTTTTCCATCGGGTGTCCTGATCATATTGCCAGGGTGTGGGTCAGCATGGAAGAATCCAGTATCAAGCAACTGCAAATAAGAATATACACAACATGACTAAACTTAAAAATGGTTCTGAGTAAGGAGTAGTTCCTCCCATCAGCAATTATGTGCATGCATTAGTTAAATCATGCAATTTGGAATAGTATGGTTAAATGTACAGCAAATGGATAAAAATGTTAACCTGTTTTAGGTAGCATATGACTCCTACACTGACCAGTGATCCAACGTCATCCTCTGTACTTTGTGACAGCTTCTCTCCCTCTATCCACTGTGTAGTAAGCACTTTTCTAGATGTGTATTTGTGATACGTCTTTGGTACAACAACCTATTAGATTGCAGAGTGTTCAGTTTAAAATGTTATCATTAGGTAAAGCCATATGATGCACTGCTTCTACAAGACATAGAGACATGCACACTAAAGCATTTACCTGTGGAAGATCTTCTCTCATCATTTCAGCAAAGCGATTGCCATTTTCCCCTTCATTTATATAATCAAGTTCTTCAAAAAATCGAGCAGCCCACTCATCTACTAGGCCAACAACATCAAGGGAAACCTGACAGAATTCAGTAATGTTTCAATAAAAGTAAATCAAAATTGTCTCCCCACCAATTCTCACCAAGGAGAGAAAAACATTTACCTGCGGAAATCTCCTGAGTAGCAACCCCAACTTTCTGATGATGAATAGATCTATTGTGACAGTCTCAAGCACAAATGGTCTCTGCACTTTCACAGCTACCAGATCTCCGGTTTCTTTCAAACGGCCCTTGTATACCTGTCCCAGAGATGCTGTAGAACAATAGTACATAAGCATAGTCCAATAACAGTTCTTATCTTTTATGCAACATGATTTCATCTTTATAATACTTTAGCTTCAATTGATCAGTGCCAAAAACAATTGATACCTTGATTTTAAGTATAATTACCTGCAGCAATTGGAGAGGGAGATAGTTCTGAGTATATTTGATGCCATGGCCGACCAAGCTCTTCCTCCAGAAGAGCCATTGCAATATCATCTGGAAATGAAGGCACCTTGATGCAGCAGTAGATAACCCAGTTAGCAAACTTCAGTTCTTCTGGGAGATCTATCAACAGTTTTTATGCTTTGCGTGGTAGAAAGGGTAAGACCGTAAGAACAAAGTGAAATCAAAATAGCAGTTTACCTTATCACATAGTTTCTGCAACTCGGTCATTGCTGCAGGCGACAGAATATCTGGTCGAATACTTAGCGCCTGCCCAAGTTTAATATAAGCAGGACCCAAAGATGTGACAATTTCCCGCAGCTCAATCGCACGTGCTACTTCATTCTATCAATGGACATTGGACCAGCCACAGAGAACAATTACCAGTTAGCAAACGGATTGACAAGATGACATGGTTTAGAGAAAGACGTAGGTGTAGCTATTGGGTCTACCTCCTTGAGTTTGTTGTTCAGAAGGTCAGATATGAGATGAGAGATGAAACCACCAGCAACAGACAACAATTGCACAACTCGGGTGGCCACAGCGCTTGGGCGTTTGCCCCAATATGCCGATATGATGTCAGGACTATACACGAGAGGCAGTGCCTCGCTGTTGTTCATAGATGACACCTAGAATCAGGAGGAAGAAACAAGAGATCAAATAACAACCTACTGGATGGAGTAGTTTGAAGCAGTGAGCGCAGTTGAGCTACTGGATGGAGTGGGAGAGGGTGTTGACCTCGACGAGGCGGAGGCGGACGTTGTCGTCGGCGAACTGAGCGTCGCGGAGGTTCTGGCCGCGGAGGCCGCGCATGAGCGAGGCGAGCTGCTCGTCCTCCTCCATCTGCTTGCGCACCCGCTGTATCTCCTTGGACACCTCCCCGAACCTCTTCGTCGATCCATCAACAGAAACCAAAGCAACCACAGTCTCAGCGACATCGCCACGGTAGCCCACAATTCACAAAGGAGGGAGGAGGTGAAAGGGAGTTGAGTCGAGCCGCCCATGTCTCACCGTGGAGGAGACGCCATTCGGTTCCCTGGACCTGGGGCGAGAGGCCGGCTTGGGCTCGGTGGCGACGGCGAGGATGCGGTGGAGAGGGCGCCTGCGTCGGCGGCCGCTGGGGAGGGCGGCGCGGCGCGGCAGGCGGCCGAAGCCGCCGCAGTGCAGGAGATGCGGAGCCGCCGCCGCCGCCTCCATGGTCGCAGTCACCGCGCCCTCTCCGCAGTGGTGGTGGTGGTGGTGAAAAACGGATACTGAGAGGCGGTGGTGAAGTGGTGGGTGGGGAAAATTGGCGGGCTTCGTCGGCGTTGCGCGGTGGGAGAAGGCGGAGAAGGAGAGGCGGTGGTGGTGGCAACTGCGAGGTGGCGTCGCCGTCGGAAGGGGAGGCTCGCGCGCGTCCACGACTCCACGGCTCCACGGCCGGGGCATGAGGTTGGTGTGATCGCGGGCACCACATCACGTGGACGGCGCGGCGCGAGGAGGGCGGCCAGTCGCCGGTCGCCACCACACACGCGCCCGCACCGGAGCCGGACAAAGGCAATGCACGGGTGGACTGTTCGACGACCGCCCACCCACTCACCGCTACCAACATAAGCACGCCGCATTCCAATTCCAATTCTCCTCTTATAGGCATGGTTCTTCTCAGCGTATCGTTGTGTTGGTGTACTGTAGCAAATTTGAGAGCCCTAAAAAAAAGTTTAAAGATTATAAAAAATAAAAAATAGTCTTAAGATCTTTAGAAGGACTATTTAAATGAAAAATCGTTACAAATTATCACAACATATAGGCTATATAAAAATAATAAAATTTGATACAGTAATACGCAACAGTATAATATGCTAAAAAGAACAAGGCCTTAAAAAAAGATCATTTGTACCTTTTAACTTTCGAAAAAATGGGGTTTTAAAATATCAGCACAATGTAAAAAAAAAACTGACCTTATTAAACTCCTTGATGCCACTTCTCGAAGATCGATTGCTCACGCAAAGCTGCCGCCCTGCCAAGCGGGTGGTTGCGCTCGACGCACAAAGATGCGCTCCTCCAAATACCAAAATTATATCCTGTCTCCGATGAACTTATATCCTTTCATTGATCGGTGATGCTCTTATATCTTTTGGGATCAACTTATTACTATTACCTGTTTTACAATGAACTTGTCTGTTCGATTGGCGACTGATTTTACCAAGCATAAACATAGGCCACACTTGAGGGAAAAAAAATGATGGTCACACGTTGACAAAAAGTTAAAAATTTGCTGTCACCGCTCGACAGCTCACCGCGAAAATTCAGAGGTACGAGGAAAGAGGGTAAAATTTGGACATTAAGAGCATAAATCTGGACGACATAAATTGACAAGGAGATGGCCTGTCAATCGTTTTTCTCTTCACTCAACTTAAAATCACCAACTTGTTACCATTTATCTCATTAATAAATAATAAGAAGTTAACAAGGTTACAGTCTACAAAAAGAACAATTTTACATGAATATTCAAAAGATGACTGTTTTGCTAAACACGGCAGCATGCAGCAATTGGTTTCTGCTAAACTTCATTTCTTCTAACAACAATGTTACACGTAATTCTACCGGCATCATATGTCACATTAACAGACCAATGAATAGCAACACTACGAAAAACAGCAGCACCAAAACGTACCATAAAAACACCACCCTTGAGCTATGCAATAGTTCTTTCACTTTCATCATGTTTTCACACCAGACGCTGTCCCGTTCTTTTCAATTGCCCGCTGCCTTGCACGCTCCATCTTCCGTTTACGCCATTCCTCAAGAGCTGGGGATGTTTTTTAATGAAAATGATCAGGTTATACAGCTTCCCGAATGAGATAGCAAAGCAAATCTGCTCTAGCAAATGCACAAAACAGTCCATGGATGGATTAAAGATCACTATACTTGAGAACGATAAATTGCTAAACATATGCTGGGAATATCCTTCCAACGAAGTGCATTTACTGAGTTCAATTTCAGTGCCTCGGTGGTGACAGCCGTAAGCTCACGCTTGACTTGCTAATTTCAGTTTTTGTCATGCATATTGCAGCCTATGAGGCGACAAGGCACAGAGTGTCATGCTGTGATGCTGGTGCTTATAAGACCAGCTTTAAAATAACATAGCTTGGTATTGCAAAATCTTATCTGGTTAATTTGAGTTTTTGTCATGCTTGCAGCCTATGATGCGATGAGACACAGAGTAACATGCTGTGATGCTGATGCATATAAGAACTTACCAGCTTTGAAATCACATAGCTCGGTATTGCAAAGCACTTGTGTTGTTAATTTCACTGCTACGATGAAATTCTTTGATTTATGCCTATTCGACTGTATTATTTCATGGAGTGTATTGTTAAGCTGCGAGCATAATAAAAAGGGCGGTGAATTTAACAAATAAAAAATTCTCTGTAGAACCGACTCATAGGTAAATCAACAAAATTATTTATTATTGAACATGTGAGCTTGCAATTGGATGACCAAAACCCAATATAGAGTTACAGACTGTCAGCAATATGATGGTATTCAAAATAAATTGCTTTACAACCATGCATGAAAGCATCCAGGTTTAAATAATATAGATTGTGAGTTATTTCCGGTGAATGAAGCAAGCTCCCCAAGTTCTAACAGGCATAATAGATACGGAAATTAACTCGACCAATGAAAATGTGTGCTGCCAAATATGCAGCGAAAACCAGGAACTGGATCAAAGAACCTTTTTGACTGCTGCCATCGTTCCCCGCCCTCAAATCTTTCAGCCTTTTTGATAAATCAACAGCAGCTGTCTGCTTGGGATCTTCTTGTGTTCCCACGCCATGCTCACCATAAGTTTCTTGCTCGATTTCCTTCACCTATGCAACAATTAATGAGCATTATCAAAAGAAGTTTTTTTAGCAACACAATGAACTCTCTCTCTCTCTCTCTCTCTCTCTCTCTCTCTTATATAAAGGGTGCAGAATGACTTACTCTCCTAATCAAATCCACAGGCTCCATAGCATCGCGCAACTTTTCAGATTCCCATATGTAACGTAGCTGAGCTGCAAACAAGCAGCACCCAGTATTTTCATTCAATTTGAGCCATCCCATCAAATTATAGTGAAGTATTTCTCTAAAGGGTGTTATGGCCGATGGTATAAATATAACATTTATAGTGGAACAAAAAAAGTTAAACCAGTCACGTCAAAAAGGGATCTTGAGTGGGGTTGATGTGCTGCATGTGGACATAACATGGCCTAAACATACAGGCTACAGCTATACCGTGACAGATAGGGCGACATATCCTGCAGTATTTGGAGCAAGCATGGTCTCAGAGGCTCGGAGCTCATCTAGAATTCTGAATGGAAAAAAAAACTTTCATATTTCTCAGCACTCATCTTTGGAACGAACAACCTCACATTTGCTCTATAATAATCAGTGAATGGAACAATTCTCTCTCGAACCTACAGTTCCAAGCACGGGTAAAATCAGCAGAGGATTGCGATTCAGTACCAGAATCGAAGTGGTGGTCGCCGTCGATGCGCGGCCAGGACAAGAAGTGGCTGCGGAGCAGTAGGGCTGCCGCGAGGAGGTTGATGGCGCACACTGCAAAGGTGGCGTTCTGGTAGGACAACCTGAAGGTGGTCGCCGCCGGTCTCCACGGCGCCTGGGCGTCCATCCCGTCGGCAGCGGCGGCGTAGAGCTCACCGGAGGCGAGGAGGACAAGCGAACGCCGCCACCAACCGGAGCCAGATCGACTCTGCGTAAGGAAGTGAAGGGAAAATTGCCCTCGTACCATTATGTTGGAGGCACCTTTCCAAAATACCATCCAAAGTAAGGCTAGTTCCAAAATACAACTCCCTGCTAGCTCATTCATTCCAAAATACCATTATGGGCTAACAGAAGCTACCTGGAGCTAACAGCAGGAGGAAAAGACCCATTTGCCCTTACCTTTGCATGACAATAAGCAAATAACACATCACAAGCATCGCAACTTAACTGGGCAGCAAGCATGCACATAACACATGAGGATCATATCAGCAAGCATGCACATAACACATAACTGGATAACATCCCATGTACACCATGCATATAAGCAGTTCACAGTTAACCAAAATACCTCCCACCACATCACATGAACTCATAGGAATTCATAGCAGTCTTCTACCACAAGTGCACCAAATTGCAAACACTACATGAACCAAGATCTACGAATTTTACAAAGGGACTGTCGACAGCAATTACTTTTATAAGTAAATAAAGTTCTATGGAACTAGGAACCAACTTCTCTTGCACAAGGGGAACAAGGTTCAGAGCACAGACCATTCTAATTTTGAACAGAGGCAGGCTATTCATATAGCTTAAAGAACTGAACGCTACTGATAGAGCTATTCATCTATGTTTTATGAATTATATTTGTCCTCTCAAATACGTCTACCAGGACAGAAGGGCATGTCCTCTTGAGATCCTTGTAACCTTGGGTTGCAGCCACAACATCCATCTCATTTGACGATGCGATGAAATCAATGCAAGCATTTTTCAGACTGATGCAGTTATGTCGATCAGCTAAAATCAATGCAACAAGTATCTACCAGATCATATCACAGTATTCATCATTGTCAGTCAAGATATTCCATATCAGACGACGAGTCGGTATAGATGAAATTTAGCAGGGCCCTGAACACATGACACATCAGGCTGCATGTCTTCAATAGTAACACGCCGCGCCCACCTTTCCTTCATCTTCCCATGGAGCTCTGCCTTGAAAACAGGCGAGCGTGCTGCGATAATGATCGAGCATTGCTACATTTACCTAAGAGGCGGAGAATGGCAGCGTAGGGCGGGCGAATGGACGGCGTCCGTTTTTACGACGCAAAGCTGGGACCAGCTGAACCTTAATTGGCAGGTCGGGCTCAAGCCAGGTCGGACGTAGGCCATGCGTGTCTTTCTCGGCTTAAAGTTTAGCGGAAACAGTGATGAACGTTTTCAATTCCAAAGTATTTTAATAGGGATTGACTCCCGCACAATCGACTGGGCCCCTATAGGGGTGCCCAGGCGATTTTCTGGGCTGTTGGATTAAGATCCAACGGCCCAGATCTCTCCTCCCCTTTTCTTCCCCCTCCCTCTCTGTCTCTCTCCCGACGCCCCGCGCCCCGCGCCCTCCCGATCCCCTTTCTCGCCTCGCTCCGCACACTGCCGCCGCCGCCGCCGCCTCCGGCCACCACCCCAGCCGGCGGCGCCCTCGCCGCCGGCCGCCCCGCCTCCCATCCTCCCACCGCCGCGCCGACGCCGCCCACCCTAACCACAGCGGCCGGCGACGCCAGGTCCGCCCGCCGGCGACCGGCCCGGCCGCCATCTCCCCCCACTCCCGGCTTCGGCGGCGCCGCCGCCGCCCTAACGAACCCACCCAACCACCGGGCCGCCACCCCCCAACCCTCAATCTAAGCCCGGGGAGCACTGGAGACCCCGAACCCCCAAACCCTATTCCCTAACCCGAGCGGCGCCGGCGGCCGGAGACGAGGAAGGTGGCGGCGGAGCTACCGGAGACGAAGAAGACGATGGCCCACAGGTACATGTGCTCCCCTTCCCTCCCTCATCCCCCTCCAAATTGCCTGCGATGGAGAAGAACGGGGCAGTCGCCTGGGCGGGTGAACTGCCGTCCAGGCGACTGCCATTGAGCAAAACCGTTATTTTAGTGGTACAAGGGCAATTTTCCACCCACGCACTTTCAACATGGGCCTAGGCCCAGTAAGAAGCCTAACTACATCCTTGTAAACTGGGCCACCTATTCTCAGATTCCAACTCGCACCGCCCTCGGGCTCCTTGTCTCCTCCGCGAGCACCACCACCGACGAGTCGACGACGATGCAGGCGGCGGCGTGGAGGCGTCACCTCCTCGACCACCACCTCTCCCCTGCCTCCTCGGCCGCCATCGCCGCTTTCAGATCCGCCTCCCAGCCCGCCCTCGCTCCCCAAGGTATGCCCTGCCATTCCGGAACCACCCACTAGCCTCCCCTCGCCTCGCCTCGCCTCGCGAGCCCTGGCTAGTAGATCTCATGGGTGGTCGGGTTCGTGTGTAGGATTCGGGGGATCGGATGGCGCGAGGTACATGTCCGCGAGGGCGCCGGCGGTCAAGGGGGCGGGGCATCTCGTCCGCAAGGGCACCGGAGGGAGATCGTCTGTGAGGTCAGTGCTCAGCCTTATTCTTCTGATCGATTGCGTTGGTAGCTTGAATGTCACTGATGTGCGTTTAGAGCCGCGTGTTAGGCCTTCCCGGTGATTTGCTCTCTGTGCGTTAGATTGTGTCAGACTCAGTTCTGTTATTTATTCGTGCTTCCATGGTAGAGATGGGGTGCCTAATGTGGTGAAAAAATGACCTTCCTGATGCTTAGATCCTCAGATCATGTGGTTGATGTGGTCGCATTTGCAACATATGTGTTGAATTGAGCTATCTTAGTGATCAATCTCATAGCTGAGGCCCCGTTGTGGTTATACATATTTTAGGTGTGGTTTTAGCTAGCTTGAGCTGAATTGGAGTTTTGGAAGGGGAATATGTGATGCTGTGTTTCAGCAAACATAGGTAATTTTACGTTCACGTAAGGTATGGCAAAAACATAGGTAATTTTTTCAATGAGGGGCAGATGTAGTAACTAGTAAGTGTGTGAATTGCAACAATTTATTAGATATTAAGAATGTTACTTGCAGAGTTTGTGTGCTTGTTGATTGGTGTTTTGCTGCATAACTTTTCATTTTATGAAAATTTGTGTTTTAGCTGTTGGAGTGTGTAACATGTTCTTGTTCTTTACAGATTAATCCAGCTGTAGCCTGTAGATTATAATCTGAAAAGGTTGCGGGCCTTCGATAGGGGGCTTGGAGAGCCCAAAAAATTGTAAAAAATGTTTTGAGAGTTAGAAGAACCACTAAAAGCCTTACAGAAATGAGTATAGAGAGTGTTACAGCATTTGACTTGTATAAAAAAAATCTGGCTGTTACTTTTAGTTTTAATTTAAGCTGAAAGGAAACAATTTGACATTTGGAATTGTTCAGCTGTTTGTCTAGATTGTGCAGGCAAGTGAGTAACTGGGTATTTATGTTAATCTGTAAGCATAGCTTCTAGACTGGGTCAGTCAAGCCGTAAGAACATGTGGGGGCCTAGGCATGTAGAGGCATTGTACATCATGTAATTGGTATGATTATCACCCTGTTCTTTATGCTAGGTTATACTTCACAACCTACAAGTTTGTCGCTGAGCAAAATTTAACCTTTGCACAAAAAAAATACTATCGATTGTTGTTAGTTATTTTGCTATATTACAGTATCTTTCTTTTTTCTTGTCCAATGAATACTGTTATGTGGTAATCACATGAATTTAGCCCTTGGGGCCGCTGCAATTTGGTGATGTTTTGTGATCCAGCATGACTGTTGTATCTTAGATTAGAATAGATCAATGATATCTTTAGTCGAACAAGAGTTTTAAAAATAATGTGTTAAGAGTTGCCTTAAACTGTCAACCTTTCTTGGGGTTTACAATGAGAAGCTATTGCCGTGTTTTTTGACAGTGGAATTGTAGCTACTGTGTTTGGAGCTACTGGATTTCTTGGGCGCTACCTCGTGCAACAACTTGGTGAGATGATAAGCCTAAAATGGTAGATCAAATGAATTATCAGCGAATGAGCTATCACTAAGGAAAGAAAGTAGAATAGTTAAATTGCTCAAAGTTTTGTTTTTATTCAGCGAAGATGGGATCTCAAGTGCTTGTCCCATTCAGAGGTTCCGAGGATAGCCACCGCCACCTGAAGCTAATGGGTGACTTGGGTCAGGTATAAAAAATAACAGGTAGTGTTAGGCATTTTCTCGTTTCCTTTTTCTTTTATGTATATTCTATCTTCTTTGGCAGATTGTTCCAATGAAGTACAATCCAAGAGACGTGAATTCAATTAAGGCTGTCATGGCCAAGTCAAATGTCATCATCAACCTCATAGGTATGTTTTACTTGAGACACATTGTATTGATAATCAAATCTCAATCTGACTGCCAACTAAATTTTAACAGGACGGGAATATGAAACAAGAAACTATGGGTTTGAAGAAGTAAACCATCATATGGCCGAACAACTTGCAATGGTATGTCTTGTATACACATCTGTTTTCTTCATGTTGCTGTCCGTTATCAAACTATGCAGCCTATAGCTGCAATGGCTGTTGGGTGGCCTTGTTTATCACTGCTGTGGCTGAATGGCTGAGCTGAAATGTTGGGCTTTAAGAGCTTTGGAAAGCAGGACATTTGGTTTGAGTGGCCTTTGAGAGCTTTGAGAAGTGGCTTGAAGATATTCAAGAAATGGCTTCGAGAAGCTGAAGCGTTTAGTTTGGAGAAATGGCAAAAGGCTGTGATCCAAACTAATTAGGGTCACACTAATTAGGATTAGATGTTTCCCAACCATTGCAACCAACTTGAATTATGTGCCTCCCAGTTCTGGCTTCACCATTGCTCATCCTGAGATCACATATATGGGCAAATGTTCAGCTGGTTTGTTGTGTATGAGTGCTAACTTTAGTTTGCCAGGATCACGCAGATTGTATCTGTTAATTTCCAAATTTTCCCTGCTCGGATGACATTGGATAGGTTTAGTCGAGTATGTCAGCATGATCAAAAGCACAAGATATTGTAGCTTTCTACTTGTGGGCCTGTGGCTAAAGATCTGTCTAGCTGGCCTTTATCCCCATCTCCCCTGTTGTAAAGGTTTATAATGGTTAGCTTCTATATTTGGATATAGATATTATCTTTACATTTGGGATGTTCTTTTGAAGTAAATAAAATTACATCTGTTTGTACTGAATTGTTAGTATGCTAGTTTAGTATTGCATTGCTGTGTCCAATGTGGAATCTTACTGCTCTTTTTTTACAAGCATTTTACCCTGTGGAGGTTGTTATGGCCGGGCCCACACAGCCACCGTGACACTGTTCACGCGGGTACTGTAGCGCATACTGTTCACGGGTTACTGTAGCGCGCACTGTTCACGCGTTTCGTTAGTTAGGGGTTAGTTTGGATTAGATAAGATCAGCTGGTTATGAGATAATATTAGTTAGATATCTTTCTTAGAGGCCAAGTCTTTTATCCCTATAAAAGGGATGGTCCTGCAAGATGTTCTGGATTTAACACAGATTTCTAAGGAGCATGGGGGTATTGTGAGATTCATTCAGGTTTCTTGCCTCGGGGCATCATCCTCTTCACCTTCTAGAATGTTGAGAGCAAAGGTTGCTGGGGAGGAATCTGTGTTGAAAGAATTTCCTGAGGTTATTGTTCTTTTCTCAAATTTAACAGCTACATTATGCCATGATAAGAGCATGGTCAGGAGACCCTGTATCAGGCTCGGCATCAGTGTACGCGCCTTGCAAATTCAAAATCCAGCGGCAGTACGCGAGCATGCGCAGGCTAATGCGGCCTGATGCGGGGTCTTGATTGGGGGTGTGATGGCCATGCTCTAAGTTTACAACTCTTGTGAGCATTGGAGATTTCACATTTCTGTATATAATGACTTTCAAAATTCGTTTCTATCCATCAACAACAGGCTACCATTATGAGGCCTGCAACCATGATTGGCACAGAAGATCGGATTTTGAACAGATGGGCACAATTTGCGAAAAATTGGGGTTTCCTCCCACTGGTTAATGGTGGATGTACAAAGTATTTGTGTTTGCTTGTTGCCTGTTTTAAACTTTTAGTAACTTGACTTGAAAATGAGTCTAGAATATGAACCGATCTGCTCCTGTCCATCTTAAAATGCCTTTACCAGCAGGTGAATTACTTGAATAAACATTTGTGCAGGATTCAGCCTGTTTATGTTGTGGATGTTGCTGCTGCTATTGTCAACTCTCTCAAGGATGATGGCACTAGCATGGGAAAGATCTACGAGCTTGGTGGACCTGAAATTTACACTATTCATGAACTGGTAATTATCCTACACAACTGCTATGCGATAATAATGAATAAATATTGAACTTGTATGAGAAGAGGATGAAAGTGTTGTTGGATGTTTACAGGCTGAGCTGATGTATGAAACAATACGTGAATGGCCGCGATATATCAATATTCCTCTTCCTATTGCAAGGGTACAAAACTAAATTGTGGCATGTGTTTATTAAGACAAATGAGCATCGGATGGCTTCATGTGTTGATCGCTATGCTTCTTGTTCTGCAGGCTATTGCTTCTCCAAGGGAAATCCTGCTAAACAAAGTGCCTTTTCCTTTGCCTACCCCCTCCATTTTCAATCTAGATATGATCAATGCACTTTCTGAAGACACCCTAGTGTCTGAAAGCGGTAAGTGTGCTGCCTAGGCTACAAGCAACATGATGATCTTGTTTTTTGTTGAGAAGTGAACATGATCACATTGTTTTCTTAAACATGGTGCAGCTCTCACCTTTACGGACCTTGGAATCATGCCTCACAAATTGAAGGGCTACCCAGTGGAATTTCTTGTCTGTTATCGGAAAGGTGGCCCATCATTTGGTTCTACGGTCAGCGAGAGGATAACAGGTTCCGAGATGTAGCCTTCCTTTCCTGAAGGCACTGTAGAGTTAATTGTTTAGTTTCAGACACATTGTTGTGTTTCTTGTCATCTGCCGTGGCTGTTGCTGCCAGTGGCCTCACTATGGGCAGGACCAAATTATATGCATATGTCGGCTCTTGCCCTTGTTTTCGTTAATAAGAAGCACAGCTGTTTTTGAATGCTTTGAGTTGAAGATGCAAGTAAATTGAATCGTTGCAACCGTGATGAAACAATTGCGGAGGTTTCAGAGGCGACGCCTTTGCTTCTGTGAACATTTGGAAAAAACGAAGCCTTTGTTTGATATTGGATGCTGATATCGTTCGTGTATTTGCCAATGGAAGAAGTGTGATATTCTTGAGCCACAATTTTTCGGCACATCAGCACATGCGGGCTTCCCATTTAATCTTTTGCCCAGGTAGAATTTCAATCGGTTGTTAGTTATGGTAATTGTAATGCTTTTGCACCCGACATTCTGCCACCGAATGGTGTCATGCGCGTAATGACTTAGGTGAGCCAGCTGCGCCTGTGCAAACGAGTAAAAAGCAGTTACCTTTTTCTCTTCTCGCAGATGAACGTAGCGGCCTTTTAAAATTTTTATCATAGAACATCGCTACAGATGATTGGTTGGGTAATTTGATTAGCTCCGAGTAAACACAGAATCACTTCGTCTCAGTCGTTTAGATCAGGTATGTGTAGTTAAAATTTACTGTCACAGGTTTGTGGTAGAATGTTTTCAAGGAAAATTGGTTGCATGCATTGTCAAAGTATTGGATACGGTAAACAGCTAATCATAAATTGATGCTTTGCAGCGTGCATAGGATATAGAGCACTTCTTTATACTACTTGCGGTAAAAAAAAAACAGCAGAACCATTCAAAATTCCAAAGAAAAATGATGTGGCAAAGACAAGTATATTTAGCTTCTCAGATTGTGGACTTTATAATTTAGCATGAATGCAAAAAACAAACAAACCAAAAAAAACTGAAGAAATATTGAGGTGCAGATTTAAAAATCATTATTAGAGGAGATGAATCATGCTATGGAATGAACCCATGATGGCGCGCGCGCGCGTAGGGGTGAATCATCGCTGGCCTGCTTCGTCTTGGGGCCAGTGCCCTGGCCTGTGCGACGGGCGAGGCACCACACAGAACAGAACATGGCAGCTCTCGCTGTGTAGCGCTGTCACCATGAGTGGACGTGGATGTGGATGTGGATGTGCCGCCTCCTGCAGCTAAACCCATCGATTGCAAAGGCATTAACGGAAATCACGCCACGCTTTATGTTTACATGCCATCGATCACTATCGATCACTAGCTACATCCCATCAAAAATTACTGAAAATTTTCATATGAGAAAATTGCGACTCCTCGAGAGAGCTCCTCGAAAGTCAAAAAAAAAAATTTAGGAACTCTAAAAATAACTATTTAAAATCCTACAAATTGTCTCTAAAAAAACCTATAAATAGAAATATAAAGTACTACGTAATTTGATTTATATAAAAATAATAAATTTTAATTTATTCAAATTTAAGCTGAATGCTAAAAGCGGCCATGGCCCCTTCACTGCTCGTCCGCCCCGCTCCCCCTGCGTCGCCGCCTTCGACGAGGCTACCCCACCCTAGCCAAGCCCCGGCAGCGACGACCTCATCCACGCTTCCCGTACAGGTACTGCTCCCCAAGCCCTGCCTCAAGCCTTCTTCGCTCTACAGAGCCCCTAGCCACCTCAGCCAGCCAAGCTACAAGGACATCGTCGTCGCCAGATCTGATACCTGTGCTGGCCGAATGGTTCGATTCGCTTCTCCACAGGCAGTCCCTTCGTCTTCATGGCGCAGATCCGGGAGGGATTCGCCTGCTGCAGCTGTCGCCTCCGCTGATTTGGACTTGATGGCCGAGTCACTCCGGGCGATAGCTGGTGCCTTGAAGACCGGAGAGACCACACCTCGCGCCCGCCACAACATAGAAGAAGCAGGGCACACTCAACCAGCAGACGAAGTGATGGCCGGTTGGTGCGCAGTTAAGCCGAGATATTGGTGGCGTGCTCGAAGGCTCTGCTCCCCACCTCCCAGCCGCGCCGCAGTTACTGCCCTTGTCAACGGGAGGAAGGAGAAGACACGGTGATGTTTCAGATGCCTCTCACTTGCGTGACAATTGCCGGGACCCCATTAAATGCCGCTCTTGCTTTCGTTCCGGCCACATCGCTGCACACTGCCACCATTCCAAGTCTCCTCCAATTCCCGCTCCACTCCACCCCACTGCGCCTCAGCTCCGCCTTGCCTCCTCGGCCAGCATGGGTGAGCCGGCGAACCGCCGGAGGGAGTGGGCGAGCTGCATCCTCACCGACAGCCTCCTCGAATCGCAATGGGCGACGGCGACCTCCACCTGGGCCACGGCCTCCTTTCATGGCAGCCTGCAACCGGAGCCCTCGGCGGTGCTGACGACCGTCCACTTCGCGGCCATGGGGGCGGCCGACTGCTGCTACTCCAATGTCCACGTCTCCAGCCACACCCCGGAGGATTTCTTCGTGCGCTTTGACTCCCAGCAGCAGCGCGACTAGGCTGTCGACCGTGGCCGCTTTCGCCATGCCTCCTTCGCCATCCTCTTCAAGGCATGGAAGCCACGGTTCACCTCCATGCCGGCTCCCATTCGCCACCGCGTCCGCCTTTGTCTGGAAGGTGTCCCGATGCACGCGTGGTGCCCGCACGTTGTCGAGAACATTATCGGGCCGACCTGCGTGCTCCAGTGCGTGGAGAAGGAGTCCTCGCGCCTTCTCGACACCGCCACCCTCAACGTCTGGGCGTGGACGGCCAATCCGGACACCATCCCCAAGAATCACCGCCTCTCCATCGCGCGCCCCATGACAGCTGGCGGCGACGGCGGCTCCGCGCCTATGCGCCCCATGGAGTTCTGCTCGGCGTTCGTCATCATCCATCTTGACGTGCTTGAGACGCCGAAGGATCCGCGCCGCCATTCCAGCTACGGCGGCAAGACACGAGTCATCAAGTTCGACTATACCCTGGGGCAAATCGACGAGCTGCCCCAGCGTCCAGTCCGTCGGGAGCGCTCCCCTTCCCCCCCGCGCCACAGCCGACACGACGACCGCGACTGAGAGGATGACGATCGCCACCTGCAAGATGACCGCACCAGCCGTCCGCTTCGGTCGCGCTCTCAGCCCCGCCGCCATGCCAACGCGGAGGTGTCCCATGGGCGTGACCACCATCACCATGACAGAGGCGAGCCAAGCCATCGCTACCGCCACCGTGCAATTTCCCCCTGGTATGCGAGCCCAAGCTCAAGTCTATGATCGTCCTCAAGGACGCTGCTTCCTCCTCGCCATCAACCCAGTGCCCGGCTGAAGCTACTCCCTCTTTGTTTTCACTCGACATGCAGCGCTCTTCTCGGCTGGACAGCGACTCATTGTGCAGCGACGACATCGCTTGGACGGCGCCTCCTTCACCCGCGATCCCCGGTGGCGCGGCTTCGCTCGCGGTCGCCGCGAGGCCGGCCGCAAAGCTCGGACGAACGCCTGCCACGGGTGCAGGCTGATGGCTGCGCCCTGACCCCACCTTTCCGGGGGCGCTCACCCTCGCCGCACGGGGGCAGCGGCTCCCTGGGAGTTCCGACGCCTCTGCACCTCACTTCGGTCCAGTGCCCTGTGTCGCCGCATGTGAGCCCGGAATGGACAACCAGCCTGGGAACCATCTTGCTCAGTTCCTGCAAACTGCCACAACCACTCCCCCTCGGCCAGTGCTACAGGTCTATGCCCGCCGTCGCCTCAAGCTCAGCAAGCGCCCAGCTCGTCGCAGCGCACGCCTCGCCGCCTAGAACGCCACCAACACCCCGGTGGAGACCCGTGCACGACAACGCATTGCCAAGGTGATGGAGCCCTGGGCGCCGGCGGCCTCTTCACGCGACCTCTCCACCATCCTGGCGAAGCCGCTCCCTGAAGCGGCGGCTTTGGCTTTGGCGGCACTGGCCAACCTCAGCCTAGGGGGCGTGCCCAGCGGCCAGATTCAGGCCACGACCTGAGCTCACCGGAGGATGTCCCACCTTGCCGTCAACAAGTGCTCCATGAAGACAAGCCTTACCTTTTGTTTTGGTCAACCTGGGGTGTAGCTGACTCCACTTCAATCTCTGTCAACGCCTATTATATCGGTATTAGTGTCGTGTCAGCTCTTCTTGAAGCTCGTCGTCTCTCTGGCGCGTTGCCTATGCATCGCCTTGTACCACGTATGTATCGGCCAAACACTTTCGGCAATAGGCCGTGCTATCCTTTATGTATGCGGCGACCTTGTCTTCTTCGGCTCCGACGACAAGGCTGCGCCGCTTCTCCCATTTGCTGCCCCCTGGTGATTGATAAATAGTTCAAATCGTTTGCGCTTGCTTAATTGGAATGTCAGAGGGCTAAATTCTAGAGCACGGAGAAGTGTCCTCAAAAACCTTGTCGTCACCTCTGGGGCCAACATAGTGTGCCTACAAGAAACAAAACTTGACATCTGGGACCACAGATTGACTACAGAGTGTCTAGGCCAAGCCTTTGCGGACCCGACGTCATTTGTGCAATTGTGCATCACCCGGCTGTGGGTACGCGGGATGGCATCCTGTTAGCGGTCAAGGGTTCCGATTTCTCCATTTATGAGGTCACCCTTGATGAGTTCTCACTTTCAGCGAAAATCACTGCTACCCATGATGCGTATGAGTGGTGGATTACAGTGGTCTATGGTCCCCAAGAGCGTGCTCAGAAATTGGCCTTCCTTGACGGCCTCAAAAATGACGTGGGCCACTCGGACAAACCGTGGTTGGTAATTGGCGACTTCAACCTCATTCTGCACCCTGACGATAAGAACAACTCAAACGTGGACCTTGTTTTGATGGACGCGTTCAGATCTACGATTCACATCCTCCACCTCAGGGAGCTCCGTCTTCTAGGCCGTCGTTTTCACCTATGGCAAATGAACGGGCCACTCCAACTCTGACTAAAATTGACAGGGCCTTCTGTACCACGTCGTGGGAACTCGCCTTCTCAGACTCAGTCCTCCTCGGACTCCCGTCCTTGAGCTCAGACCACGCCCCCCTCCTGATCAAGGCCACCCCAAAGCTTCCGGCTCCTCGTGTATTCAGGTTCAAAAACTTTTGGACTGCGTGGGAGTGGACTTTAACCTGCGCCGACCCTTACAAAAGACTGCATATCAAGTTAGAGCGTACGGCGAAAGCGCTCTCATCTTGGGCTCGCACCAAGGTCCCTTGCATCCGGCTGCAACTGGCGATTGTCAGTGAGTTGATCTTGTTGTTTGACAAGGCCCAGGAAGCTCGTGTGCTCACGGACTTGGAGAGGAATCTCAGGACAACACTGAAGGCTAGGGTCATAGGCTTGGCAGCCATTCAAAAAATCCGCATCAAGCAAAGAGCACGCCTCTCGTGGCTTTGGCTAGGCGATGCCAACACCAAATTCTTTCATCTAAGGGCGTCCAACAGGAGGAAAAAGAACTTCATCTACTCCCTAGACACCCCTTCTGGGGCCGCCGTCGAGCAAAACCAGATGGAACAGGAGTGCTCTCCTTTTTTTGGGGACCATCTAGCCTCCAACTTCCCGCGGAATTTGACGCTGGCGTGGGATACTTTAATCCAGCCAAGGCAGGATCTCCTGGAGCTCGAAGACCCATTGACAGAGGAGGAGATCAGCTTGACCATTAGGTCAATACCGACGGACAAAGCGCATGGTCCGGATGGGTTCAACGGTACCTTTTTACTGTGTTTGTTGACACATCATCAAAGCTGACTTGATCGTTGCGGCCTCTTGGTTTGCAACTGGTCGCTCAAGCCACTTCTCACTTCTTAACTCAGCCAATATCATTCTGATTCCTAAGAAACAGGATGCGAAGGATCTTGCGGATTACAGAGCCATCAGCCTCATCCACAGTGTCGGCAAAATCTTCTCCAAGCTGCTAGCCAATAGACTAGCGGCTAAGCTCGATCTCCTTGTGAACTCAGCCCATAGCGCCTATGTAAAGAAGAGATGTATACAGGACACCTTCCTGCGTACCCAAGCCAACATCCTAAAACTTCAACGGCAGAAAACCCCGACGCTTTTCCTTAAGCTTGATTTTGCAAAGGCCTTTGACTCGGTCCAGTGGAGTTACCTTCTTGAGCTGTTGCAGGCTAAGGGATTTGGAGCCCGCTGGAGGGATTGGATCACCAATCTTCTCGGTTCGTCCTCTTCAGCGGTTATTCTTAATGGGATCAGGGGCCTGAGTTTCATTCACGAAAGGGGCCTTCGTCAAGGCGACCCTCTCTCCCCTATGCTCTTCATCTTGGCAATGGACCCGCTCCACAAGATCTTCGACCTGGCGGATGAGAGTAACATTCTTGCTTCGGTTGGAAACCCACCACTTCGGGATCGTATCTTGCGAACGACGTAGCCATCTTCATTCAACCCAACAAGCAAAACCTTGACTACACCATCAGTTTGTTGGACAGCTTCGAGGTGGCCTCCGGCATCACCTTGAACAAGGCCAAGTGTTTACCCAATCTGCTGCGATGGGGTTGATTTGGAAGCTACCCTCAACTCCTTTGATGGCCTGAGAGGCACATCCCCCTGCACCTACCTTGGGTTGCCTTTACGCCTCTGTAAGCTTCGCAAGATCCATTTCATGCCTCTTTTGGACAAGATCGCGGGTCGTCTTGCCCCTTGGCGTGGCAAGTTCTTTTCCAAGGCTGGACGTTTGGTCCTTGTCCAAGCAGTCCTCTCGGCCATCCCGACCTATCTCATGGCCTCCACTACCATACCCAAGGGGGTCATCAAAAAGATTGACCAACTCGGACGGGCTTTCCTGTGGATAGGCAGTCAACAGGCCAATGGAGGACAGCGCCTGGTGAATTGGGAGGTAGTCTGTAGACCCAAAAACCTCGGTGGTTTGGGTATTCCGAACCTACATCGCTTTGGCCGGGCTCTCCGTCTCCGTTGGCTCTGGAGAAATTGGCGTTCCCTCGACTCTCAGTGCACAACCGACGTCATTAACTTCACCGCGACAGACATTGCCCTTTTCAAAGCCTCCACTCGGGCTGTGGTTGGCAATGGAGAAGACTTCAAGTTTTGGGAGGACGCCTGGCTTGAGGGCCTTTCACCTAAGGACGTCGCCCCCCTCCTGTTTGACATTGCCACGCATAAAAATCGCTCAATGCGGGATGGCCTTCAAAATCTTAATTGGATCCGGTCGATAGCGCATTTGACCACGGAGGAGTAGCTTCTTCAGTATATCATGCTTTGGGAGAAAATCAATCAAGCCACTCCCCTCTCAGATAGCCCTGACGAGTTGCTTTGGAAACTCACGACAAATGGAGCCTTCACAACCAAATTGGCGTATCACATCCAGTTTGCTGGCGCGAGAAGGTCCGCAAGGGCGGACCTTATTTGGAAGGCCCATGCAGAACCAAAATGTAAATTCTTCGCGTGGACTCTTACCCAAGGTGGGCTCAACACTGCAGATGTCCTAACCAGAAAGGGGTGGCCAAACCAACAATTATGTAGTTTGTGCCATCTGATGCCGAAAACCCAGGATCATTTCTTCAAGAACTGTGCCTATGCTACTGAAGTTTGGAGCGCCATCTTTGGGCAAACCTTCGTCTCCACGGCCCCCTTTGGGACTGGTGGGAATGCATGCGGTCTGTGCTCACTCCTCCATCTCATAAGGAGCTAAATGGCAAGATGATCTACACCCTCTGGAACATCTGGAAGGAGCGCAACCGTCGAATCTTCAACCAAACCTCTCAGCTGTCGACGCTCACGGCAAGAGACGCGGCCACCGACTACCAGTTTTGGCTTTCAACACTGGTTGATCCTGGCTAGTTTAGGGCCAGGACTATGATTTTTCCTTTCTTTTCTTGTAAATATGACTTTGTCTTTCCCTCTTTCTATTAATGGAGCGGCGGAACTCCCGCCTTTTTTCTCAAAAAAAAATTAAGCCGAAAAGAAATAGGCCCATGTATCTCCAGCCCAACGGTCGTGGGATTTTCAGAGCCGTTGGTCGCGTCGTTACTGAACACTGAGATTGATAGATGATGGCGATGTTTGCCTTTTAGCCGCTGATTGAGCCGCTAAGCCTGAGGATTGCATCGGCCGGACGCGTTAATCCTCGGAATTTTCTGCCGATCTGATGCATCAACCAACAGCACTGTGATGGCAGTGCCTCCGGTCCAGAGGCAGCGATGCTAATCATGCACACTTCACCCATCGATCGTACCCGCTGTACTCCTGTTACTATTAAAACCAAAACTCTGAATGTTAATCACCTGAAATCAAACCGTAGATGAAATCTTTATACCAAGGTAGAGATATACAGAGTAGGCTTTTATGTGAATGTTTTTATGGAATTCAGATGTCAGGAGCGAGTCATGGAAACTGTGTACTATTGTATTTGTACCCCACAACCATAGCACTACCTCGTGTTCTTTCAAGGGGAGAGAGAAAAAAGAGAGAGAGACGCCATGTCGTATCAACTTAGTTGGCAGATTATATTAGTTCTCAAAATGCTGTGCATGATGTTAAGATTTTGTTTGACACTATTTTATTAGGTCCAGGCTGTGTCATTCTTGATTAGAGCTCATAGGTCGCCAATACGCCATCCTGTCTAGTTAATTCATCTGCATTTTGAAGGTAAACCATTCTCAGATAGATAGATAGATAGATAGATAGTCGTAGACGGAGCAAGATAATTAATCCAGTGAGTCCTCCCAAATTTAAAACTTTTTTTTTGTCTTACGCCGTACAAATTGTGACAATAACAGGGTGACTGCATCGTATAATATCGTGCCTATGAAAAAACAAAAGGCAGCCGCATGCTTTGATGCTCTGATTGGTTTGGTTTGTTGTATTGATGCGGCAATTGTTTTCCGTTTTCTTCATTCACATGATCTTGCAGGGAAGAGAGACAACTCATTCATGGAGGATTTGACTCTTTCCTTCTCCCAACGCGTTTACTAGGCTCTTGCTTGCATTTTTAATTTTCTGCTTCTTCTGCATGCATCTGATTCTGATGCCCTTTGTATTGCCTTGCCACTTTTTTTACTACCGGCATGTCAGATTGTGCTGAATAAAGTGGCTATTTTTCTCCATGGACCAAGCCAGTACTATGTACGAGTAGTTTACTACCACTACTACTATACTTTTTAATGCACTTACTTTTGAGCTCACTTTTATTTACTTGGTGCATTTGTGGCCATTGAACAATAAAGTTAAAAAAATAAAGTGGTTATTTTTCTCCATGGACCAAGTTAGTATATAGGAGTAGTTTACTACTACTACTCCCTAATGCACTTACTTTTGAGCTCACTTTTATTTACTTGCATTTGTGGCCATTGAAAAGGTGGGGTGGCATAACTGTCTTCGATGCTATGTTCAGCTGGGTTTGTAGAAATTCTTTGTTTGCCTTCATTGAGAAAAGAAAGTACCAAACCAAGACACTGCTGCACAGTGATAGCTGAACATCATGCGGCTGTACCAAGGGGACCAATGTAACCTACCTGCCTGATAATTCTGAAACAAGAACGTTTTACTTATGAATTAGGGCAATTGATGCCCCTTTTATAGATCATGCAACTGTTAATGTTAAGTACTGTGCACCACATGACTGCATGAATGGCAGCACCGTTGGCCATAACTGATGGGAGTAGGGGTGGTAACAGTTTGGCCCTTAATTCATGAAGCTCTGTCCTTTGCTTAATTAATAAACCGGCATGCAGTTTTTTCTTTAAAAAATGGGAGGGCATCGTCTCATGAACTCATCCCATCGATTCCTACCAGATAACAAACGTGTTAGGTCTGGGAGCATTTTAGCAATTGTTGGGCTATCTAACAGGTACGGAAAAAATGGGCTCCCGATTCTCGTGGATGCCTGCGTATCCGCATTGTTAGGCGTGTAATCACGATTAAAAATCATGCTTATGAGGTCAACCGAGGTGGGGTTCATTCTTTCTACGAGAAGGCACTACCTGCATGCGTTCTGTATATAGCTTTCCATGGCGCTAGCTCGCGCGGGCCTCTTTGATCGCTTGGTTTAATTTAGTTTTATTTTTGTTGGGTTTAAAATTTTTGACGTGAAACAACACTCTAGTACTTATGATAACATTGTGTTTTTCTTAGCGAGACATGTTACTTGCTATGATGAAACATTTTATTTCCTTTATGAGACATTGGTTTTGCCCTACTGACAATAGTGTATGCACTCGCGGGAAAAAAAATGCCTATATGAGGTAAACATCTTTGAACAATATGTGCGCTGTGTTTTTTTATGTATAGTCGGATGCTTTGGTTTGTTCCTATAGTTCATTGCTTATGTACCTATTCAAGCACATTAATCTTTAGTATGCATAAGATGAAAGATCTGTAGTCCCACTCAAAGAAGACTATCACCAAACCAAATGTCAAAGGTGACTAGCCATGGGACAAGATTTTTAAAAGTTTGTTTTTACATGGAAGCATTCTTGGTCCCCTTGTTGCTTGGAAGCACAAAGTTTTTGGTGCCAACAAAGAGCAAACGTTCAACTAGAGGAGCGCCACAGTATTTGCAATATTGTAAACAAACTAAATAAGAGAGAGAAATAATCTACTGAATAGCATAGACTGCAGTAATTAATTAGAAAAAATAACATAGCACCGATCAGACCGCCAGGCTAGTAAATTCCTAGATTGCCCTTGTCTCCTTCGTAGGTGAGCTGTGAAACCGTGTATGTATATGTTGCCAATGTGTAAGCTAGTGATGATATCACAGCACGGAATCATGAGGCTGTCCACGTTGGATCCTCCGAGCCTAGCTAAGCTAGCGCTCATTGGCACGAGAGGTCCACACTTGAACGGTGCATCGACCCCACCGTGATTACTAACGACTAGCCAGGAAAGGAATGTCACATTCTTCCGTTGCAATCTACTCCCACCAATCGCTTCGAGCCACGTCTGCAGTCAAAAGGGTGGATCCGGGTTTGCCTGGACTAACGGGTCCGGGTCCCGAGTCCGAACCTAACAACTTACCTTGGTCGCACGGCAGGTCAACAGCCACCATCTACCCAACTCATACATGGACTACACTACCCCCGATCCTTATGATGAGGAAATGCACAAGTGCTTATTAGGTGCTTAGAAGGGAAAAAAATAGAGGAGATGTTTTTATGGATTTCTTATAACTGTTTGATTTGGTATCAGCGGAGATGCACTAAGATATTTCTCTCTTCCTATTTTCCTCTCTCGAAGCCAATAAGAAGCAATGACTGCACATCTGAGCTTCTTGCTAACGATGAGTCGATGATGCTATGCAAGAAATTTTTTGGTGAAACGGAAAAACTACACGTGGATTCTATGTTGATACCATCTTAATGTAGACACGTGTATTATTTTTCTTTATGTTTTATATACTTCATGACGGGCATTTAGTTTAATAATAAAGTAGTTCTTTATTTTTTTTATTACTCTATGTAGTTTGTAGCATCCACTATGTTGTTGTTACATGCTATTCGCTATAAAATTAGTCCAATGCTAACTTCCTCTACATGCCATTTAAAACTTTGTCGCCTATGTTTGTAATTAATAGCTTCATATGGCATTAAATAATTTACATATATACTATTTTGTGCTCTATGTCGTATTACCATTAGGTAGTACAAAATAATTATAGTTCTACTTTGGTGGTTGCATATGGAGTTGAACCGTTACAGAGCATCTGTAACGTGCTATATCTTTATATGTATATTTGTATGCATTGGGTTATCACACATAGTTAAACATTGTAGCCACTACACTCCTCGTCCTCCTATCTTGAGATGTCATCTTTATCACCGCCGTTAACGCTTTTAATACATGGAGCTTTACATTTTTCTCGACCTACATGATGACAACGACATTTGTGCACCAAACCCAAGCATGAAGCTTCGTCGACCGGTTGCTTATGAACCTAAAGTGTAGAATGATTGTCATTTAATGAAATAGAATACTCCAGCTATCATCATGTCTATGCTGATACACCTTTTCTTAATATGAAGCCACAATGTTTTACGAAGCTAAAACTATCTTAGATCCTTTTTGATTCGCGGTTTGCTTTGATTTCGTTTGGTTGAGCCAAAATTTGTTATTTTTGTATAAGACTATCCAACATAACATTCTGTAATAATTTTTTAGAGCTTGGTGAGGTTTTACTTAAATATCTAATTTCTTAGTAATTTTATAGTCTCCTCGTATCTCCTTAAAGGTATTAGCTTTTGGCTAAACCAAACCGAACCACAAATCAAAGGGCACCTTAATATTTGTTGAAAACGAGATTTGAAAGTTTTGGAGAGCGGCTTTAATTAGATGAAAAGGCTAGCCCAACCTTGGGTCAAGAGCTTCTTAGGAATGGTTTAACGAATGGAAGCGCAAACAAGGTAGTATTTTATTATTTTTGTTCTACAAGAACCTTAGTTGCCGCGTGGGGGCTACCCAAGCCCATTAAGCCACCGCAATGCAATCCCATTTCACATCATGGCCAAAACGGGAAGAAGAAAGAAGAGTTTTTTTAAAGAAGAGATTTTTTTTAAAAAAAAATCCAAGAGACCCGGAGGAAAATGCCGCGGCGCGGACCGCAGCAAGCAGCAAGTAAACGAAAACTCGAAACGAAGAAACCGGCGAGAGAGGAGAAGAGAAGCGACGGAAAAAAAAGGCGTCTCCTTGCGCAGCTGTTCCCCTCCTCCCCCGCTCCCCACGAAAGCGAAAACGAAACAGCAGGAGAGAGAAGAGAGAGAGCGAAGCGAAGCGGCGGCGGCGGCACACCACCACCACCCGCACGCGTCACCGCGCAAAGGCGAGGCTCCAACGCGAAACAAAAGCTGCACGCGCCGGCAGCGGCGGCGGCGGCGGCGGCGAGTGGGCAGTGGGGGGGGGCGCTCCGTGCGGCGGCATTTCGTCCGGCTACCCACAGGCGGGTTCGTAGCCAGGCGGAAAGGGTTCGACCGTGAGCGGCGGCGGCTGCTGCTCCGTGGGGGGCTCGGAGGCCGCTCCGATCTCGCCGTCCCGGCGGGGATTCGGTCCCTGCGGTGATTGGATCTCGGCGCCGGCCTAGGATCTCGCCGTCCTCCCCCGTTCGTCTCCAAGTCTCACGCGCTCACACCGTCCTCCCTCGTGGTTGCCCTCCTCCTCCTCCCGTCTGCTGGTCTGGACTGGCGTGGAGCGGAGATCCATCCGGGCCTGGATTGATCTCTTCTGATGGTAAGGAAGCCCTCTCTTGCATGGACTTTGTGCTGTTGTTGTAAGACCGAGCTTGTTACCATAGACTAGCTCTACCAGCATCAGTTTATTTTGGGAAAAATAATTTGAGGGTTCAGGTGAACCCCCATCCCATGCCCCCACGTTAGCTTGGCTCCTGGAGATTTAGACAGCAGATGAGGAATGGGGTGGCATTTCTGACTATTTCTGCTGCTATAGGGCTATAGGCGTTGACTTGCATGTTGCTACGCTTCTGATCATCAAACCCAGCCTACTGGCCTTTTTTCGCGCCAGAAGAAATGGCTGAAGGCCTAATTTAGCGTCTATCCTTTCCATATGGTACCGCTGCGATGACCATGGGATGCATGATCGTTGATATTTTAGGCAAAATACCTTTCTTTTCTTCGTATCAAGCAACAAAGCAATACACAGGTAGCGTTTAATGTCCAACTGTGTTCATGCAGGCGGCTCAAGCCACCATCACAATGGGATCCCAGGTTTGGGTACAGGATCCCGAAGTGGCCTGGATCGATGGGGAGGTCATAAAAGTCCATGGAGACACGATCACGGTCAAGTGTTCAAATGAAAAGACAGTAAGTTGTTCATAGTTATTGATGCGACATAATGACCAGCTGGCAAGTTTATCACTATTGCTGCTTATAAAGCAAAATATATTAGGAAGAAAACAATCTGAAGTTGACCTTCCATCAAAGCCAAAGCCTTTAGAAAAGGTCATTTGCACTGAGTTCAGTTTCGGTCCTTTGTTCAGGTTACAGCAAAAGCATCTCATGTCCATGCTAAGGATCCTGAGGAGTCACCATGTGGAGTTGATGACATGACAAAGCTTGCCTATCTGCATGAACCTGGGGTTCTTCAGAACTTGAAATCTAGATATGACATGAATGAAATTTATGTGAGTGAATGATTTTTATGTATAACCTGACTATATGTAATTGTTTGCATAAATTTACATTTTACACTAATATTATTTTTACAAGTAATGGCAGTTGTTGTTCTCTAATATGCCTTTCCTTTTTATTTGTTTTGAAACCAGACATACACTGGGAATATATTGATTGCTGTAAATCCATTCCGAAGACTTCCTCATCTGTACGACACTCAGATGATGGAGCAATATAAAGGGGCAGCGTTTGGTGAATTAAGCCCCCACCCTTTTGCGGTTGCAGATGTTGCATATAGGTAAGTGTACATTCTGAAATATTTTGATAATTAAGTAATGGTTTATAACCTAAATAAGTATTTCCATAAAGAAAAATTCAACGCCCTTTTCTTTTGAGTTTGACTGAGGAGAACATCTTGGTTACTTACTGCTGTAGACTGATGTTACATGAAGGAGTGAGCCAGTCAATTCTTGTAAGCGGAGAAAGTGGTGCTGGCAAAACAGAAAGCACTAAAATGATCATGCGCTATCTTGCATACATGGGTGGCAAGGCTGCCTCTGAAGGGCGAACAGTGGAGAAGCAAGTGCTTCAGGTGATAATTTCTTAGAGTCACCTAGTTCTGAATAACCATTTCTGTGGCCATCTGGTATTCTTGTTCCACTGATTAACTCCTACTACTCTCACAGTCAAATCCTGTTCTTGAAGCATTTGGCAATGCAAAGACTGTCAGAAACAATAATTCGAGGCAAGAAGCATTCTTTATCTGATCATTTCTATTTGTATTTTGATTATTATTTTCCCTACTCAAACCCTTTTTTTCACTGTTATATCACTGCAGTCGCTTTGGTAAGTTCGTTGAGATCCAGTTTGATCAGAAAGGGAGAATATCAGGAGCTGCTGTCAGAACGTATCTTCTTGAGAGATCACGTGTCTGTCAGATTTCTGATCCAGAGAGAAATTACCACTGTTTCTACATGCTTTGTGCTGCCCCATCTGAGGTGCTGTTCCTTCTCTATTCGTATCTTCTTTTATCAGGAAAAAAAAAGAACTGCAAGTCCTGTAACTATATGTTACTTCCACTATATGAGTTGTTATATATTTCACATTTTCACTTTCAGTTTAATAGCATAATGCGATCGCAATTTCACTATTTCCATGACATCCTAAGTAGAGGCCAATTTGTTTTATTTGGGACAATCAGACCGAGAGTTCGTGATACTCTTTCACCTAACTGTAGAATTAGCACATCACTTCATTAAAAGTTAACATATTTTTACCCACGCGCGTGACATAGTTTTCTCCCAACTGTTTGCTACTCTCACGAAGGGAACAACAGTCTCCATGTGAATCAAAATTTAGCACATGAGCCTCTAAATGGATTTCTTCTAAATACTTTTTTATTTACCCCTATTGTGTATCAGAACACTAAATATCATAGCTGATTGTGCTGTATAAAATACTATGTCATACAAGCAAGCTAGGTGTGGCTAATTGGTTCATTATTTGTCTACCAGGAACTTGAAAGATACAAACTGGGAGATCCTAGAACATTTCACTATCTTAATCAGTCAAATTGCTATAAGCTTGATGGCCTAGATGAATCTAAAGAGTATCTTGAAACTAGAAGGGCTATGGATATCATCGGAATCAGTTCTGAAGAGCAGGTATACATTGGTTTTGTAATGACTGCCCTCTACTTTTGGTCACGGAATGCTTGTCCACTCTTCTTGAGCTTACCTCATATTTGCACGTTGCTTTAGGAAGCAATTTTTCGAGTTGTTGCTGCCATTCTCCATTTGGGAAATGTTGAGTTTTCAGAAGGGGCTGATGGAGATTCTTCTAGGCCTAAAGATGAAAAATCACTATTTCATTTAAGGACAGCTGCTGAGCTCTTCATGTATGTCTCTTTGGCCTTTTTTTAAAATAAACTCTTGAATAAGTAGTACATTATATGACAAGTGACAAGAACCCAACTTTGGTCTTGTAGGTGTGATGTGAAAGCATTAGAAGATTCGTTGTGTAAACGTGTTATTGTGACACGCGATGAGAATATAGTAAAAACTTTGGATCCTGAGGCTGCCAAGGGAAGTAGAGATGCACTAGCAAAGATTGTGTACTCACGTTTGTTTGATTGGTAAGGCCCCTCAAAGTTCAATACAGGCTTGTTCCAGGTCAAAAACAGGTGCACAATTATTTTTACACACGTTTCGACCTGACACCTACCTGGCAATGATATTTGATCTTAGGCTTGTCAATAAGATAAACAGCTCTATCGGTCAAGATCCAAATTCAAAGTGTTTAATTGGAGTGCTGGATATCTACGGGTTCGAAAGCTTCAAGACAAACAGGTGCTTAATTGGTACGCTTTTGATGATTAATTGCATGTTGGACACGTTTTTGTCAGTTAGGTTTGCTAGCCAGAAGAAAACGTTTGGGTTGGGCCCAATTCAGTTGTTAGTAAATGGTGATTATTTGTGTTTATTGCTTTATTTATAATGATTAGGGCATAATTATTAGCTACAGCTCTTTGTTGAAGTTATAATTCATAGTGAAGCTCCATATATGTCATGTTCAACAAGTATATGTAGGAATGTAACAGTCGGTACAAAAAACTTTTCAACATGCACAAGATGTGTTGGGTGCAGGGCATTGTTTTTGCATGTTTGGTGCAAACTTTTTTGGTCCACATGTTCTAATGCTGTTAGTTGGACTATCTGTGAGTGTAGGTTTGCGGATATATGTACATCTGTTAGTTAAAAAGGATTTTATTATGTGACTAATGTATTATCATGGATTTTTTTTTTTGCCTTAACAGCTTTGAGCAATTTTGTATCAACCTGACGAACGAAAAACTGCAACAGCACTTCAATCAGGCAAGTCTACAGTCTTCGCTGGTTGATAATTCACAATTTCATCGTCGCTGAGTTTTTGAAGAGAGATTCTAACCTTGATGTTCTGCTTTCCTGCAGCATGTCTTTAAGATGGAGCAGGAAGAGTACACCAAAGAAGAAATTGACTGGAGTTATATTGAATTCATTGACAACCAGGACGTTCTTGATCTCATCGAGAAGGTTTTTGTTCTTCACCATCCTCTGCACCACACCCCTAGTCCTAGACTGAATGAACTCATGAAAATGAAACCACATGTGAATGTGCAATGTAGGCTGTTTCCCCCAACCTTATGCCATTTGGGTTATTCCCTCTGGATACCACATGGTGAGATGTGGCATGGCATGCCCATGTGGTCTCACACTCTCAGTTGATTGCATATATTATTAGTAGTAATCAGTGATGAGTTTTTTAAGGGCTATTCGCTTGCATAACACTCCGAAGTTGCATAATTTTTGTAACTTGAGAGTACTACATAGGTAATTTTTTCTCTTTTTTTTAATAGTTGTTTTCTATTCTTATTCATATTAAATTTATTTTCAATAACCATGATACATAACATTCAATCAACCAGATGCTCCGAATGACCAAACAAGCCACTTACATATCCCATGTCTGTTGGGCTGCTCATCCGACTGCCACTGGTTTTAGGGATGAAGGAACACATGCAATGAAAGACACCTTGTAAATGCAATTACGTAACAATCAATTATAGGCTAATAGCTGCTACTTTGTATCTTAGCTCCAATTGTTAGATAGACTGTTGTGGTCATTATATTTGCTCTGAATCTGAAATTGCTGAAACACACTGTTGGGGCATGTTACTTTATTATTTTGCTATGTGACGCCATTTTCCCCTTGCAGAAACCTGGTGGAATTATTGCACTTCTAGATGAAGCTTGGTATGGATCATGTCACTTTTTTATTATTTATTCTGATTTTCACACAACAATTGAATCTTACAAGTCATTGATCTGTCAATGTATGATTTGGTATTGCAGTGTGTTGCCAAGATCGACACACGAGACATTTGCTCAGAAATTATACCAAACTTTCAAAAACAACAAGCGCTTTACTAAGCCAAAATTATCACCGTCAGACTTTACCATATGTCACTATGCCGGAGATGTAAATATGAACTACTTTTGGTTTTTTTCAATGCACTCAGCTAATGATGTTTTTATGATAAAATCTAATGCAGAAGTATGTTCATGTATAGGTGACCTATCAAACAGAGTTATTTCTGGATAAAAATAAAGATTATGTTGTTGCTGAACATCAGGCTCTCTTGAGTGCTTCAAAATGTTCATTTGTTTCTGGACTATTCCCTCTTCTCTCCGAGGATTCCTCAAAATCATCAAAGTTTTCATCCATTGGTTCCCGGTTCAAGGTGCATAAACCCTTCAGTTTAATGTTTTAAGTGGATTTCAGTTGCTTCTATTTCTTCATACTTCTGAAGTTTTCATAATAAATTGCAGCAACAATTGCAAGCATTATTGGAAACTTTGAGCGCAACTGAGCCCCACTATATCCGCTGTGTAAAGCCCAATAATTTGTTGAAGCCAGCAATTTTTGAGAACCAGAATGTTCTTCAGCAGCTCAGATGCGGTGTAAGATTTTCTGAAGACATTTTTTTTTTTGCATTCTAGTTTGAATTTCTGTATTTACATAGTTGGCTTCCCTCAGGGTGTTATGGAAGCAATTAGGATCAGCTGTGCTGGGTATCCAACCAGAAGAACGTTTTATGAGTTCATAGATCGTTTTGGTATTCTTGCACCTGATGTTTTGAGTGGAAGGTATTAAATTATCGATGAATAACAATCATTTTTTACATTGAACTGCAGGGGAGGCCCTCAGTGTGTTTGTAATAATACTGAGCAATATTATAGTGTGTTCTTGGCTTCTTGCTTCTTGGTTTAATTGTTTCAGTTTATTTATTGATCTGGTTTGTGTTTTTGTCTTCATGGTTACTAGTTCTGATGAGACTACTGCTGTAAGAAGGCTTTTGGAGAAGGTAGATCTGCAAGGTTATCAGGTAATGGATATTAAGGGGAATCGAAGAAATTTACATGTGTACCTTGGAGCTACATATTTGCATGGTGCTAGTTTAAAAGAAAATACAATCAGCTAGTCTTTATAATTCAAAAGAATAACATGTGTGATAGAAATGTGTCTGGAGGTGGTAGAAAGATGTGCTCTTCGATATGAATATGTGACTGTAGAGTAGAGGTAAGTTGTTTCGAACAGTGCACAGCATATGCACTGCAAGTTAATGTTGCAGGTGATTAATTGAATCAACTAAGATATCTTCAGAATCGATCTCTTTTTCATCTAGTATAATGCTATCCTTTTCATTCTCCATGTGTTGACTAAACTATATTTTCTTTGCAAATGGAATTTCATAGATTGGCAAGACAAAAGTATTTCTTCGTGCTGGTCAAATGGCTGAACTTGATGCTCATAGAAATGAAGTACTAGGACGTTCAGCTAGCATGATTCAGAGGAAAGTACGCTCATTTTTGGCACGGAAGAGTTTCATTGCAGTTCGGAGATCAGCTGTACAACTTCAGACGATTTGCCGCGGTTAGTTTTATTTTTGTTCTAAATTGTACTTCTTCACACGATGATTTGCTAACTTTGCTTTCGTTTAATATTTGAAGGGGAGCTTGTGAGAAGATTGTACCTTGGTCTCCGCAGAGAAGCTTCTTCTCTTAGAATTCAGACTTTCTACCGTATGCATAAGGCCAGAAAAGCATACTGTGACCTTTATGCTTCAGCGGTTACCATTCAATCTGCTTTACGTGGGATGGATGCACGTAAAGACCTCCACTTCAGACGGCAGACAAGAGCTGCTATTATTATCCAGGTGCCATGAGAAATAAAGAAACCTATTTTATGTGCATTATGAAAACAAGAAATTTGATACCAGCAGGGAATGATAACTGATATAAGTACACAGTTAGATCTTCTGATATATTTCAGATCAGTTATTGCCCTAGTGATAGCTCTGAAGCTGCAGAAATCTTGTTAAAATTAATTGGTTAGAGTGATAGCTCTTGATGATTACCTGTATAAGGGACTAGATAATAGCTTTTACTTTACCATTCAACATTACAGTGGGACATTATTTCTGAAACTTCCATTGTAGATTCTGTAGTAATGATCAGTGAAGTTTGACTTACATACTTCCAGTCATCTCGGTTTAGTTTCTTTGATGAAATCATTGCTGATATCCTGCAAATTATGAATAATTTTATGTTTCGTGGACAGTTGGATTGCACCTTTTTCCCCGATTGCTATGTTTCAAAGTCGACGCATAAATATACTGCATTTAGCTTTTGATGAGACCATACAACTTTATTACTACCAGTATTGTGTTGATAACTTGCGTATTAGTGTAGGTGCATAGTCCTTGGCATTCCTTGGTAGTCAGTAATTAATCAGATAAAAATGTTCTCTAAATTTTTATGTGTTTTTTCTACTTCAGAGCCGCTGTCGCCAATTCTTGGCGAGGTTGAATTATTCAAGAACGAAGAAAGCTGCAGTTACTACACAGTGTGCCTGGAGAGGAAAAGTCGCTAGAAAGGAGCTTCGAAAACTCAAAATGGTAACTTCAAGCACATGGTGCACTTGTTACATTTTCATGAAAACATGTTTATCTGGGCACTGCTGGAGAAATCTTCTCAACATGCCCATTTTTAAAAAACTTACACTTGCTATAATCATCACTATTCCTTGATAGTGTACAATATTGGACTTAATATTTTTGATATAGCTGTCATTATAGGCTTTTTAGCCTGGTAGGATTCTTTTAGGACCTAGTACGGCTGTACTGGATTAATGGCATTAAAATCCCTGGTGATAGATAGTGGAATACATTTTTTTCATTTGTATGAAGTTTTAGTTTTTTTTATAATCAATTTTCATTGCTTATCAGGCTGCACGGGAAACTGGCGCTTTGCAAGCTGCCAAAAATAAACTTGAAAAGCAAGTTGAAGAGCTTACGTGGCGGTTACAATTGGAGAAACGCATGCGAGTGAGTTTTTTGTAATAGAATTTTATCATGTCGTTTGACATGAAGTATACCATATCGTTTTGGTGTCACCTGAATTTATGCCCTCCAATTTATATAATTTATGTGCAATTCAACATATACATACATGGGTTAATGATGGCCTTATGTAAAAAGTATACAGTGCAAGAATAGCTACATACATGGTTCAATTGACTGTTTGGTACTTTGATGGCCTTTTGTAAAAAGTATACAGTGCAAGAATAGCTACATTTTTAGGGAAAAAGAAGGGTGATCTGAGCAAACTATTATGCATAGCTGTAAAATAGTAGCACCATATGTCATCATTGTCTTTTGGGAATTGGGACCAGCTGATTTTAATTTTTATAAGTATGAAGTTGTCTTGTTCTTTAGAAACAGTAAAATACATGACTTTGTGTAGTTGGTTTGAGGGTATATTGCTATTGATCATGGCTGTTTATTATAGGCTGATCTTGAGGAAGCTAAATCACAAGAAAATGCGAAGTTGCAAGCAGCCTTGCAGGAGGTGCAAGAACAGTACAAGGAAACAAAAGAAATGTTAGTGAAGGAAAGAGAGGCAGCCAAGAAGGCCACAGAGATAGCTCCAGTTATCAAAGAAGTCCCTGTTATAGATACAGAGCTGATGAATAAGCTTAGAGATGAAAATGATAAACTTAAGGTGAGACCTGAACTATAATTTTTCCTTCTTTCCCTCTACTATTCACTATTCAGCTCAATCTGATATTTATTTGTTATCTTATGTGTTTATAACACCTGATATTCCATGACTACAGACTCTGGTCAGTTCTCTCGAGAAAAAGATCGATGATACTGAGAAGAAATATGAAGAAACAAACAAAATTAGTGAGGAGAGGCTCAAAAAGGCAACGGATGCTGAATCAAAAATTGTTGATTTGAACATGGCAATGCTGAGGTCATTCTATTTCCTGGGGTCCAGCTTCAAAATAAGCACCCCTGCATATATGAGTTTATGATTAGTGAGAAGCTATAGCTAGTAACTTGATTGGCATATTCATTTTTTTTATTCTGCTTCAGGCTTCAGGAGAAAATATCCAACATGGAATCTGAGGAGAAAGTGCAAAGACAAACGTTGCTGAGCACACCAGTCAAGAGCATGTCTGAACATTTGTCAATTCCAATTGCCCACCCAAAGGTATAAATATGCTTGCAAAAGGTGTTCTTTTTTCAATTTATTGAAATGCCTTCTGTTCCTTTAGTCTCATCCTGTGCCTTCTGTCATCTAGAGCCTGGAGAATGGCTATCATGAAGTTGAAGAGCCAAAGGTCTGGAGTTTTCTATCTCAAAATTTTTCTTTTTCTCTTAAATTTTTTGATCATGTCCATAATCTTACCAAAGGCCGCTCGTATTTTTTTTCAGGAACCCCAAAGTGCCCCCCCTGCTGTTAAGGATTATGGGAACGGCGAAAAATCGAAAAAGACTTGTGTTGAGAGGCAACTTGTAGGTCAACAAATTTTATTGTTTAAGCTGCTTCTGTAAGCATGATTATTTGACACTTACCTTTCTGTAGGAAAACGTTGATGCACTCATTGACTGTATAGCAAAGAACCTTGGCTATTGTTCAGGCAAGCCAGTTGCTGCTTTCACCATATATAAATGTCTTCTTCACTGGAAATCTTTTGAGGCAGAGAAGACTAGTGTATTTGACCGTCTTATTCAGTTAATAGGATCTGCAATAGAGGTAATATTGAGCTGGATTTCCTTTTTAATGTTTAAACCAGAAGTGGAATTACATATATACATTTTTCTCTGTAATGAGTGGTTATCCATTAACATGTTGATTTGTGAGCTGACCAACGTCCAATTCACTTGTAGCTTTATGTTAGAAAAGTGGAGTAGCCCTCTTATTTTTATTTATTTTTTATTTTCTGGCCAAAGTTTGTTGTTGTGAATTACACTTTCCACTAGAGTTATCCTCACAGATGGAAGTTATTTTGTGTTTAAGTTTAAGAAGGCTGTTTTTGTTGGTAGCATCTTTGTTATTGTTGTTATGGTTTATGATATATAAGTATATTTCTTCAAGACTAGATGTTTATGGACCTGAACTCTGCTCAGTTGATGTTGTACGTTTTCTTCTTTTGGGGAACAAGCTGGTGTTTTATTTGTGAGGCATTGTTCAGCTTTGCTATGTGTAGTTTAAAATAGCCCTTTATGATGACTGAAGACCTTTTTTGCCAATAATGTAAATAAATTGACTTTCAACCTGAAACAATGCATTGCGAGAGAACTGGCATGATGTGTGAGAGACTTGATATGGGTATCTTTAATTCACCTGTTATTTATTTGGTCTGTCTAACTCTATTACTAAAGATGCCAACTTGATATTGGCATATTGCCACTGTCTTCAGTCTTCCCTTTCGACCAATACACAGTTGGCTGGTGCTGTTGTTTTGACCTTATATTTGAAAGTCTGATTTCCTTTTAAAAATGAACTTACTGTTATGCTTTTGATGAATATATAAGTAGTTTAATCTTTTTATATATTTTTGGAAGTAGCAAGTTTCGTTTCCCCGTGAATTTACATTATCAAGTCTTTGATGCAGAACGAAGAGGACAACGACAACCTTGCTTACTGGCTCTCAAATACGTCTAGCTTGCTGTTCCTGCTACAGAGAAGTCTCAAAGCTGCTGGTGCACCTGGGAGTGTTTCACGGAAAAAACCTCCTCAGCCAACATCATTATTTGGTAGAATGGCTCAAGTATGTTACTGTCCTTTCCATGCTTGAAAAATTAAGAGGGGGGATGTGATATTGAACTAAATTCATCTGTCTAGGGCTTGCGTTCTGCATCTTTTGTCAACACGCACGTTGAGGCAACTGATGTTGTCCGCCAAGTTGAGGCCAAGTATCCTGCCTTGCTTTTCAAGCAACAATTAACTGCTTATGTGGAGAAGATATATGGAATCATCCGTGACAATATTAAAAAGGAATTGTCATCTTTGATTTCTCTATGTATCCAGGTAACAAGTTTTTAGATTTTTGCTGTTTCTTAATAATTGCCTTTTTGTCCTATAAGTTGGCAAAGGACTTTGAACAGATTTATGGTATATCCTTAATTATGTTCTTTTCAATCACAAGGCTCCAAGAACCATGAAAGCTAGCATGTTGCGAATCTCTGGACGATTATCTGGTCAACCTCAGAGCAACCATTGGCAGAAAATTATCGAGAGCTTGGACATCCTTTTGAAGATCCTGCAAGATAACCATGTATGGATCTCTTTGTATCTATGTGTTTCATCTGCTGGATGAGATCTATGTGTTTCATCTGCTGGATGTGTCATGTATGTTTAATGGTCATTTTGTTTGTACTCAGGTACCCCCAGTTTTAGCTCAGAGAATTTTCACCCAGATATTTTCATACATTAATGTACAGCTTTTTAACAGGTAAGCTCATCTTTAAAACTTTTAGGTTGTGTACGTGCAGAAACTTGTGCAGTGCATGATTCTCTTTGTTGTGCAGTCTACTCCTTCGTCGTGAGTGTTGCTCATTTAGCAATGGAGAGTATGTCAAAGCTGGTCTAGCTGAGCTGGAATTGTGGTGTGCAAAGGCAACAGCTGAGGTGATCTGCTTGTTTTATTGTGTGAATGCCTAATTTGTTCCTTGCTCCATTGAATTTGCTCACCGTTTTCTTGGTTACAGTATGCAGCATCATCATGGGATGAGGTCAAGCATATCAGGCAGGCTGTTGGCTTTTTGGTATGAGCCTATTCTGCTAACTGGCGGATTTTAATATATTCATGTGGAGATTTTGTGCTTTAATGACACTATAATAATTTGCTTCTATTTAAATGTAGTAGTTTCTTAGTAGCTCTGGATGAATAGAACAAATGCTACTTTGAGTTTGAATTCCAACTGATCTTGCCTAATGCTAGTGTTAACTTGCAATTACTAATACATTTATACTCTTTCCAGGTTATATTCCAAAAATTCAGAATATCTTATGATGAGATAGTCAATGACCTATGTCCGGTAAATTCTCAGCACTGTAAACCTTGCCTTTTGATTTTATTGAAGCTCTCATACTTGTTTTCTTACCCATTTTTAACAATGAAATTGTCTTAGCTCAAATGCATGTTCTCTTGTTTACAAATGCAGATCCTGAGTGTTCAACAGCTATACAGAATTTGTACACAGTACTGGGATGACAAATACAATACCCAAAGCGTATCATCAGATGTGAGTTCCATTTTTTAAGAACGGAAATGTTTTACTTGCAATATTTATAACGATAGTATTTCCGTATTTCCTGAAAAAGAACATAAAGCCACATTTTCCTAGTTGCATGTAATTGGAAAAGACACTATTCACCGTTAAATGTGAATTCCTGATTAACGATGTAACAATTTAATGCATACGCTGCTGCCTTTTACTACTTGTTATGCAATGTTAAATTACAAAATAACCTGTACCCTACTGTTTCAGGTTCTTAGTAATATGCGGGTGCTAATGACAGAGGACTCCAACAATGCAGAAAGCAGTTCATTTTTGTTGGATGATAATTCAAGGTGACATAAGTAGCAGTTTATTTAATGGTGTGGTGTGGATGGTTTATGCTGCTTATGCGTATCTTACCAGGGTTCTCAATTTATTGTTTTGCAATGCAGCATCCCATTCTCAGTGGATGATATCACCAACTCAATACAGGAGAAAGACTTCTCTGATGTCAAACCAGCTGAGGAGCTACTCGAGAACCCTGCCTTCCAGTTTTTACAGGATTAAGGCTGTGAAATCTCGAGCTTTATATTGATAGATATGTCTCCAAATTATCTATTTGATTTGTTGTAAATTTTTTTGGTATCATTTCCGTTTCATATGTACCTGTTCTTTATAGGTAGTCATTAGTGCTGGGATGGAATTCCTCCCTTTATATCTAGAAAAAAGGCCATCTTTTAAAGCGAGGCAAATCATTCTTTGTAGGGCAGGTCTGAAATCAGTTCTTTTTTTACCCAAGGGTGGTAGGGAGAGGCAGCGCCTTTGTAGCTTCTCCCTGATAGCGATTGTATAAATTATAATGTAAATCAACAGTGCAAGAAAAAAAAAAAGAAAACCATAGTACGAAATACTACCATTATGTTGGTGACATGCTCCTATTGTTCTCGGTCAAACTATATATTTATATCTTTATCCCATGTTTGATTCGTTAGCCACGCTTACTTTGGAATTTTGGCAGAAAATTGCGACGTTGAACTTAAGCGTGCTCATATATTAATGCACTTGTACTAAATAACCTGACACTTCTTGGCTTGTTTGCTCACCGTAGCTGTGGCGATTCTATTCTCTAAAATCTTGTCATTGCTTCTTGGCCGCTGTAGCCTCTAGCAGGAGGAAGAAATTGCCATGGCCATTGGTGAGATAGCTCTCTTCTCACTTTGCCCGTTTGCCCGATAAGCCAAAACATTCTCAGGAAAGTAAAAAAAGAAAACAAAGGCTCCTAACACCATTGGGAATGTGTACAACAAACGGTTCCATATTTTCGAAAACACCCTTCCTCAAAATAGCCATATCTGGGACTGCCACTAACAGCCAGTAGGGGCATTTTCGTACGAACGCAGCACTCAATTAAAAGGAGAAGGGAAATAAAACTGAGGCATCCCTCCAACCCAACCTAAGGAGAAGAAGGGAAATAAAACCGAGGCACTGCTCCAACCCAACCTCTCTCCGCTCCGCTTGAACAGAAGGGAACAGAAGGGGAAAAAAAAGAGGGAATAGCACTCCCTTCTCCTCCCGCATTTTCTCCCAATTTTATCCCAAATTCGCTTCCCGGCCAGTCGGCCACCCCGCCGAATCGAGGTAATGCTTTTCTTTTCCACGAAAATTTGTTCAGGCTCTGGTTCTTGCTCTGTTTGTGGCTGGTTTGGGCTTAGCAATTTGGTTTCTTAAGTGAGGGGAAAGGGGAGCCGTGCTGCGGAAAGCTCCACCGCGTAGCCTCTGGTGGTGGTAGTCATTTGATTTTGTTTGCATGGAATTTCGGTGCGGGCGTTGCTGATTTGGAGCTCCAAGTTACGGAGTCGGAATACGATTGGGGGCTTTGTGGTTCAGCACCGTTTCTTGAATTGGCAGCGTTCATGTGAATGATTATGCGGCTGCTGGGGGATGCTACTTTGTTCACAATCAATGATAGCTATTTGTTTCGGTGGGGAATTCTACTGCTTGGATGGTTGGGTGTTTGTTAAGTTAGCATTCCTAATGGAGAGTTGGGCCTCACATTCGGAGCGGGTGGGAATTGGATTATCAGAGGCTTGGTGTGAATTGGATTATCAGAGGCTTTGTTGGTTTGTGCTGAAGAGAAAGATTTATTCTTCATTATGTGATTTAGGTCCTATTCACAGATGGAGATAATCTATTGTTTGACAGTGGCGGATCTATAATTTTTTAAAGCCTGAGCAACTTAATAAATATAACTTAATAAAATCAAAATATCTAACTTAGTTAACATATTTTAGTAACCATGATATATTTTGAGTTTATTAATAATATAAATAGAATACATTAATACTCTACTATTTATTAACAAACTAATCTATTTTTATAATGACCTGTTACAAAAATATCTAATTTATTTCATTCTAAGTTTAATAATGAAGTCTAATACGACATAATGGTGATGGAGGAGTTTTGATAATACAATGTAATGGTGATGGATGTGATTTGATTATACAATAAGCCTCTATTTATATTCTTATTATACCGTTACGTTCTCGCCATGTGGCACAATTCAAAGCATATAACACTAAATCTAGAATTATCTATGGAAAAATCAATGCTTTTATGTTTGTAAAAATCTACAGCAAGGATAGTTGTATCTTATTTTATTCATATTTTTTTTACTTATTGATCAAAGATAAGACTACACAATAAATATTTATTTTCTACATATTTATATATTTCATAGGGTAAATTATATAGATGCTATTATAAAATTTACACTTTGCAAAAATTTTACTCTTTTGTCTATGACATGTGGGTCCAGAGCACACATTTCATTGTTGCATGGGATGACATTTTTTGCGAATCGACAACTTTATAATGGCATGTGTATAATTTTCCTATTTCATATAACGCATTTCTATGTAATATAAAAATTATATTTTTAGAATATTCTAACATAAGTATGAATATAGACTTTCAATACATATTGCACCTAGTTTTTTAACTACATCTTATTATGTCATTGTTTTATTTGAATTAATTCATACAATATTGATGTGGTGACGTCTTGCACCGGTTTATCTCGGGGCGGGTCTGGATTAATGCTTGCCCCGACCTGACCCAAACCAAGTTATATATATTACGCTACTCGTGAGCCTAACCCAACTCATTAACCATATTGATGCATGTATTACTATCACGCCATTACTATATTTATGTATGTGGCTGGATTTTCATGTACCTAAGTGATTGGATTTGTGTATTTGATGAGATTTTTATATACCTAATTGCCTTTGGTTGGGATGACGTTATGTAAATTTTCTCTGCCCCTTGGATCGGTGCACCGGTTGGCCGGGTCCAGGTTGGGTTGGGGGAGGGCGGATGTTGAGAATGGGCGGGACGGGTTGGGTCGAGTCGAGGCTTGACTTGGTCCCTCCCCGCCCCATTAAGAACTCTAAATATAAGGTGTGGCAAAATTAGGCAAAGCTAACCTCCAACCAAACAACTCGATATGCGAATACAACGATTATCTAGTCGATCATATGATTACTTTCTTATAGCAACTAAAATCGAGATTGCGGATGATTCTAGAGTTCGACCTAGAACTGTTCATGAACTGGCAAGTAGGCATGTTGGAGGAGCAGCAAACCTCGAATACACCACTCAAGCGGCATGGCCGAAGGAGGGCCGACGCACAGGAAGGGAGGGACAGGGGGTGGGGAATGGGGGTTTCAGACTCTGTGTGGGAGTGATTTTCTGATTTGGTGACCTGCCGTTGGATGCGAGCTGCACAGCGGGATTAAAAAGACATCCCTCGGCCGTTAGAGGCCGAACTGCCAATGATACTGTTGGTGATTGATAAGTTGCCCATCCCGAAATGGGCCCTGGGCTGGTTCCATACCGGCCCACCGCATAGACAGAAGGTCCAAAGGGCCGCCCCTGACCGTACCGAAGGAAACGTCTAGCCCGCCAGGGTCTTCCCCGGGCTTGACCAAATTAGCCGCGCCTTCCTGGGTCCCTACCAGGGGCATGGCGTGCCTCCCGGGCTATCCGTGGCCCTGGAGAGGGTCCCGCAGACAGTCCGCCTATTTGTGGACAGGTGGCGACAATTGTCGTGTCCCACCACACTTTCCCAGGCCTTGATCGGAAAAGAAATGTGCATCCCCGGGAATCCGCAGCCCGGGGGGAAGCACGCGGGCAGCTCGATTTGTCGTTTGCCCCCTTTTTGGCAGGCAGCGAACGGTTGTTACGCTACTCGACGTCCCCAACGGGCTGCGCGAGGCTGGCTCGGTCCAGTCAACGCTATATTAGGGATAAAGGAAAAGTGCTTTCTTCCAAAAGAAGGTTTCTTCCCCGTATCGGCATGCCAAGACAAACACGTGTCCTGTACTAACCTGACCAGCTTCTCCCTGCAGGCTCGAGACGAGACAGAGCCCCGAAATGAGACAAGAACGCCGCCGCTAAAGCAGAGAGAGGCGCGGGGCCCGCCGCATCAGCTTCGGGCAACCCGCCGCGCCTATAAAAGGAAAGGCCTTGGCCCCGGACGAGGCCAAGCCATAAGCGAGTGATCTAAGCAACACACGCGTCCGAAGCTTCCTTAGCAGCAGCCCTAGTCCTTAGTCGCCACCTTTGTAAGCTTGGGATCGGTGCCTTCAAACCCGGTCTCGGCACCTTTTGTACTGTTTTCCACCATATAATCAACAAGGCTGGAGTAGAGCTATTACCCGCCAGTGGGGGCTCGAATCAGGGTAAATCGATTGTGTCTTCGGGTTTGTATTCCTTTCCTCTTTCTTCTCTCCCCTTTCTCCTCTTCTTTCACCGTACGACGGATCTGTACCCGGATTGCCAAATCGCACCAGGCTTAGTCCGGGAAGACAGCGCGGCCTGAGCCCCCGGTAGGCTCGGCCGCCCCCCCGGGCTGCTGATAAGGGTTGTCGTTGGGCCTCACACCAACTACAAATTCGTCTACCGGTCCGTGGACCCGCTGCTCTTCAGGAGCGCGATTCCCAGACACCGACAGCTGGCGCCCACCGTGGGGCCCATGACTAGCCCTCAGCACTCTGTTCCCTCGGACATGCCTGAGATTCCGAGCAGCGACGAGGTCCTGGACCTCGAGTTCGATGAGTGCGATGATCTGGATGATTTGGTCCCATCGTACGATGGCTGGCGGGAGGAGTACCTCGCCGAAGCCGGGGCGACAAGATGGAGGTTGACGCCTCTCTGGCCCCAGGGGCTGATCTTCGCCCTGAGGAGTCGCTCCCTGAGCTGGACCCCTCCGTCACCCATGTCAGTGAGACTCCCATGGAGTTCGAGCTGCTTGGTGACTCCGCTGCTTCCGCCGGCGATACTGGGACGTTTTTCCCGGCCTTGCGCACGTCCCGCTGCGTCTTCGCAGCCGCGGTTGACGGCGACGCCAAGGACGCGGAGGCCCAGGAGCAGCTGCGCCGCCGTACTGCAGCCTGAAACTTCTTCAATGATGTCGTCCGTCGCGTCATGGAGGGGATCTGCCAGGAGGACCGTCGCCAGCGCACCCCTCCGGGCTGCCAGCCGGTCGACTCTCTCGTCGAGACGATGATGAACCCGGTCCTGCGCAGCCAGCAGAAGGCGCGCGCCATCACCACGGTCGTCTGCGACCTGGAGAAGGACCCCGTGGCTTCACCATGGCGGATCTGTGTCCAGCCATTGCTGAGGGCGTTGGTGCTATCACCTGCGGCATGGCCCGGCACGAGGAGCAGAATGGCGGCGGCCGCCCGGACATTTGGCGCGGGAACCAGTCTGACCACAGCGGCACTCAAAACCGCTCCGGCCATGACGGCACCCAAAACCGCTTCGGCCATGACGGCGCTCAAAACCGTTCCCGCCGCAACCGCAGCCTCTCGCGTCAGACCCAGAAGGCCTCCTCCGCCGGAGGTTCGTCACTTGCCCCGGACGGAGTGTTTTCCCGCCTAGGCCCACTTCGGGATGCCTCTCACCCGAAGGCCACGCCAGGATGCTCCGCTTTCTCCTGCGCTCTCCGTGAGGCGCCATGGCCGCCAAGGTTCAAGCTCGGGCCAATCGAGAAGTTCGACGGGAGCAAGAATCCAGAGGAGTTCCTGTCCATCTACACCACCGCCATCCGGACCATGGGGGAGACGAGGCCGTTATGGTCAACTATTTCCCCACTGTGCTCGAGGGCATGGCCCGAACCTGGTTGTTCAACCAACGGCCTGGTTCCATCTGCAGCTGGGCCCAGCTCCAGGATGCCCTCCTCACGAGTTTCCAGGGATGTTATGCCCACTCTGGGCGCCCCCAGGACCTCAAGCTCGTGGTGCAGCGAGACGATGAAAGTCTCTAGGATTTTGTTTGCCGGTTCGTGAGAGCCCGCAACACGATCCCCTGCATCTCGGACGAGGCTATCATCGAGGCCTTCAAGGATGGCGTGAGGGACCAGCGCTACACAGAAAACCTCGAGCTCCACCCGGTCTACACCGCAACCGAGCTCTTCCGCACCGCAGCCCTCTACGTCAACGCCTCTGAGGCGGTCGAGCGCAAGAGGGGCCGCGTCAAGAAGAAGACCAAGACCGGCGACGGCTTGGGCAAGGCCGAGGCAGAGAAGAAGAAGAAGCGGCCAGAGCAGCCCGCCAAGTTCATCGCGGCAGTTGAGCCCAATCAGCCCGAGAGCCCGCCGCCGCAGCGTCCTCCGCCAGTGCGCCCGCCGCAGCAGCGCCAACAGCGACCTTCCTAGGCTGGAGGCAGGCCGCGCAGCGGCCTGGGGCCTCCTCAGGGCCGGCCTCCCCGTCCACAGCAGCAGCAGAACAGAGGTGAGGACCCGTTCCATGACTCCAGTCTCTTCTGCGGCCTCCACCAACGCCCCGGCCACGACCTGCGCAACTGCCGCACATGGGCGGGCCAAATGGAAGACTTCTACGCTGGCCACAGCCCCATGCCCGAGCTACCTAAGGGCACGGCCGCAGCACCTCCTCTGCAGGGCGGCCAGGAACAGGGCTTCCCTGAGGCCCGCGGCCACGTCGCTATCATCTTTGGCGGCACGTCAGCCTACACCTCTCGCCGCGAGCTCAAGGCCACATCCCTTGAGGTCCTCAACATCTTCCGCGGCGAGCCCGCGGTGGAGTCCCTGCCTTGGTCTAGCCAGGCCATCACCTTTTCGGTGACAGACTGCCCGGCCGGTCTCTCCAAGCCGCAGCGTCTCCCGCTGGTACTCTGCCCCACCATTGGCAACACCCGAGTCAACCGCGTTCTCGTGCACAGCGGGAGCTCGCTGGACATCATCACCACGCGCGTTCTCGGCCTCATGCAGGTCTCGCGCACCAAGATCCGGGACATCACCGTCCCTTTCCATGGGATAGTCCCAGGGTCGTCGCTTCGCCCCGTCGGGCAAGTCGTGGAAACCGACCTCCCCTTCAACGCCATCTTGGGACGCCCCGCGCTTTTCAAGTTCATGGCGGTCTCCCACCACGCTTACCATTGCTTGAAGATGCCGGCACCAAGGGGAGTCATCACCATCCGGGGGAACCACGAGACGACCCTCGACTGCGACGAGACCGCGCTGGCCATGGTAGGCCAGCTCCCTACCCATGGTTCCAGCAGCAAGGGGCGCTCCACAGCGCGCCCTAAGGTGGCACTGCAGTCGCAGGAGTCCACAAAAATCGTTGTCCTCAAGGAGACAGACCCCTCCAAGGTGGTCCACGTGGGGACAACCCTCGAGCCTCAATAGGAACTCGAGCTCATTACCTTCCTCCGGGCTAACAAGGACGCGTTTGCATGGGAACAGTCCGATATGCCCGGTGTCCCAAGGGAGGTGATCGAGCACAGGCTAGCTGTTCGACCTGACAAGAAACCTGTAAGGCAGTGTCAGAGGCGTGTCCCCAACTGGAAGGCCAAGATCATCCAAGACCAGCTCGGCAAGCTGCTTCGAGCGGGCTTCATCCGCGAAGTTCAACATTCCGATTGGCTGACGAACCCAGTCGTCGTCCAGAAGAAAGGAGGCAAATGGCGCATGTGTGTCGACCATCGCGACCTCAATTCCACCTGCTCCAAGGATAACTTTTCCCTTCCACGCATAGATCAGCTAGTTGACGCTACGGCAGATTCAGCTTTGATGAGTTTCCTGGATGCTTATTCCGGTTACCATCAGATCGTATTGTGTAAAGAGGACGAAGAGAAAACCGTCTTTGTAACGCCTTTCGTCACATTTTGCTACACGACCATGTCTTTCGGTCTCATAAATGCTGGCGCCACGTTCCAGCGTCTCATGCAAAAAAACTCTCCCTGATCAAATAGGGCGTAACGTAGAAGTCTACGTGGACGATATCGTAGTCAAGAGTAAGGACGCCCGGGACCACGTGTCCGACCTACGGAAAGCCTTTGACAGCCTGAGACAGCACCGGGTCAAGTTAAACCCCGAGAAATGCGTCTTTGGCGTCAAGTCCGGCATGCTCCTAGGCTACGTGATCGGCGGGGCAAGCATCGGTGCAAACCCAGAGAAGATCGAGGCCGTCGAAAAGATGAGATCGCCGACCTGCGTGAAGGACATCCAGTCCCTCACAGGCAAAATGACAGCCTTAAGCCGTTTCATCTCCCGCCTTGAAGATCGAAGCGGGCCTTTCTGCAAGTTGCTCCGAAAGCACGATAAGTTCGAGTGGACTGAGGAGGCTGAGGCCGCGTTCCTGTAACTTAAGCAGTATCTTGCCTCGCCACCCGTCCTCACCACTCCTAAGCTCGGGGAATCTCTCCTGCTGTACCTCTCAGTGACACCAAACGCCGCAAGCCCGATGCTGGTTGTGGAACGAGAAGGGAAGCAACAGCCCTTCTACTACTTGAGCAAAGTGCTCACTGGGCCAAAGGAGCGTTATCCCGACCTTCAAAAATTGTGCTATGCCTTGCTGATGGCCTCGCGCAAGTTGCGTCACTATTTCCAAGCCCACCAGATCATTGTCCCGACCACTTACCCGATCAAGGACATTCTCCGAAACCCGGAGGCCACTGGCCGGGTCGCGAAGTGGGGAGTCGAGCTGGGTGAGTTTGACATCCAGTTCGTATCCCGTACCGCGATCAAGGCCCAGGCCCTGGCTGATTTCGTTGCAGAGTTGACCAGACTGGATGAGCAAGAGTCAAGCTCTCCAGGTCAAGACGGGGGAGAAGGTCGGTGGACTCTGTTCTTCAACGGTTCACACCAGTCCGGGCGATCAGGATGCAGTCTCGTTCTCATCTCCCTCAACGGAGAGCGACTCCAGCACGTTATACAAATACACTTTGCAGCTAACAACAACGCCACATAGTATGAAGCCCTAATTACGGGCCTAAGAGCATGCACTGCGCTCGACATTAAACGGCTTGTTGCGAAAGGGGATTCGCAGCTCGTCGTCCGCCAGGTCAGGGAGGAGTTTCAGGCAACTGACGACTCGATGGCGCGGTACCTGGCGGAAGTGAGGAAACTGGAGAAGCGTTTCACGAGTTTCGAAATTAGCTACATTCCCAGGGAAGAGAATGGCGAGGCTGATAAGCTCGCCAAGCTCGGATCCTCGCAAGAACCGGCCCCGCCGGGGGTGCTAGTGCAGCACCTTTTGAAGCCCTCCATTCCCTCCGGAGAGGAGGCAAAGGGGACGTCTGTTACCCCCCAAATCGAGACATCCGGTACTGTCTCATTCCTCGAGCAAAGCACCTCCTGGATGACGCCATTCATCCAGTTCTTGGAGCAGGGGACATTGCCCGAGGACGTTGCTGAGCGTTCCCAGCTGAAAAGGCGAGCCCGAGCTTACCGCCTGCACGGGGGCTTGCTGTACCGAAGGGGTGCTAACGGCGTGCTTTGTAAGTGCGTTACCCAAGAAGAAGGTAAGTACCTTCTGGCCGACATTCACGAGGGCATCTGTGGCGCGCACGCCTCATACAGAACTCTCGTCGGCAAAGCGTTCCGCATGGGCTACTACTGGCCCACTGCGATGAGCGACGCAGAAGCCTTAGTTAAGCGCTGCGAAGCTTGCCAGTATCATGCGCGGATGACGCACCAGCCCGCGTATGAGCTGCAAACCATTCCACTAGCGTGGCCGTTCGCGGTTTGGGGCATGGACCTCTTAGGACCGTTCCCCAAGGGTCTTGGTGGCAAAACGTATTTGTTCGTAGCCATCGACACCTTCACCAAGTGGATTGAGGCCGAGCCGGTCTCCAACATCACTGCAATCGCCGCAGTACGTTTTTTCCGAAGCATCGTCGCAAGGTTTGGCGTGCCCAACAGAATCATCGCTGACAATGGCACCCAATTCACGAGCCGGGAGTTCAACGTTTATTGCGAAGATATCGGTATGAAGCTCGCCTTGGCCTCCGTGGCCCACCCACAGAGTAAGAGCAGCTGAGCGAGCTAACGGACAGTTAGTCCAAAGAATCAAAAACAGGTTTACGACGTCCTCAAGGCAACAGTAAGGTTGGGTTGACGAGCTACCGTCAGTCCTCTGGGCAGTTCAGACAACCGCCAGCCGGGCTACAGGAGAAACTCCTTTTCGATTCGTCTATGGCTCGGAAGCCGTCCTCCCAACATGAATGAGACTAGGATCCGATCGCGTTGACTTCGCAAGCTTCGCGGTCAACGACGAAGAGCGGCAGCTCGACCTCGGTCTACTGGAGGCGCGCCGTGAGCAATCCCTACTCCGAACCGCGGCCTACCAGCAGACCCTGCGCCGTTACGCAGCACGAAACGTACATACAAGGACCCTGCAAGTAGGAGACCTGGTTCTACGACGAATTCAGAACCTCGCGGGCTCCAACAAGCTTAGCCCCAAGTGGGAGGGACCGTACAAAGTAGTCAGCGCAGCGCGCACGGGCTCAGTACGCCTAGCCGACAAGGATGGGAACGCGCTCCCTAGCTCTTGGAACATCTCTCTTCTACGATGCTTCTACGCTTAATCAGGTCGTAAGTCTCTTTCTTTTCAATTCAATTTCAAAAAAAAACCTTCCCCCAATAACGAGTCACGCTGGGTTCAGTTACGACTATCTCAAGCAGGCCCGTGGCAAAAATCCGACAGCTAAGGATAAAGCACTCCGGGGCACTTCCACGACGGGATAAGCCGATCTCTCGCACCCTAGTGAGTCTCCGCGCAGTGTGGAATTCCCGCGGCCTAAAGATACAATAAGCCCACGTCAGGTTTGTTTGAATAGCTAGCTTGGGCCTCGCAGCGCTCGGGGGCTGAGGGATTTTTGCGCTCAAATTTTTCCTAAGTCCTTCACTTCGCCAAGCCCGCGTCGCCACGCGGCCCAACGAAGCTCGTGGGCTGGGGATTTTCGTGAATTTTTTCTAAGTCTTTAACTTCGCCAAGCCCGCACCGTTGCGCGGCCTAACGATGCTCGGGGGCTGGGAATTTGCGCGAATTTTTTCTAAGTCACTCTAGTCTTTGGACCACGCCCAACTCCAAGATCGCATTTGGACTTAGCCGCGGCCCGGGGGCTGGATGATTAGGCGCACCAAAAATAATCTTCTCAAAAGCAACTAGTTTGCCTAAATTTACTAAAGTTAGCCTCAGAGCTTCGTTACTGTTCATCTAGTTCCCCTGTTTTTTGCATTACAGATCCGCACGAAAAAGGGGACAATCGAGCAAGATCAACAAGACAGATTCATCAAAGAAGTTGCATTTCACAAAGAGGTCCTACAAGAACCAGGAATGTACAAGCAAAAGGGAACTCCTTCGTCCCAGGCTTCCGTAAAAGGGGCGCCGCGCTACTACACCTACGGCGACGCCCAAATCCTACTACTACTCCGCTGTTCCTAGCAGCGGCGCTGGCGACGAGCCGGCGTAGCCGCAGACTCCGCCGACGGTGATGACGACGATGACGACGGTGTCAGCGGGTCCGGCGCGGGCACCGATGGCCCCGGCGCGCTCGGGTGCCGCCTCCGCTGGTGGCGAATGCTGTCGCCCATAAGCACCCTGTTGACACCCAAATTTGGTAGGAAAATCGGATATGGTGAAATGTCCAAATGTGTCAGAATTATTGGGCCAAATCAGAAAATGGGCTATATCGGCAAAGAGGAAATGCATATTGACGAATACCGATAATTACGAGACTCCGGAAGAAGTACGCTCTGATCAGAAGATATATTTTGCGGCGCGGTAAAATAGGTAGTATCGATATCGACTTTGTAATAGTATAAATAGGACTTTAGGTCTCGGGGAAAGATACACATCATACACAAAACACAACACTTTTCTCGAATCCGATCGACCTCGTCGAAAGGCTTCAACTCGCAGGTAGAGCTATCTCGATGGGATAATCGATTCTCTCCTTGTAACCCGTATGCATGGCTGCATCATCTTGATCTCATGTATACAAAGCATGTTAAACTGTCTCGGGTTTTACCGATCTTTAATGTGTTCTCGCATATTGCACTGTCTCGATTTAATCGATCTGTAATGTGTGTTTATCCTGCAATGCCGATTGTCAAGTATTTCATTTTTTTTTTTCTAAATCCGATGTATGCAACTGCCTCGTTTAATCGATCTTGCGTATGCCTTGTTTAGGATTTTGCATGTGTAAGTGTTTGCCGATTAGTATTGTATTACCCATATTAGCTTTGAACCTCAAAATCGATTTATTGGTTTATGTCTAAATTTAGATCTGAATACTGCCTTGGCTTGACCAATCTGTTCAATCTATCTTTTGATTCAACCTAATACATTGATATAAAGGTTTATAGCTGATATTATATAAAAAATACCAAAAGAAGTAGAAGATTTATAATTGAATGCATATTTACATTTATTTGCTCTATCAGGCATAAAGCCGATAGATCTTGTAATCGAGTTCCTTAAAAGCCGATTGCAAATAACCTGATCTGGCTATACTTAAAAGCCGATTAGAGCTAGTCACTAACTATTTATTCCTTGTCAATTTATAGGTCAAATTGACTGGCACGCTTGGTCTTTGGTTGCGACGCAATCCCAGAGTTGACGCTTCTGCACGTGTGTTCGCAGAAAGCCCACTTTTTGCGTCAATATACTTTTTGGCACGCCCAGTGGGACCAAGAATCAAAACGAACAAGATGACGCGCACCGATACCGAAGCGGCATTGGAGGCACTCAAGCTCGCTGTTGAGGCACTAACGTTTGATGAATTGAGCCCAAATCAGAAAAAAGAGATTGAAGATAGGCTCGCCGAGATCTATGAGGAAAATAAGAAAAGAATGCTTACTAGATATCGGAAAACGCGCAGTGGCCAGATTACCAAGACTTCTATTGGAGATCCACTGCTCACTGGAGATTTTTCTGAGGTAATAAGAGATCAAATCAATAGCTCTGTTTACCGATCGATGCTGGATCAGTCATCGGTTTGGGGGCAAATCGTCCAAGAGGGGACTAGCGCCGCGCTACATAACATCATGTCTGGGCAAGCTCCTCAAGGGAATCGAAATGTTCCGCAAGGGATGAATTTGGGAAATCAGTATCCAGCGTATATTCAGCCAGGAACATCTTATGCTGGGGTTTTCCAACCAAGTCCTCCACTGACAATCAATCCAACTCCGATTCAGATGATATCGAATAATCAGGCTATAGTCCTGGCTCCAGAACCGATCTATCAGCCGATTAACCCTGGAGTTAATGATAATCTAGAAGAGATGACAAGGAATCTAGTATACAATATGATGAAGCAATGTGGGTTTAATACCCCAAAAATTGCTCCGCATTATACTATGCCGTATCGATCGGCTTTCAATGAAACAGAATTTCCACATAAGTATCGGGTTCCCGATTTCGCAAATGCCAAATTCAGTGGGAGCGACAACACCTCTACGCGCGAGCATATCGCTAGGTTCCTTGCGCTGTGCGGAGAGGCTGCATCAAAAGAAACTCTCAAATGCCGATTATTCCCACTGTCGCTATCGGGATCGGCATTTAATTGGTTCACATCGCTTCCTCCAAACAGTATCACCTCCTGGTCAGATCTGGAGAAGAAATTTCATGAGTATTTTTATTCTGGAGAGAATAAAACAAGAATTATCGATATCATGATGATCAAACAGAAGTTTGAAGAATCAGTAAACGATTATCTGCGTCGGTTCAGGGAAGTGAGAAACCGATGTTATAGCCTTTCACTGCCTAACAATGAGTTGGCAAAATTAGCTTTCAAGGGGTTACTACCCGTTAATCAGAAGAAAGTGGGCAATCAGGAATTTGCCGATATTTCACATCTGGCTCACAAAATCGCGCTGTATGAAAGCCGATTTTCAGATAATTCGTACCCAGGCCAGAAAGTGTATCGGGACAACAATAATAATAAGGGTAAAGATAAAGCCGTCAACGTTGTTGATGCTGATGAAATAGAAGATTCAGATGACTCCGATGCTGAGGATGTTGGTGCCTATGTTGCTGAATAGGTGAATAATAAGAAAGAATTCGAGCTTGGGTGGATCAAGCCGAAAGGCCCTGAAAAGAGCAAGTATTCTTTTGATACGTCCAAATGTGATCGGATTTTTGATCATCTGTTGCAAGAGAAGCAGATTCGGCTTAAACAGGGGCATGTGATTCCTCCACTCAAAGAAGTGAAGAAGCGGAAATATTGCAAATGGCACAATTCTTACTCGCACGCTACCAATGAGTGTAACGTGTTCAAGCAGGTGGTACAGAAAGCGATTGAGAGCGGACAACTTCGATATCAAGGTAAAAATTGGCAGATCGATACAGAACCGTTCCCAGTCGGTTTTATTGGGATGGTTGATGCCAAAAGAAAAGCCGATGATTCCGGGAGTTCCAATCGGTTTAAAGTGCTTGTTGGCTCTAAGAGGATTATGGTGGAAGAAAAGCCAGAACTAAAATTCTGATTAGCAGGCCGACGAGGTGGTGAAAGGACTGGCGAGTGGCGCGAGGTGAAGCGAGGGCAAAGTTATAACCCGGTTTCCAAGCCAAGGCCAAAGCCAACCTTTGATCAACTGTTGGAAAAATATGACCGGATGGCTAAGGAGACGCCTCGTAAGAGCACTAAATCGAATACTCCAGAAGCTGTAAGGACAAATCAAAGGATCTGGATTGGGAGATGGAGCATTGGGATTGTCCTTTTTTTCGATACTGCTAGGAGGAAAGGATGTCGTTGCCTACTCTGGAGAATTGCCCAATGAACCACACGCTTATTCCACCCAAGAGAACATCGGTAAAGAATCGGCTGGTGTTTTCTAGTGAAAAAGCCGATGATATTCTGATAAATAAAAATACCGATGTGCATCGGCCTCCCAAGGTGCCGTTGCCACAATGGTGCCCGAGTGGAATCACTAAATCTTAGAAGCGGCGCTTGTAGCGGATGAGAAACACTGCGGCAAAAGAAGCCAAAGCTGAGAAATTTAGGGATGCTCTGCTGGAGCAGGTAAAGCCGATGAGACCAGCTAGGGGCAGGCAAGAATGGAGGCCCAAGTTGAGGTCGGCTGTTATTATTGATACTAAAGCAGGCTCTGATGAGATCTTCATTGATACCAATATGGTTTGCGTACTGCCTCGGGAATTCATGTGCGATTACGAAGAGGCTGCTGCAGAGCTGGTAGTTGGAGCTGAAGATGCCATATTCAAGAAGCCAGAAAACTCCCGTTTACACTTGAAACCATTATTTATCATGGGTTATATGAATGGAAAGCCGATTTCCAGGATGATGGTGGACAGTGGAGCTACCGTAAATCTAATGCCATATTCTGTGTGTCGAAAAATCAGAAAATCTACAGAAGATTTGGTCAAGACCAATATGGTGTTAAGTGATTTCAATGGAAACCCGACTGAAGTTAAGGGGGTTTTGGTCGTAGAGCTCACTGTGGGAAGCAAGACAATGCCAACAACTTTTTTCGTGATAGAAGGAAAGGGGAGTTATAATGTGCTGTTGGGAAGAGATTGGATACACGCCAACTGCTGCATTCCATCGACATTATATCAGATTCTGATTCAGTAGATTGGCGAGCAGATAGAAGTGGTTAGAGGAGAGTCTCTCACTGCAGAAACCGATTGTGCGGAAATACATGATAATTTGGAGGCATTATCGGGAAAACCCTTGGAGGAGTGTGATTTCCTGAGCGTCAGTAAATTGGGGCTTCAAGCCAACAACACTGGAAGCACAATCAGTAACTCAAGGACACGAGGGTTTTTTATGGGAACCACGACTCTAGAGGAAATCGAGTATAAGATGGGCTAGGATTTTATATCGGCTGATGAACTTGAAAAAGTCGATATTGGAACCGACGGGAAAGAAAGGCCCACTTACATCAGTAAACAGTTGCCGCGGGAATACAAAGATCGGCTTATTCAGATACTTAAGGATCGGGTTGATTGTTTCGCTTGGGAATATCATGAGATGCCAGGTCTAGACCGATCTATAGTTGAGCATAAGATTAAAATGAAGCCTGTGTTTCGGCCAGTAAAACAATCACCACGGAGGATTAGTTGGAAAATTTATGATCAAGTAAAGGCCGAAATTCAAAGGTTATTAGATGCAAAGTTTATTCGGCCATGCAAATATGCCGATTGGATCTCTAATATTGTACCAGTGGGGAAGAAAGATTCTGATAAGATTCGGGTATGCATCGATTTTCGGGATTTAAACAAAGCGACGTACAAAGATGAATATCCGATGCAGATTGCTGATCGGTTAATTGACGCTGCTTCTGACAATCGGATTATCAGGTTTTTGGATGGCAATGCTGGTTACAATCAAATCTTTATGACCGAAGAAGATGTAAACAAGACTGCGTTTAGATGTCCTGGTTCTATCGGCTTGTTCGAGTGGGTCGTTATGACTTTTGGGCTGATCAGTGCTGGGGCTACGTATCAAAGGGGATGAACCTGATCTGTCATGATTTAATCAGTAAATTAGTTGAAATTTACGTTGATGATGTGGTAATTAAATCTCAAGAGGAAGAACAGCACTTGGCTGAAATTGTGACCGTCTTGGATCGGTTTCGGAAGTATGGCATGAAGATGAATCCAAAGAAGTGTGCTTTTAGAGTATCGGTCGGCAAATTCTTGGGGTTTATGGTGCATCAGAGAGGAATCGAGGTTCATCCCGATAAAGTAAAGGCGATTCTGAATACTAAACCTCTAGATTCGAAGGTTCGTCTACAGGAGCTCATCGGTAAGATTAATTACTTGAGGAGATTTATTTCAAATTTATCGGAAAGAATCATCCCGTTTTCACCAATGCTTAAGTTGAAAAATTCCGATAAGTTTGTTTGGGGACCAGAACAGCAGAAAGCATTTGATGATATTAAAGGGTACTTGACAAACCCACCTGTTCTGGTCGCTCCAAAAGACGGTTTGCCGTTTAAGCTATATTTATCGGTATCGGAAAATACATTTGGGGCAGTTCTGGTCCAGGAGATAGATGGAAAAGAGCGTGCAATCTTTTATTTAAGCAGGAAATTGCTGGATCCTGAAACCCGATACATGGTAGTGGAAAAGTATTGCCTTTGCTTATACTTTGCTTGCACTAAATTGAGGCATTATCTGTTGGGTGCTGAATGCAAAGTGGTCTGTCAAACCGATGTGGTCAAGTACATGCTTAATGCTCCAATTATTAAAGGACGACTCGGCAAGTGGGCATATACTCTCATCGAGTTTGATTTAACATATGAATCTTCAAAAGCTGTCAAGGGGCAGGTTTTAGCCGATTTCATCACGCACCATCGAGACATTAATCTTTCGATTCTCTTACCCTGGGTAATGTTCTTTGATGGATCGGTTTGTGAGAAGGGATGCGGAATCGGTATTTTTATAGTTTCTCCTGGCGGTGTTCCTTACCGATTCAGCGTTACAGTGGATTTTGGGTTGACCAACAATCAAGTGGAGTACGAAGCTCTGATTCAAGGATTGGAGTGGTTAATTCAAGCCGGGGCTATTACCGTGGAAGTTTATGGAGATTCACAATTGGTTGTTTTCCAGATGATAGATAAATATGAATGTCATAGTGAACTACTTCGGGAATTTGAAAAAGGCGTCTGATTTGGCTAAGTATTTCAGTATCTTTACGATTCATCATATTCCAAGGGAATAGAATTGTGAGGCCAATGATTTAGCCCAAGAAGCGTCAGGGTATAAATTGCCGATCATGGAGTTAGAAATTATTCTGATTGCAAATCCAGTTCCGATAGGATGGCAGGCAGAAATTATCGATTATCTTAAAGATCCTCAAGGGAAAGCCGATAGGAAACTTAAAAGAAGAGCTCAGAGGTATGTATTAATTGGTGACAAGTTATACTATCGGAGTTTCGATGGGTTATTTCTTAAGTGCCTGAATGAGGAAGAGGTTAAAGTTGCAATCGGAGAAATTCAAAAATGACTGTGTGGGACACACCAATCAGTATATAAGATGAGATGGATGTTAAAGCGCGTGGGGTATTTCTGGCCAACGATGGTGGAGGATTGTTTTAAATATTATAAAGGTTGCAAAGATTGTCAGAAGTTCAGAAATATTCAGCATGCACCTGCATCCATTTTGCATCCGATCGTGAAGCCGCGGTCTTTTAGAGGATGGGAAATTGATATGATGGGAGAAATATTTCCTTCCTCGTCCAAGGGGCATCGGTATTTTGGTAGCAACGGATTATTTCACTAAGTGGGTCGAGGCAGTACCATTGAAGAAAGTGACCGCTACTGAAGCGCTCGATTTTGTTAGAGAACACATAATTTACCGATTTGGGATTCCTCAGACGATCACTACTGATCAGGGATCGGTATTTATGTCAGAGGCATTTCAGGATTATGCTCGAAGCTTGGGAATCACAACAATCAACTCCTCGCCGTATCATACCCAAGCCAACGGCCAAGCAGAATCTTTAAACAAAAGCGCTATAAAGTTGAGCAAGCGAAAAATCGATGAAAGGCCGCGGGGTTGGCATAATGCTTTGGCGGATGCTGGGCATATCGGATTGCTAAGCATGGCGCTACGAAGGTATCACCATTCGAGTTGTTATACGGTCAAGAAGCTGTTTTACCGGTTGAAGCTATCATCGGATCTACGAGAGTTGAAGAACAAAATAATGTGAAAGCCGATAATTATAAAAATCTGATGATGGATAAGCTAGATGATATGGTGGCCGTTCGGTTAAAAGCTTTGGAGCATATTGAGCGTGATAAGTAAAGAGTTGCTAGGCATTATAACAAGAAGGTTGTGCCAAAAACTTTTGAGGTGGGAGATCTTGTATGGAAAACGTTTTTACAGATTAGGTTTAGAGATCCTAAGTATGGGAAATGGTCTCCAAATTGGGAAGGACTGTTTAAGATCAATCGGATTATTCCTGAAAACGCATATATTTTGGAGACGCTTGAAGGAGAAGTTTTCGGTAAAGCAATTAATACCAAGTATCTAAAGAAATATTATCCAAGTGTTTGGGTTGGAGCTTGAATATGGAAGTTAAAAGCCGATTCTGGTAAATCGCCTATAGTTCAAAAAGCCGGCTAACATTTGGTCGAATTGAGGTTGGTATTTTACTAGTCGCGTTGTTGTTGAGGAAAAGCCGATTCTGATGAATCGTCTATAGACAAACATTGGAAAAGCGATTGCATAAAGAAATAAAATTAGTACAAAGGCACGAAGGCCTTAACTGTTTTCGCCACAAGGGGCGGGGTGAAGCATTGTTTTACGATCGGTAGAATATCGATCCACACATAGGATGGAAATTTAAAATTTGGCTCGCAGGCCAATCATTCGCAAAATTCGTAAATGGTTGCGGCGGCGCTTGTGATTGTGTCCCAAATCCGGTTGACAGTGTCGGTATCTTCTTCCACTGATCCGGATATAATCGGCATTTTCTTTTTTGCCTCCATTACCACCAAGCCGCAAGCCTTTACTATGCTGTACTGCTGCTTGGCTGCCGATTTAGTCTCCTCAAAGGTTAAGCGAGCAGCCGCTTCGGCTTACTTTGCCTTCTCCAATTCTAGTTCCGAAGACTTAACCCTTGAAACTGCCTTGGAGGCGGCAGCTTTTGCCGATTCGGCCTCTTGCTTCAAACTGAGGAGCTTGTCGTTTTGAGAGTTGGCATCCTGGATCAACCCCTTGAGTTCTGCCTCAGCGTCCTTCAGGGTTTCCCTTTGATGAAGTCGATCCAGCGCGGCATCAAAATCAGCTTTCTTGTCATCAAGAGATAATAATTTTTGAATAGCCGATACCACCTGCTCCAGGAGAATTTCCTTGATGGAGTCTGCAATTTCCGGCATGGCAGATGGGTTGGCCAGAAGAGCCGATTCGTTGCTGACCAGATCCCACATTTGCTTTAACTTGGCAAGGGTGTCTAGCGAAAACCGCTTGTTCCATGACGGTTCTGCAGCAGGTGGTTCGATGACGACGACTGGAGGCGATGGAGTCTTGATCGGGGAAGAGAGAAAGTCCAGCTCGTCGTCGAGCCAATCCATACTGGAGGGGTCGAAGTTTAACGCGTCGGTTTTCTTCCCATCATAGGTGACGACCTGCGTGGACACCACTGTTACCCGAGCTGGGCTTCGAGGTTGAAACATATACCGGAAAGAAGAAAATTTAAGTTATAGGGGATCGGAATTTGAGAAATTTTTGATGAAAAGTAAGGAATTCCGATTACGTCTTGGGGGTTGAAGGCCGGCGGTGTCTGTGATGCTGGCGGAGGAGCAGGTGTGCCATCCTTCTTCTTTTGGATAGGGGAGGTGTCCTGAAATCAAATTTTTGATAAGGAGAAAGCCGAAAAAGAGATTGTGAGAATTTGGGAAAAATCAAGTGCTTACTGCGTCACATACATACTCGGTGCTATCAGGTGTACGCACCTTTTGGGGTCTTGCCTTTTTGGCAGCCAATTTCTTCCTTTGGCCGGGTTCACCTTCGGGTCTCCCTGTTGATCAGAAGTGATTAAGAAATCGGGTTTTGCAGAATTATATACTATAAGCCGATTATACCTCGCTTCTTGGGCTGTTGGGAGGACCCTTGAGTGAAGGCCGATGCAGACTTGGCTGTGGAAAGAAGACGGCCGGCTTCCTCACCAACCAGTTTGGCCCTCGGCCGCTTGTCTCCGCTCTGAGAAGAAAAACAATACAAGGTTAATAATCGGAAAAAGAATAGTATGGGTTAGTAGGCGCACGCAAGTTAGTAACCTCGATGCTAGAAGATGACGCATGAATCTGGGATTCCATTCTTTCGTCGTCTGATTCCGATGAAGAAGGTCCTGATTCGGACGTGTTTTCCTCCCCAGCTTGCAAATTTCTTTTTCCAGCGAGCGCATGCCTTCGACCGGACTGTCCGGCCTGGGGTCCGGACTGTCCGGACCCAGTTGTGTCCCTTCTGTCCCTAATTGGATTTTCTACAGGGAGCGCTTGCCTTCATCCGGACTGTCCGGGAGTTGTCCGGGGGTTGTCCGGCCTAGGGCTTGAGTTTGGATCTGAGATCTATTTTCTAGGGTTTCAAAGTGGGGAGTATATAAGGGGATTCCTGGTCGTGGGAGAGGATTGAGAGGCTTATTTGCAATCCTAGCCACCTTTCCCCAAGTGAGAGAGCTCCTCCCATGGTTCCCCCTCCACCTAGGGTTCCATGTTCTTGAGAGATTGAGTGGGAGAAGGAGTGTGGAAGAAGAAGAGAGCACTCCCTAGTCTCCTCCTCGTCATCCCCAAGGTTTGTGCCCTCTCCCATGGTTATCTTGCCATCCTCCATGGTGGGATGAGGGTTGAGTGAGTTGTGGTGTCTTCGGTCTTGTGCTCTTGGGATTCTTGCTACCGGGAGACGTCGTCATCGCCAAGCTCTATCAACCGTACCACAAGCAAACCCTTCTTCGTGAAGGTCATCGTGCTTCCCACGGTGCTTCCTCTCCGTTCGTCGGGGTGTACAAAGCCCGCCATCGCGTCGGCGGCCACCTTTCTTCCCAAGGTGCTCTTCTCCATTGCGTCGGAGATGTGCTAAATCCTCGATGTGCTCGAGGTCGGCTTCGCTTGTGAAGTCGGTGTTTCGGGGTCCTTCGCGTGTGGAGGCTGCCGATTCGTGTGAAGGTTTGGAGCTCGCCTACCATGTGTTGGTGAAGAGCTACCACCGAGTGGATTGAGGGCTAGGGACGATAGAGTCCCGGCTTCCTTGACCGGAAGCTTCCTCAACGTGAGTAGGTGCTTGCACCGAACACGGTAAAAAGATCGGTTTGCGCCTCTCTGTCCCTTTTACCTACCGCATCTTGATATCCACTGCCTGC